>JAQFVV010012426.1:8642149-8905081 GCA_028023455.1 Epiperipatus broadwayi | reverse complement strand
TGTGCTCTTCCAAAGACTGTCCATAAACAAAGGATGTATATTAATGGATGATTGAGTGTTGATACCGAGCAGTGGGCGGAATAAGATTCTTCACTTAATTCATCAAGGTCATCCTGGGATAGTGCGGGCCAAAGCTCTGGCTCGTAGTTACATATGGTGCCCCGCCATTAATATTGACATAGAGAAATATGTGAAACCATGTGAAAGTTGCCAAATAAATGCAAATATGCACGAGAAAAAATATGCTGCTTGGCCGGCAGCTGAAAGAGCGTGGAGCCGTATTCACGTTGACCACGCTGGACCGTTTCACAGCTTCATATTTTTGGTAGTGATCGACGCTTATTCAAAGTGGACAGAATATAGAGTAGTGAAAAACACCAGTACAGAAGAAACAATCGCAAAACTAAAGGAGATTTTTGCTTTTCATGGGAATCGTGTCTGACAATGGTACCAGTTTCACATCCACTAAATTTGAGGAATTTCTCACAGAATGGGGAATTAAACACTTAGCCACGCCCCCATATCACCCGGAGTCTAATGGTATTGCAGAAAAGGCAGTACAAACATTGAAGCAAACGTTACGGAAGGAAGGCACTGCAAATATACAAGATACCTTACATTCTGCCTTATTATATCAACATAGTACTCCATGTACTACAGGCAAATCTCCTGCAGAATTAATTTTCGGACGGAAACTCCGCATGAAACTATCATTAATCCACCCAGAACAAAACTCTACACACTACAAAAGCAACGCTGGAGATACTATTTACTCAAAGGGAGAAAAAGTCTGGGTTAGAGATGTTATCAGGAAATACTGGGTGAAGGCCTTCACAAAAGAAATTCTGTCAAAAAAAATACATAAATCATGTGAGACGTCGAGAAGAATTAGTGCAAATCGGAAGTACTGCAACACCGCGCATTCCCAAAAGCGAAGAGAAATCCGACGATCAAGAAACTGAAGGAGCCAACAAAACACCAGAAGAGAAATACGACGATCAAGAGACCAACAAAACGCCAATAGAAGAGAAAACATCTCCACGAAGATCTTCAAAAACAAGAAAAGAACCCGCGTACTTAAAAGACTATGTAAGACTTCAGAAACAATAATTTCTGAAGTAGTGGAGGTGCTATATACGTGTATAATAATAAGTTTTGTTAAAATAAGTTATACGTATATAATAATTAACGTTTTATTAAAATAAGTTTTATTAGATGAAATAGACAGGAATTTTGTAATTAAATTTGGTACGCTGTTAAAGATAAGCGCTTCAGATTAGAATTAATTAAGCAGCTAGATTAAAAGTGCTGATTACTAAAAGTAGACAATAGGAGAATTAATTGGTTTCTAAAACATTCCTTAACAAAAAAAAAAAAGGAACAAAAAATAACTAAGTAGCACTTGCAGCAGAGAACTCATTGAATGCACACGAAAGTCAAGAGTTTTAACTTAGCATCGGAACAAACCCAGTGAACTCCACCACTGAAGGTTAAAAAGTGGACCTAGGAACTTTGCAGGCCACACTGGTCTATATTATGTTTTTTGTATGCCTACATGGCCAGCGTTCGTAATTGTCTTATAACTATATATGTAATATTATTTATCCGACTGATAATTCTATTAAACTATTTGTCTAATCATTTGGTTTCTGCTGTCTATTTACCTGATTGTTAAGCCAAGTGAGTGGCTGTACACAGCAGGAACAAATATATTTTAAGATTGTTATTAAGAATTGAGTTGATGTGAAAGAATAGATGTGATATTGTCAGAAAAAGTACAATTGTCAATTATAAAAATAAAGAATTTGTTTGTCACAGTATGTGCATATAAAGATAAGACGAAGTATTTTTGGCAATTAAGAAAGAGGATCGTTAAAAGTAAAGCAGATAAATTTGATTTAGGTATTAAGTATAGAGCTATCAAGACACGAGACAACTAGTAATTTCAATAATTGATAGATTATACCAGGTATTAATTAGAAAATTTACATTATATATCTAATTTCCTTTGAGCAGATTTACTATTGATTACTAGCCAAGAAATCAAGGTCCATTTAATGAGGAAGAATAAGTTCATTTATATCTGTGAGATTAGATACCAGTAGACTTTAAGAAAGATTTGGTTCTAATGGCACTATATAATGAATAAAAAATCCCTAGACTAAGAAATTTAAGTTGTTTAGTATCTTAAGTATCATAAAAAAGAAAGTGATTGGAACAACGCTCCACAAATATGAAGAAGTATGCGTATTGAAGATAAAAATAGTTGTGTTGAAATAGAAGAATTTAAAGTCAGGATTTTCAGTCTCTTCATCCTCCACTCTATCTCAAGCAATCAATTCACATGACCACACATATACAAAAAAAGATACATGATCCCCTATACATGTATTTCGTGCAGAACCAGTATTCATCAGTTGAGCAATATCATAATATATACAATCAGTGCGACTAGTTTATATAATAAGCATGGCAAAATATCTCATAGCCACAGATTAGATTACAGCCTGGCATTAATGATTACTCAAACTTACAATAGCTGGCAGATCTGGAGTAGAAAAAATAGATTTGCTATTTAAAAATATAGTACAAACTGAACAGGTAGTATTTTGTTGGTTTTATGACAATCCTGACCAAGAATTATAGTTGCCTACAGTAAATAAAAATTTGAGGACCCCAAAATATAGAGATATTAAACTAGTGTCAGAGTTATATAACTATGCAAACAGGATTGACTTAAATTCAAAACATTAAGATATTTTTGAATTTCAGGCTGGCATTTTGATAGCAAAAAAAAGAAATAAAAGATGGCTACTGGAGTAAAGATATTTTTAGATCCAAAAAGTACAGATGCATTAGATCCATATCCAAAATTCCTCACTGAGGAAAGTTATAAGATAGAAACCAGTCTGGATATGGATAGTATAGCAATGGATAGGGATTTATTACATCTTACCATCTGGCACTTATGGATTAATTAGCCTTATACTAGGTGGCAGATATAGAATAAGAGAAATAGATTTGCTACTCAGTTTAGGCTCCCAAATTTATTTGAACTACTATCCTCTTTTCATACACACACACAAAATTATCCAGAACCTGCCTAAAAATTGGACTTCTTTAAAAGAAAGATGCTTATAGAAATTTGTGATCTTTTATATATCTTATATATACCTGTATCCTATAACATATTAAATAAAGATGTTTTAAATAAAATACTTTGAAGTCTGAAATTATAAAATTAAGATAATCAATGACAATATTAAAATAAAAATCGCAAATAACATTAAAAATAATTCTGGATAAACTTGGGATACTGCTATCAGTTTATTAATGTTAAGAAATCAGCAGCATTTTATTTGATTAATTATTTGCAACTGGTTTCCTTTTTTTTAATTAGCACAAGTGATTGCACCAAACCTACATTCCATTAAATATAATGGAGGAAATGCAATTAAAAACTCTTGTAAAATAGCTTATAATTCAGAATAAAGAATAAGTATCTGCTTTTCATCCAAAGCTGATGGTAGCTATCTTTGAATTTAAATTTTAGTTCCTTATTTGTTATTATTTCTATCAGATATTATTGTAATTTTGGGGATTCTTTTGTGTTTGTACTTAAAAAAAAATCCAAAACTCTATAAGATATGTTCATTTTAAAAATATCTTCAAATCACTGATTGAAATCAGAATGGAGAGCCTGTGAGTATTGCCAATAAATAAGCAAGTCTTTATTTCGTTTATACAGAAGTTTTGTCACAAATAAAGAAATAACAACTTTTGTTTGGATTAAATTCAACCTATCATTCTGGAGCTGTAAATTTGATTCATAAAATCTATTAAACACGTAAAAAAAATTATATCACTTTTAGAATCCATCAGGTTGGCTTATAAAGCATCATCTTTGTTTTTCTAGAATCTCTAATATTAAATTAAAGAGTTTAAAAAATGGATCCAATGAATTTTTGTATGAAGCAGCAAGTGATGGAATCCTTCATCATTTTCGTTACAAAGTGATCCAAATAACCTATCATTCATTAAATTCCTACTATTTTTTATTGATTGCATTAATGACATAATACAGAAACACTTTTTTTTTTAAATAAACAAAAAAATCCGTGTGTTGTATCGTCATTGGAGCACAATCAGTAGCAACTGATAAGATATTTCTCAGAAGGATTTCTTTTTCTTTTAAAAAACTCTTCCAATGCATGAAATATTAATTCTAGTATTAATCTAAAATTTTTTGGCCTTTTTTTCTTTTATGAATCGCTCGTATGCTAAAAGTAAGGCTTCACTTCCTGGCAAAGTAAAGCCATGAAAGTTTATAGAAAACTGGGAAGTTTTTAAACTTTCATGTAATGAGTTTTATCACCTTGAGCCATTTCATCAACTCTTTTTGATAATATCAAATGCTGATTATGCAGCATAGTGCGTTTTATCTCAATTACAAATGGTAGAATAAGTTTTTCACTAATATTATGTGATTTTCCCAATTTAGCAATCCTTAATGAAATGTTGTAAAAAGCGTGTAATCAATCATCATCTTATTCGAATAATACTGAAAAGAATTTTGCCAATGAATTTGTCTCAAAAAGTTTTTTTAAGTACTTAAAGCAGAGATAAATACTCAGCTTTCTTATCAGCATAAACTTTTGTCAAATGTTCTTATAGTCTTGGTTAAAACATTTTAAGAAATCAGTCACATCGATAATATATTATATCTACAGCCATGATAATTTATGACTTTATTTATCATAATACAGGTATAAATTTATCGTAAGATATAACAATTTACATAAATAAAAAAGTGCAACTTCTCTCACTGAGATCAAAATTTTTTGAAATAGTTGTGTTATTAGAATAGTGTTTACAACATTAGTACTTTTTGTATAAAACAAAAGCCAAACAAATTAAAATAATAATGAAACAAATTATTTTTTAGAATTAGATATATATATATTTGATATTAAACAGTCAAACATCAAGTTAAATTTATTAAGAAATAATTAAATAAAAAAAGATATAACAATATGCATTTAAAAATCAGTTAATAATTTTAATTTAGCTTATCCTTATTTTAAGCCAATAAATATCACATGACCACCACTTCTTATGCTATATAAGCTAATGGCCTTGGATTGAAAACATTAAGGTGTTTTCAGTTTAAGACTCATAGTTTTGTAGTTAAGTGGAGATAAAAGGTGGCTGCTGGAGGGTTGCATTAGATCCTAAGATCTAGGTGCAGTGCTCTCAGATCCAAGGCTCCTTACTGATGAAGGCCACAAGCCAGAAACTAGTCTGGGGATATTGGATGAGAAGGCACTAGATGGAGATATCCATTGATTACTCTAGCTTGCTGTGTGTGGCAATACATATAGTGAATTTTGCCTATTTCTTATCCTTATTTAAATAATTTTCCCATATTAACACACCCTTATTTAAAGATTAACAAAGATAGTTTAATAAATATAAATAAATGTTAATGATTAAAAGTTTGTTCATGATTTCATTCCCTTATTTTCATTAATATTGTAATAAAAAATATGAGAAATATATTTCAAATATAAGATTTTATTATTAGTAAGCACTACAAGAGGCAAGAATGTATGATAAATATAAAAAAATCGTTGTAAATTATTGTTTTATTAAAACAAAAATAATACAATTTTCTTTATATGTGATCTATAATTTATAAAGATTAAAGGTATTGAATATGAATTGATATTTTAAGTACTTATTGCATTATTATTAACTACTTATCACAGAATTCAGAAACAATCTAGGTTAGATTTCATATATGTCATTTATTTATAGTATAAATATTGTTAACAAGTCAGTACATTGACATATTCCTGCTGCTGCATGCTGGGCTTCCTGATAATAATGACATGCTCACCAGTCAATACTTGCTCGTAAAGACCTGTTGATGGATTTGACACCCTGATAGATTATAACTTGCATTTTATATATTATTTGGAAAATAAAGTAATCATAATTTTAACTCTATGTTAGCCAATGTGTAAAATATGTATGAACAATTTTTCCAAAATTTTCTTATCTTTTTTATTTACGCTTTTACAATTCTCTTATTTTCATTCAATGATCCTCAAATTCAAGACGACTACCCCCCTCCCCTGGTCATTGCAGCATTCTCCAGGGAGTAGTATTACCCACTTTGAGAAACACTAGTTTAGAGCATGCCATATAAAAAGCAAAGATATTTCTTGTAATGGCACTGTTAATTCTTATTTTTGTTTTTTAAGCTAAGAATTATAGGTTTCAATAATGACATAACCAAAATTATGTGCAGTAAAGTCGAACTATTCCTTGCTACATTAGTGTATGACAGATCTTGATCAATAATCATTATAGTTTCCCTTTCACTTCACTTTTGTTCATGCCTTATTGCCACAATCTGTTTTTTACTTGATCTAACTTACATATGTGCTAGAAGATAAGTAAAACAGCTTTTAAATAAACCACTGCAGGTACAAGCCTCTCCAACAGCCCTTCACAAAAGAAAATAATACTCATTAGACTTATTAAATGCTAAGTAATGAAGGCTTGAGCAATTTACCATCTTTGTTTTTTAGCTAAAAATAATTAGATTTCCATTTTCTAATCAGTATTAGATTGTTATCTAGGTTAGGCATAGGCTTGCTGCATGAAAAAAAATCCCACACCTATTAAAATTTTTTTTTAAGTGTACTCAGACTGAATATGAACACAGATTAGAACCATGACAGGAAGATATGTTATCATTGCATTATAAGGTTATTTTATGTATACATAAATATATTAAATTACCTTGATCAATCAAAGCACCAACAACTTTGGTATTATAATAATCAGGTAAGAGTCTCTCACAAAGAGCAACAAGTAACCAAAATGCTTCTTCTTCAGTAGCATAAAGCAAAAGAACTGAAGTAACAATATTCATTGCTTGGCAATAGCCTATAAACCAAAACACATAATAAATAAGTAAATGATGATAATAATTTATAATTCACTCCATAATTAAAATAATAACATGCAGAAAGAGTGAACACAGTTAATTTATTATAATAAATATATACATTACAAACTATTAAAATTATTTTACCATAAATGTTATATAATTATTTTAAAAATGTACTGGAAGATAAAAAAGGACATGAATAAATTTATAAAATTAATACTCAACTATCAATCGTATAAATAATTTATTTATATAAAAATTTGCATATTCTGTCTTTGGCTACTTAAATCAGCGCAGGACCTGGCCATCATGATTCTCTTTTGTTATTGGTCATCTCTTCTGCACTATGCACTAACTGTGATAATGGATTTGTGTTTGTTAAATCATATTTTCATTCTTTAATTACAAGCAGAGCAATTTTGACTATATTTTCCTTTTTCTACTGACTTATTCTTTGTCTTATATATTAATTCAGAGCCATGATAGTAGGGTAAACAAGCAGGCAAATGACTAGGATGCTACTGATGGAGAGGGGAACACAATTTTTCACATTACGCTTTAAAATTTATTTTAGAAATGGCCAAGCAAGATTAACCCATTTGTGAGTTTGGGAGCCAATAAGCTACTGCATGCTTGATAACAAAGAGAGAAAGGGCCCAAATGTTTGGCTTGTTTAGAATATCAAAAAATCCCAATGGGTTCTGTATATAAATAATATATGCAGTATATAGAAATGTATTATACATTCACATAAAAGCTCTATTTTTATTATATAAACTTGGAATACAAAATAGATAAAAAAATTACAATAAATTATATGTGGCTATATAACCAATTAAATTAATTTACAGCATTCCTGAAATGCACTTCATATTCTCATAAGCTATCAGCTTAGTGAAAAAAATAACACTGACTTTTATCACATTACCTGAAGGAATACACAATTAATAATTAAGATCAATACGACCTTTAAGTGTCCTAGCTGACTGTTGATATTTTCGGAGGTCAGCTCTCTGCATTTGAAATCATTGTGCCATGGGAGACTATTTGCTCCAACATATATGTCTGTGTGCACAGATGAAGCTCCAAGGATTAAGTCTCTCTCTTCTTGTCATCTGGTTAGTACTAAAGGCAGTTGTCTCTGAACCCCTACAAATGATTGGTCAGTCAGTCCTCTGCCCATCTGATAAGATGAATCTTCCTTTCCATGTTCCATCGGAATTGAAGTATTATCTTTCTGTCTTTTTAATTAATCAGTTATTTGTAGATTGTCATTATCTTAAAACGGAATCTAAGTCGAATTCCTTAATTTGTTTAATTTGAATAATGACATATTCTACTCTTATTAATTAGTCTACTGTTCATTTTAGAAATTAATCTTTTTCTAATCTAACGACTATAATTTTTAATTTCTATTTTAAAAAAATAAATATTTTCAAGTTCTGTAATATTTTTAACTTATTACTTTTCTCTCTATAAGTTTTTCCAATTATATATATGTGTGTGCATTTAACATACACATACATTTCAGTTAGGCTTAGTATGGTGTAGCTTAGTGGAGGTTGGTGATAGTTTGTAAATCCCTTTATAATCCAGATAATCATTTGATACCTTTCATGATACTAATACCCCCATAAAGAATCCTGACCAAGTAATAGAGTGTCTTCTTCTTCAAATATAAATATGTATTTACAAATTGATATTAGAAATAAAATTCCTATCTCGAGCAATTGTGATATATGAAAAAAAAACAATAGTTACATGGGGGGTGGGGGGTCATATGACATTTGCTTATTAATAATGATAGGTTATACTTTGATCCAAGAATCCTTAGTTTACAAGTTCATCACTTCATCAATGTATTAAAATGCAAAGGGCAATAACTGTAGTTGAGACGATGTCTTCTTCAATCACATAGATTTGCAACATTACTATATAAGTGTTACGGTGACTACAATCGTGAAATTTAAGTGTGGGGGATTTAAAGATGTTTGTAAAAGAAACATAATACAGACTTTTCCAATTGAATGATACAAAACTTTCTTTTCAATTAGTGCTTATTTATTATTAATTTCAAGCATGTTACTAATATCCACTAGTAATAATAACTTTACATTAGTTTGTACACTTTTTCAGTTTTTATCTTATATATCATATATAAGTAACTTCATAACAGATATATATAAAATCTTTAATGTTTTCATAGTTTTATGATGTAAATAAAGTAGTTTTTGAGTTAAACAGTGTGTTATTTTGATTATTTCCCAACATTTTGACAAAACAGCATCCGCCATTGTCAAGGTTAACTTTTCAAAAAAAAATTGTTAGATCTCAAACAGTAATGAGACTGAAGTAAAGAATGAGATTGAGCATGAAGTAGTTGATCATTTAGAATATATAGATTAACAAAATATTTATTTTCTTCAGTTTTTTTCATTAATTGATTTCAAGTTTATATTAGGAAAAAAAAGATAAAATAAGTGATCTCCATAAAGTTGGAAAACATTGTGCTTCATTAGCTATAATAAAACCAGTTGGACATTTTAATATTTCAATCAACTCCTTCATGATTCTCAAATCATACTTTTTCAAATTAGCAAGTATTTTAGCATTATCAAAATCAGGTTTGTGACCAATTTCTAAAAAATGTGAAGTAAAAGAGGATGTATTTAACTTATTATTAAAGGCATTTTTATGTTCCGATCCAATAGATGAATTAATGTCAGAATTAAGGAACATAAAAATGCCTTTAATCAGAAGTTAAATATGTCAACTTTTACTTCACATTTTTAAAAATGGTTACATGTTAAAACAATTACTAATTTGGAAAAGAATGATTTGAGAACCATGAAGGAGTCGAGTGAAATATTAAAAAAGTCCAACTGGTTTAATTACAGTTGATAAAGCACAACGTATTCCAGCGTTACGGAGAACACTTATTTTATCTCTTTCTTCTAATATAAACTTGAAATCAATTAATAGCAAAACTGAATAAAATAAACATTTTTTAAACCACATATACAGACTGCTCAACTACTTCATGCTCGATCTCATTCTTTACCTCACACTCAATCTTTTTACATAAATTCATTTTATGCTAGACAGCAAATTTACAATAAATTAGAATACAAAGAACTTTAACAAATTAATATAGGGTATATGAGCACAGACTTTCACACCACCCACCTCTCTCCACTCTATTTAATAATACTGATACACCTAAACACATATATGCTGAAAAGATAAATAATCACCAATATACGTATTTCATGCTAAACCAGCAATCATCAGTTGGCCCAGACTATCATCTTTACACACATATATAGTATAATCTCGGCCTCAGGGTGGCCTTTGAGCATTCCATCATCAGATTTTCAATTGGATGGACGGTTGAAGAGTTGGAGTGTGGAGTGGATTGAAGCCTGTCCATTAAACTATGAGGATAGTCTATCTTAATATATATCTGAGCACTTATACTATATATGTGTGTAAAGATGATAGTCTGGGCCAACTGATGATTGCTGGTTTAGCATGAAATACGTATATTGGTGATTATTTATCTTTTCAGCATATATGTGTTTAGGTGTATCAGTGTTATTAGATAGAGTGGAAAGAGATGGGTGGTGTGAAAGTCTGTGCTCATATACCCTATATTACATATATATAGCCACAGGTATATAACAAGCTTGTGTTTCAGTTTTTAACAAATTACAAATATTTATAAAATTAAAAAATACCTATTGTTGGATTTCTGAAAGCGTAAGTTGTCAGAACACGTCTCAGAGCTCCAATACCTACATCAGACTGGAATGCTGGATGTTCTGGAAGAGATCTAAAACAATAATGCAAGTTATTTGTATAACAAGTAGTTTTTAAAATATTTATATATATGATTTATAATATGTTTAGGTAAGACAATCCGTTATATCTGATATGTTAGAAGTCATAAGATATGAATGTACAAAATGTATAATATTAAAATGAATAGTTCATAAATCTTTAAATTCTCAAGAACAATAGCTATTGTAGTTGATAAGTATGTGTATATATTTATATATACACATAAATAAAAGTAGTATTTATTAAAACGTATATTATATGTGTAAAAGTAAGTGTATGTCTGCTGAACGCACACACATTAATTATAAAGTACTATAGATTAATTAAATAGTATTAATTAAAAGATATAAATCTAAGCTGAGTAAAGCATGTTAGTTCCTGATCAGTTTCGATGATAGTGAAAACTGATGGCTCAAAATACACAAATGGAATGTAAAATACTTTATCTGATCAAAAGAACTGGATATGGAAACTCTAGATACGGATCACCACATGGGCAGCTAATGGCCAATTAAAAGAGACATTCTACAACACTGAAGAGTGCATGTAGAAGAACAGGAGTTGGGACATTTGCTTAGATGAAGCTCCAGGTATGTAAACATACTATCCGACAGACACTCCAATCACCTCTCCTTCACTTATAGCCTCGTGGTGAAGTTTATCTCCGAACATACCAAAGTAAACTTAGGGACTCATAACAGGTCGTATAAATCTTCAGTATTATTTCTGTAAATCTTCAGAGCCTTATAACATTGTGTTTATAGAGTATGTATATAAAGTGTGTAACTTAGAACGTTTATAAAATTACTAAATAGTTTATAATCCTCAAGTCTAACCCTCTGTAAATAAAACTTCGTTACTTCTAACTAGTAGCCATGTCCGTTCCATATTATTCAGAGTATTTCTTTTATTATTTGTTTTATGCAATCCAGAGGGCACAGCAGTAGTATTGATATTTATGATGACTTTCTTATATCATCACCTTAATTAGTAATGGTAGATCAATAGCTGTTCTTAGGTTGCACGGCAACAACAAATAAATTACTGAACACTTGAGAGTAATGAAGTAAATTAAAATTATACAAAGTGGTGCAACAAAGCGGTTGAATAAAACACAAATAAATAATAGATACTGGTGAAAGTTTCATATTGGTTTCATGTAAACTTATTGTTATCTTATTATTTAATTTTAGAAATATATATTCTTTTATTCCACACAGAGAAATAACATTATGTAAAATATAGAATGAAATAAAATATTTCTATAATAAAAATAATAAACTAACAAAAAACAAATTAATTTTTTTTTCTCAGTATTATGCTGATTTTTTTTCTACACAGGATCAAATAATACCAGCAGAGAGATATTGAGAATTTATTTTCTGTTACTATGCTTGGATTAATATTGTTATTAAAAATTAAGTAATAAATCTATTTAATATTCATTTTATCTCTTCATTATTATCAAAGAAAAGTGAGAGTTAGAAGAGCCATTGTTTATATATATACTTAAACAGTCTTAAATTTAAAAAAATTCAATTTTTATCAGTAGATCATACTTGGTTTTACCATACTTCTGCTTTTAAGCATTTGATCTCAGCCATTAGAGGACATGCACAAAAATTTTGCATCAATTGGTAAGAAATAGAGTTCTTATACTAGATTATCATTATGGAGTTTGAATTTATTACATATTATAAACTTTTAGTTTCATAATTAATCAAGACTTCATCAAAAAGACAGTCGAATTTTCTAATCTTGCATATTAATACATGATTGCTATTTGGAGAATGGGCAATAAAATGCTGTTAACCATAAAAAGGCGAACTCAAGCCACTTCTTTATAAATGATTCTTCTTTTACACCTATTTCTTTTAATCCAGCATCAGAATATGAGTTGTTGAAAACGGAAAATGAATAAAAAAATTTAAGTAAATCAGACTTACTACATTACTAATTTAAAATACAATTTTATCACTTAGGACATTCTTCATATTATGATCCCCTTTCTGAATACCCAATCAAAAATCCCTTTGAATAACTGAAGAATAATGGTGTATGAAATAACTACTTATGAGGTAGCAAACAAATTTCTCCAAGTCTTACATTAAAGCCAGCTGGATTTAATTTTCCTAGTCAATAATGGAGTCTTACTAACAGACTGATAATCATTGTGCTTCTCTGCTTCGAAAATATAATTTAATAGTTGTTGGTTTTTGCTGCCATTATCAAATACAAACCATGAATCACATGGTTAATGAATCTCAAATCTACTTATACTATATAGAGTCAGAAATGAAGGATTTATTATACTCTTTCTTTAATGGATTTATTTCTAGTTGGAATCATGTTTGTTATTTGGCTATTTCAAAAAAAAAAAAAAAAAATCCATATGTGAAACAAATAAATGAATGATGTTTAGCAACCACACCAAATAGATAATTAAGTATTATGGTATTTATTTTTTAGACCATAACAGCCACCTGATGGCGCTTTACACTCTTTAATACAAATAAATATAACGTTACCTGGCTGGCCTTTCTTTATTGTCTGGTTTATGGTATTACAAAAGTCTTATTATGAAGTGTTTTTCAATGGAGAGCTACTATAACTTCATCAATATAATGGCACTATTGTTTAACCATGCAAAGCAGCTACAAAAAGCTTTTTTTTTCCAGTAAGACATACAATGATAATACATCCAATATTTGAAAAGTGAAAATATTAAAAAAATATGCCCTTTATATTTCCTTATTACTTCTAACTAAGTATCACACAAAATCCCTCAACTACCAACTTTTCCAATATTTCTTAAGATAAGCTTAAGATGGCAGTGAAATGTGATGTTGCTAAACAACAAAATAATCTACTAAGTACTGAATCTTCTGGACTAAAAATAGATTGATTTTCTAACTAAACATTTATTAATTTAATTAATTAACCGCATTAATAAAATCTTATGAAAAATTCTGAAAGGCTATTTCAACACCATGAAGGGTGTCTATGGTTATTTTAAAGGTAAAATCCTTATTAGAACTTTAATCAAGGAGAACTTTCACTACAAAGTAATATTGAGACTTTAGTACAAGTTTAATTTTAATACAATATTTGAGTTCAAGTGAAATTTTTTGATCAACAGCATTAATAATCATAAAATTTTTGCAAACTTAAAATAATATATGTATATTAATAGTTTTTTTTCTACTTCACCATAAAATTCTAAACTCCTCTCTTCAAGATTTCCTTTATTTTTTTAAATTCTGTTCATAATTCTATCCTTATTTTTCTCCAATGGTTCTTTTTTTTTTTTTTTAAAAAAAATTCCATTTATAAATTCCATCAAATTTGTCTTCTTTTTCAAATTATCTTTCTTGATTATTTATTCATAAATCCAAAGATATTAATGTTTTTAGAATTATTTCATGATGAAGATTTTTTTTTATTTTTAAAGTCTATTATAAAAGCTAATTTATTTTTTCATGCTAAAATCTAATAAATAATATATATCTAAAAATTTATTAAAATTAATTTCTGAAAATGATTAATATAATCCTCTTCTCAATTTATATATTTAATATGCTTAGCTTGAGTTGGTTTTTTGAATCTAATGTTTCAACTCCTCACTGAAGAGACCCATAAGTCGAAACCAGTTTGGAGATGGGGACAATCTAAGATAAAGATGATTTGAATGCCTTCTCTTGTAGTAGCATTTATCATAATAAAAAAAAAAAAAGGAGCTTGTTTAGAGCGTTAGCATGCTCTTAAGTTTACATATTTAATATTGGTTTTTTTTTTGACAGCCAATTAGTCATAAATATTATAAAAAGCCATAATTAGATTCCTGTCAGAAAATTGATTCTCTAGTGATTTTATTGACTCTTTTAGATTTCTACCATTGATGGGTATGTCAGATCATTAATTATATTGGCCATGGTTTGTTTTCAGTTGCAACAATGTAAGTCAGTGGGTGTTAAATTCCATTTGTGGAGCAGACAAATGTAGCAATTATAAGTGAATCTAAATTAATTGATGAGATTGCAGTAATATCTAAAAAGATCAAATCCAGTTGTTGTTGTTACTGGTGAATCTAAAAAAAAAAAGAAGAAATTTATAGTCTTAAAAAAAGAAATCCATATTTCTTCGATTGTTTGAGGAATTTCATTTGATGGTTGAGTGTCTGGAAAAGAGATATTAATTTGAGTCATGTCTAAGGTGGGAAAACAATAATGATTGGTGGTAAATCTGATTTATTTATTGGCTCTCAATGAATGATATATTTTTGTAGCTTATTATATACAATATCATTCAGAAAAAACTCAAATTATCATCTCAATCACTTTTTCTTTTCCTCTAATTTTTTTTTTAATATTTTCTTTAAATAGTAAAAAAAAAAAAAAAGAGAGAAAATACATTTTCAAAATTTTTACAAAACAATCATATTTAAAAGTTTTGATTTCTACGCATTCAAAATACTATACAAACAGGCAAAACTCACTATACATATTGCCACACACAGCAAGCTAGAGCAATCATTGGATGCCAGAAGGCTTGCCCCCATCTAGTGCTTACTCATCCATGAGTAGGCATTAGATGAGGATTTTATGCACAAGCCTTCTGGCATCCAATGATTGCTCTAGCTTGCTGTGGGTGGCAATACGTATAGTGAGTTTTGCCTGTTTTAACAACAGTTATACATAAGCATAAGAAGTGGTGGTCATGTGATGTTTAAGTGTAAACAGTATTTTACCTATGCAAATCTCTCTCAATTTCTTCAGTAGCAAGACTACTTTTTCCATTTGATTGTTCTATCAAAGCTGCATAATATCCAGGACTTGTAGCCATCTAAAATAAACATTATATTTATAAAGTGCATATATAAACATATGAGAATCTTGTGTGCATGCATTCATTCTATATATATATATATTAAATCAAAGATCTTCATAGGCTACTGATTTAAATGAAATATTATCCAAATACATCCATATATAATGTATTGAATATATATATATAAAATTATATTTTATAAAAAATGAAAAAGAGATTCTACCTATTTAGAAAAGGCAACTAAAACAATTATTAACAAATCACCAAATGAAAACAGCATAAAAATAAAATTTTTCCTTGTGAAAAATTGTGTTTGTCAAAAATTTTATGGATTTCCAAAAATTCACAAAAAGATACCCCCTCCTTCCTCCTCATCCAATAGTAAGTGCAATTGGAGCTCCCATTCAAGTTTTATCTAGGTATTTATCTGATATAATAAAATCTACAATTCCATCTATTAAATCGTATGTTAAAAGCTCTATACATTTTATTTCTCTAATAAAAAATATAAAAATTATTACAAATAATATTCTAGTTAGCTTCTATGTTACTTCTTTATTTATAAATGTTCTAATTAATGAAGCCTTAAATATCATTTCTAAACAGTGCAATTTACCAGATCTTATTATTAAATTAACTAGACATTGCTTTTCAAATACTTATTTTATGTATAATGGTCAATATTCTAAACATATTTTTGGTACTCCAATGAGCTCATCAATGTCAGGAGTAATAGCTGATTTATTTATGGAATATATAGAAATTTGTGCTTTAGAGTCAGCTCATTTAAAATCTCTTATCTGGCTCAGATTCATAGTTGGTACTTTTATCATCTGACAACATGGTAAAGACAACTTATATGCTTTTTCCACACATATAAACAATATACACCCTAATATTAAATTTACAATGGAAACAGAAACTAATGGGAAATTTCCTTTTCTTGATGTACTTGCCATCAAGAAAAATAATAATCTTTTATCTTTTTCAATTTTCAGAAAATCTACACACACTGACAAATATTTAAAATTTTTATCACATCATCATCCAGTTCAAATCTTTTCTGTTGCAAAATCTCTTTTCTCTAGAGCAATTTAACATTCTTTCAGATAAATCAAATCTTGAAGATGAAATAAATCATATACGCAATATCTTATCAGCTAATGGCTATAATAATAAAGTAATACACCGAGTCTTAATTCAAATCTTAAGCAACAAAAATAAAAACAAAAAAATATAAACAAATATTAGAGTTTGTATTCCTTATAAATAAATTACAGACAATATTGGATGTATTCTAAGACATTGTAATAAAAATAAAACTACTCTTATCAAAAAATTAATAGCATTATAACCAAGTCTAAAGACTCAATCCCTCTTGAAGCCTATGGAGTTTATGAAATTCCATGTAGCATTTGTAAAACTTCCTATATAGGTATGTATAATCATCACATGAATGCAGTTAAAAACATTCATCAACATCAAAACTATCTCCCCATACTATAGATACAGTTCATAGTGTTGATTTTTCTAATATGAGAATACTATTAAGATGTGACACATTCCAAAAGTGTCAGATCAGAGATGTTATTGAGATCTTTAAAAGACCAGACTGTATCAATAAAGATGATGATCACATGATCACTATCTCTTATGCTAGCACATAATTGTTTATAAACAAGGCAATTGTCTCCATACAGTAGTGACAACCTGTGCCAACCAGAGTAATCAATGGATGCCAGAAGGCTGTGCATAAAATCCCTATCTAATGCCTACTCATCCAATATCCCCAAACTAGTTTCTGGCTTGTAGCCTTCGTCAGTGAGGGCTTGTAGCCTTCGTCAGTGAGGGCTCTCAGATCCAAAGCTCCTCACTGACGAAGGCTACAAGCCAGAAACTAGTTTGGGGATATTGGATGAGTAGGCATTAGATAGGGATTTTATGCACAAGTCTTTTGATCCATTGATTACTCTGGTTGGCATAGGATGGCACTACTGTATGGAGAGTTTTGCCTTGTTTATAAACATGATGATATATATGCAAATTATCTGCTATTTGGCAATTTTTTTTTTAAAACTCAATAATCTGATTCTATTAACAGAATGTTCATTGTTATACCTCAGTGTTTTCAGCACCTCTACAATTATTATATAATATCTGTTACCCAGTTGTGACCAGTGTGACCTGATCGAAATATTGGTTTATATATATATATTTGATAAATTATACATGGATGTATCTGGATAAAATTTCCAATTCATATTTTGTACATTCAATTGTCATGTTATCTCTACTCCAATAATAAATAAATTGGACAGCTCTTAGAAATGTTATTTTAGAGCCTTCAAACCACGTGTCTTTACATAGTGCTACACAGAGTTGGCAGACTTTTAAATTACATCGCCATTCCAGGGTTCGGGCAAAGTACAATTTCATATGGTTTCTTTGGAAAAATTCCACTGCCTCACATTCTGTGGCTAATAGATCACAAATTCTCATCATCTTGAGCATAAAAAGACAATCAATGCAAGTTTTGATTTTAGTGAGCAAATAATCATGTATTTGTGAAATGCATTTCTGACTGAAGCGTATCATTCTGTCGTATTTTTATACAATAAATTTAAAAATTCACAAGTCACAACTATGTGGTTTCTTTACTTTCATTAAACATTAGTCCCTGCAACTGTATAATTATCTCCGACTATTGGAAGTAAGTGCTCCCAAGTGGTGGCATGGGGCAAAATCAGAGAGTACCATATGCTATATCCCAGGGGTATTCTTTCAATATCATTCAGATAGCATCAATAACTTTATTAAAATAAAGACTAAGACAAATTAAACTTAGCAATACAAGTTTATTCATTTGTTAATAATATATATAATTAAAATAATTAATAGCAGTTAGAAATTATTTCATAACCTCTAAAGTTCATGATAATTTGTGGTTACATGAATTAATTTACTCATATGCACAGTACTTTAATATAATCCATATATAGTGTTACCATTATTATGATTTTTGATCCACACAGACATAGTACATCTTATGTACACAATGATTCCATAATGACCATTAATTATTCAGACAACATACTGCAGACGACTAGATATATTTTCAATATATCAGCGCATTGCTGAGTAGACTATTGCAAGGATAATCTAAGTTCATTTGCATATATTTTCTTTTAGTAATATTCGAAGATATTTATATTGTATGTAAATTTTTCTAGAGTGAAAATAATAATGAAGGATGACAATTACATATGTGCTGTCTGCATGTAATTATAAATATTTAATCAACTTTATTTAAACTTTAAATATATACTTGCACAGACAGTCTACTCCTCCTTTCACTCTAGAAAATAATTTGTAATGTTACCGAAACAAAGACTTGTAACTTTTGGGGT
This sequence comes from Epiperipatus broadwayi, assembly GCA_028023455.1. Taxonomy (NCBI): domain Eukaryota; kingdom Metazoa; phylum Onychophora; class Udeonychophora; order Euonychophora; family Peripatidae; genus Epiperipatus; species Epiperipatus broadwayi. The sequence goes on along the minus strand of JAQFVV010012426.1, from coordinate 8,886,046 downwards.
CTTCAATGATTTTCAACATAGCTTGTAGTGATGATGATCCTTCTTCATCCTGATCAGTTGTTTTTTCTTGATCAGGCTATTTTGTTGATGATAGATCTTCCACTTGTTCTACTGCTCAATTGGCTAATTGAATACTTCATTCAGTGAGATCTCATTCCTCTGTCTGGCCACCAGGGAGCATTGCCTTATATTGTATAGCTAAAAATGTACCAGCGCACTCCTCTTCTTTATAAGAATTCTCTTTTTTACTATCTAATTCTCTGTGCACACTATCTGTTTCTGACATGTCACTGTAATGAGGTGATAAATGATTGATGTGTCTCTTTAAGTTTTTGTTTTTCATTTATATGATATAGTAAATATATTTTTAAAAAAGGTGCAAAATGAAATTATATTAATTCATCTACTTTAAGTAAAAAAATAAATATTTTAAATAATGTACAACTTAAATTGTTTTAAATTATAATTATTTTTCTTCTAGTTAATAAAACAATAAAAACTAACCTCATTGACTGCTCCAGAATAAAGCAACCATAATTCTCCTCGGAGTTTATCTGGAATACCTTTCATAATTAATTCTAAGGTTCTAATAGTCCGATATGTGCAGATGCCTCTGATTATAAAAAAAAATTAAATATTTAATATAGTAATGATAACAATAAAGATATATATACAAAAGCATAAAAAACATCAGTTTTTCAAAGAGCTACAATAAAAACAAAAACCAAACAAATAACAAAACAATATCGATGCAAAGTATGAATTAATAAAATGTAAAACCATATCAATTTCAGATTTTTCAGGAAAAGTTATTTTGATTCCACAACATATTGCTAAAATGATACAATAGGTACTAAATAGCCAATCACTGGTTAAAGACTTCTCTAACTATTTCTTATTCCCAACCAAAGAAAAAAGTGAAGATGCTGAGGATTTTGACATTTTTCATTCTTGCGTTAACTTTCTGGCTAAGTTTTACCTGGTCTGGATTCAAATCCAAGATCCTTGACATGATTTATTAATTAAAATAAAGATATATAAAACTATTTGCATATATACTACAATCCAAATTTTTTTGCTATTTCAAAATGTGTCAAAAATAAAATTACAAGACATTCCATTAAATTTCTGCTTAAAGTTTAAAATAAAGTCTTTTAAACTAACCATGCACATAATTTTTAAAATTTTAATTAGTAATAAAAATGAACAATAATGCATGTTTTCGTTAGCTATGTAAGAAACATGCACAATGTTATAGGCAACAAGACTATATGCCAAAATTAAAAACTATACAACATATACTATATGAAGGTGAGTTCTAGGTAAACTTCTCTAGTATAAAAGTCATTACTCAGAACAACAACTAGTTAAAGGGTGTATTCTTGAATAACTACTTTCATTCACTTATATAAACCCACTGACTGAAGTAAAGATGGTAATATTAGCTTTCTAAAAAAAAATATCACTAATTCACACTATATAAACTCCACTAAGTGAAAATTTTTGATTAGTCCTAGTGACAAAAGCTGCAAAATAATAGTATATTAGTATTGATATATTGTAAACCAATGGATATCTAAGTAAGCTCATTAGCTTTTTTAGAATATTACGATTAAAATTTTACCTGCCATATTCTGCAAAATGAACAGACCACAGATGTTCTTTAATTGTTTCTTTAGCAGAAAGGTCCTCAGAGTTACGCTTCTGGAAGAGGGAAATTAAAGCAGGCTGCGTGTTGTCATAATCGAGCAAATCTGACATACTGCGCTCAGCTTAAAAAAAAAAAAAAATTATCAAATTAAATTCATACATATAATTTCCAAATAATTTTAACAATCATATAAATAAACAATAGCTATTAATGTGAAGCATTGAAAATATAAAATAATATTTACGAAGAAATAAACTCCAAATGTGCATGAGTCAATTTATTAAAGTCATTTTAACAAACTTGCAAATAACGCCCTCTCTCATATCAATGCTAATCTATCAATACATAAAAACTGGATCATTTTATCTGACTTGAAGATTAGCATTTATATAAAAGAGAGTATGATTTGAAATTTGTAAAATAATGCTAATAAGTTTAACTCTTGAATTATCATTAGTTTATTTCTTCTGAAAACACAATGGCTATTGTGAATATTTCTATAATATTAACCCAAAAAAGTTAAGATAAATGTTTTGGGTATTGCTTTCTGAGTCAGAGAGAATACCCAAAGTTATTTAATCGAGCAAAGCATAATCACTTTATAAAAGATTGAGCAGACACATTGGCATTTTTCATACCTTAAGAAAATTTCATTCTGCCATTTGTCGACCGCATGCCAATTCAAACATTCCAATTACAAATTAGAAAAGAAAATGACTATATTAAAAAAGTTATTTAACTTACCTTTACTTTTTAGTTTAGGACTGTTTAAATCCATACTAAACTGCAAACCTTCTTTAATAGAGGGACTATTAGTATTAGAACTATTAAAAATGTCACTAGCTTGGAATCTTAAAAAAAAAACAACAAAACAAACATCATAAAATAAAAGTAAAACAACACTTTTTTTTAATAGTTCAGGTAGTATAAAAAGTAAAAATGACATTAAGAAAATTGAATTTAGAAACTGCAAAACAATAGCTAACTATTGCTGACAATGAAAATTATTACTTATATTATGCTTTCAAAGTTATTAACTCAAAAAATATATGAATAAAAGTGATTGATGGTGGATGAAATGTAAAAGCATTCTCTATTCTTAAGGGTCAATTGGTTAGAAATTATTACAAAAATCACACCATCACTAAATCAGATTTCAACAAAAGTTAAAAAACACAACACAATCCTGTACTACAGAGATCTGCTATTCAATCTCTTTTACCATTCATTAGCATCAAGACATATATATATAATGATAAATAATATTTTAATAATGAATAAATATAACGTTATGTGAAAATTTTACAAATCTATTTAAATAATAATTGAACTGCCCTCTAGCTGCCAAGCTCGATAACTTTTTACAATACGAGAGTGGACCGCCTCTTAATGTCTTTTAGATCTTTTTATGTTCTGGATGGCTATACATAAAAAGATCTAAAAGACATTAAGAGACAGTCCACTCTCTTACTGTAAAAAGTTATTGAGCTTGGCAGCAAGAGCAGTTCAATTATTATTTAAATAGATTTGTAAAATTTTCACATGTCATTATAGTTATATATATATATTTAATATTTATTTGCTTATATGAGTAAATAAAGTTCTTTTTGTGTTAAACTGTGTATTATTTTATTAAATTCCTGACAAAATATTACAATAGCTATAATATATTATATCTATAATAACTCAATACAATAATTTCCCTGATTTTATTATTCCATTAGCAAAACATTGCTTTGAAAATAAATTTTTTATTCATGATTTTCAAAAGTAAAAACGAATTAAAGAACTTTCTATGGGTTCTCCACTATCACTTCTAATTTCAGCTACTAAGAGACTTTCTATTTAGCTCAAATTTGTGGATGATACAGTTATTATATGACTTCATGATATTGTTGCCTTGAATTCATTTCTTTTTTTTTTTTAATAGATAGTATCTTAAATATTAAATTTACCATAGAAGCTGAAAATAACAAAACACTTTCTTTTCTAGATGTTTAAATTGCTAGAAAATCTCATGACACTTTATCAATATCTGATTATAGGAAATCCACTCTTACAAACAGATATCTTAATTTTAATTCTCATCATCATCCTGTTCATATATTTTCTGTGTCAAAAAATCTTTGATAAGAACACATAGTTTGTTTGACAAAGGTCATCTTATTCAAGAAATAGAATTAACAAAAAACATTCTAGTTTCTAATGGTTATAAAAAAACATCATGTATAAAACTTTATATAGCACTGATACTAAGAAGAAAAAGGATGATAAAATTGATAACTCAATTAATTATAGACTTGTTTTACATTAAAGAAGTCACTGATAAGATCAATAGAAGATTATCTAAATTTCAATATTAAGACTACTTTTCCAATAGCAAAAAAATTGGTGATTTTTTCCATAAACCTAAAGACCGAGTACTTTTGGAAAACCAAGATGTCTATGAAATTCCATATTAACAGTGCTCAAAAAGCTATGGAGGTCAATCCAATAGATGAATTAATGTCAGAATTAAAAAGCATAAAAATGCCTTCAATCAAAAGTTTTTAAATACACTTTTACCCTGCTTAGCGATTGTCTACTTAGCGATATTTCGCAATAGCGATCATCAATTTGTACCCACTACTTCGATGTACAATCGATTATTCACTATAACGATCGGGAAAAATAAAAAAAAAATTTTTTGGCAGCCATCTTGAATTTTGCGTCACTGATGACATCAGAGATAGCTATATTAAATTCATTTTACTCAAAAGCAAAAGAATATCATTGTAATATGAATACAGGTAATGATTTTGCTGTAATTGTATACACATACAATATTTTATTCATAAAACACTTAAAATATCTATAATTACTGAATCTATAATACTGTATATATCATAAATAATAAATAACACAGCAAATGTTCATCCACTTTTTCTTTTAAAATACATATATATGTTCTACAATAATATCAACAAATTAAAAATCCTTCTCCTTTTTCTTTTCAAAAACTTTATTTTCTTATCTCAATACTGAACATATACAGTATATATATTTATATAATACAAAACTCCAACGTTTCAACGTTGATTTGTAATTAAATAATGTAAAAGAAAGAGTAATAAAATATAGCAGTGGGAGAGAGATATCCTTGAAAATGACTGTATGAAGATAAACAGTTGAAACGTTGGAGTTTTGTATTATATAAATACTGTATATACAGTATATATATATATGTTCAGTATTTAGATAAGAAAATAAAGTTTTTGAAAAGAAAATAGAGAAGGATTTTTAATTTGTTGATAATACTGTATACAAATACTCCAATATATAAATATGGTACAGGACAAATAAAATACCATCATCATAAACTTTCAGGAAAACACTAAATATGAATATTAAACTGCGTGTGTGTATTTCTTAAGTACGATATATTATTTTTAGAACACCTGGATAACTATGTAAAATGATTTATTGATTTTGTAACTTCATTAATAAAAATGTTGTTTACACTCAAGATGTTTCAAATCAAAAAAAAAAAAACATTTTAAAACGCAAATGTCGAATTAGAAAAGTTTAAAAAGAAAAACAGATTGCATTTAATTAATAATCTTTCTGCTCGAATGGGAGGGGGGGGGGGTTATTACATTACTAAAAATATACAGTAAGAAAAATAAACTTACCAGTAAGTTTTAGAAAATTAGACGTTAGATTTTTTACTTTTAAAATAAGTTGATTTTTTTTTTTTTCTAAATCTGACTGCTTTATGATAAGCATTAAGCATTTTGTTACTGTGGAGTACAGTAATAAGTCTTTATGTTCAATTAAATAATTAATAATTAAACATTGTTTTTTAATTTGAATAATTTCATATAAGTAATAAACATAAAAATATATACTGCAATACAAATTAAGAAAAAAAAAGCACTTCAGTATGGATTTTTTTTTCTCATTACGATGAAAAACTTCTGTGGAAGAATATAAAAACTTTTAAATTCAAATTTAGTTTCACTTTCTCTTTCTTTTTGCTGTTCTGTATTTTTTAGAGTGAAAATATGCATTTTTTTTCCCTAGTGATATAAAACTTTTCTTTTTAGATACCGTATTTAGTCATCATTGTCATGAAAAAAATCAAGAAAATCTTTGAGCTTGGAAACCAATGTGGATATTTTACGATGATTGGAACCGAACAATTTTTTTCCCATAGACCTCCATTATAATTACGTATTTTGTATACAATATTCTTGCTTAATGATGAGTTTTGGAGGACCAATTGCCATTGCTAAGCGGGGTAAAGGTGTATATCAGCTTTTATTTGCATTTTTTCAAAATTGAACACACACCTGATTTTGATAATGCTAAAATACTTACTAATTTGAAAAGTATGATTTGAGAACCACGAGAGAATCTACTGAAATATTAAAAAGACCAAGTGGTTTAAATAAATCTAATAAAATACAACAAATTCCAGTCTTTGGAAACCACTTATTTTATCTCTTTCTTTTAAAATCACCATGAAATCAATTAATTGTAAAACTGAAGGAAATAAAATTTTTGTTAATTCATCTATTCTAAATAAATCACCATCAAATATACTGTATTTATTGGTGTATAGGATGCAGCAGCGTATAAGACGACCTCCTCCCCCTCCTTTTTATACACATTTTTAAGAAAAAAAATAATTTTCTATATTTTTTCATGAATTTCCATAATGTCTACAAAACATGTAACTAGGGAACAGTGATATTAAGTACTTTTTAATCTTCATCCTCAAAACCCAGAAATTCATCTCCAGAGCAAAATGAAAAATTACTTGGTCTCTTTTTCAGAAATTGAGTCATTGTATAACAAATCAACCTCTGTGCCACTAAGTGAATTGATAATTCCATATTTTTTAAATGACTTTAACCATTAAATTTTGATCCACTCACAAATCTCTTGGGGTGTCAACTTCACAATCTGTAGACAGCATTCAACTGTTCCATTTCTCCTTCATGAATCCTTTAAATGGTTTATTAATGCAGAGATCTAAAGGTTGATGTGGCACATTAGGCCATCTGGAATTACAGTTAATTGAATTGTCAGTTGGTTGATTTTATTTTTCACCGCTTCTGTTCTGTAACTCCAAAACTCATCCTATACTAACAAGGCAGGTTTCTTTAACAGTCTTTCCAAGACAGCCCTTAGAATGAACATGCACAAACACATCTTAATATATATATATGTATAAAATTATAAACCAGAAGTTTAGATTGATTGAAATTTCAACTCATAATTTTGATTACGATTGCATAAGACACACCCATATTTTAGGTGTATTTTGAAGGGGAAAAGTGTGTACTATATGCCGGAAAATACAGTGTATTAGAATGATTCTTCTTTACTTCACACTCAATCTTAATCTTGTTATTACTTAAGATCTAATAGTTCTTCATTAAAATCTTAATCTTGTCAATGATAAATGATGTTTTGTCAAAACATCGGGAATTTAATACACAAAATACAACTCAAAAAAGACTTAATTAATACATATACACAAATATACTTACTGTTTTAACTGTGGCGTTTTGGATAACATATCAGAAATTTTTTCTAAAACAAATTCTCTTTCTTTTAACTGGGAAAAAAGAAAATTAATCTGAAAAAAAAAAAATTACTTTCAAAAAATGATAAAAATATATTATAATAGTACCAATAGAAAAGGTTATATTCAATTTATAACAACATGCTAAAATAAACTAAAAAAACTTGTTTTTTTTTATGTTAAAATTTATACTTCTCAAAAAAAAAAAGGCACACCCAATTAATATTTAGCAACGAAACATTATGACTTTCTTGCTTACTCTTTATATTTGTATCATTCTTTTTCTTCTCCAATTCTTTACACTTCTCAGATACACACTCATATTTTATTTCCCAGCAATCAACATTCCGATATTTAAATTATAAAGATTTTATCATTTCTATAAACTTATTAAAAAAATTAAACAGCATAATAAAATTTATTAATTGCATGTTCTATAAGATTGGATACCCCCCTTCCCCTACAATACTTTCTGGTATACTCCTTTTGTTTAAATATATGCTTTTTTATTACAAATTCATAACAACATTATCCTGTATGATTTATTTAATTTAGATTTGTTGTTTTTCCTTTTTTAAAAACTAATTGCTATCACCTCCCCCCCCCCATAATAATAGGTTTCTTTTATTTTCTTCTAATATCCTAGTACTTCTGATCATTTTTACTCAATTTTCTCTTTCAAATTTCCTCTCAAAAAGTTTCCAAAAAAACTTTATTTTTTTTCAGTAACCTAATTTCAATTTTGTATAATTATATTCTAGACAAATTTTTCTCAGTTAATTAAATTAAGCTTTTTACTGTAAATGTGCGTTTGTATTTGCATAAACAAACACAAACATAATTATATAACCTATTGCAATAAAAATTAATAGATATTTAGAACTGTATAACTTACAACACCTATTTAGTATTAGAATACCTTGCATGAATTAACATAATGGTAAAGCAACAGATTTAAGAACTAAAAATGACTGAATCAAACTCAATTCTGTTACTTACTGTCTTCTGTGAAACAAACTATCCAATTCTATTATTTTTTTTATAATGCGTGGAATGAAAATAACCAATTTACAATATCAGAATTCCATATATTAAAAAAATTCACCATATTGAAAAGAATGGTTTTTTTTTTAATAGAAATATATCTGCAGAAAAAGATATCCAAGATATAAGTAAAACAAACTTTATAATATTTTATAGGAACAAAATAAATATAAAAAAACAACTTAAGTTTAATGAAAAATTTTAGATATCTAAGGAATTTCCTGCTGCACTCTGGATCTGAATTTTTGATCAAAGGCACTGCAGACTAATATATTATTCACTATCCTACAAGAGCTTTATCTGTCTATTTATTCAATAATTTGCACACATTCATCTGTATAAAACATTAATAAATTTTAATATAGCATTGATTATTTAAAAATTATACTGTTTTACTTAGAAAAAAAAAAAAAAGCTTCAAATTCATTTTTGTTCTACTTTTATATTGGAATCTTTCATTCAGTAATAAAAAACAAACAAACAATATATATTCTAATGAAAAAAAAAACACCAATGTATAAACCATAAGAACTCAGTTATTTTTTTTCTAAGTTCAAGTACATAATTTACATTATCCTTTTTTAAAAAAATTACAATTATTTCGCTCTTATCACAGTTAACAAGTGAAAACTTGAAATAAAACAAGAAATAAAGAACCATGGTATCAAAGATCTCACCCTCTCTTTGGTTGCATTAAGATCCAAATTTCATTATTTTTATAAAAAATAATCAATGCTATATTGAAAGATTCACCTAGCATCTACTGATTATTCAAGATTATGGCAGATGATAGCACTGAAGTATAATAAATTGCATTTTCACTTGAAAAACTATTTAAGGCTCTGTCTATAGATATAATTCTGCAGCAGCAAAAAGTAAACATATTTTTAATAACTGAAATACAGGCTTATGATTTACCTGTATCAATATATGTAATACATAGGGTATATGAGCACAGACTTTCATGTGACCCACCCCTCTCCACTCTATCTCATAACACTGATACACTTGAACACATATATGTCGAAAAGATAAATAATCACCAATATATGTATTTCATGCTAAACCAGCAATCATCAGTTGGTCCAGATTATCACCTCTACACATATATGCAATAAGTGCTCAGATATATATTAAGATAGCCATTCTTCATACTTAATGGACAGGCTTCAATTCACTCCACACTCCAACCGTACATCCAATTGAAATCTGATAATGGGACACGCAAAGGCCACAACATGGATGTGACGAGAATCTCTGCCTCAGGGTGGCCTTTGAGCGTTCCATCATCAGATTTCAATTGGATGGATAGTTGAAGAGTTGGAGTATGGAGTGAATTGAAGCCTGTCCATTAAAGTATGAAGATTGGCTATCTTAATATATATCTGAGCACTTATTGCATATATGTGTAGAGATGATAATCTGGACCAATTGATGATTTCTGGTTTAGCATGAATTACGTATATTGGTGATTATTTATCTTTTCGACATATATGTGTTCAAGTATATCAGTGTTATGAGATAGAGTGGATAGTGGTGGGTCACGTGAAAGTCTGTGCTCATATACTCTATATATTAAACATATTTTTATGCTTTAATACTTTTTCTTAAAAGTAGATAACATTTCACACACAAAATAAAAAAAATGGCAGTATTACAATCTCATTAATATCATACCTTTCCCTTTGTGGTGATTAATAAGCTATTCATACCAGCAGTATTTGCAGTTCCTTCAACTTTTTCAACAACGGAGACTTCTCGCATAGGTATAATTACTGAAACTAATTCAGCAACCTTAAATAATAATAAAAATAAATATTTAAAAGTAAATAAAGTTAAATTTAAAGTATTAAAAAAAAAAGCAACAGAAAACTGTTTTTTTCATAACATACCCGACTTTCAAAGCAAATATAATTATGTGACAAATATAATTTCCCCCATACATGTTGTTTATTATATGGAGTCCATAATGTGCACTCAGTATCACCATCTAATTTTTCCTGAGCAGGTAAACGGAATGCTATCCTAATAAAAAGAGTTGGAAATAGGCATTCAAAGTATGTATATTAGAGAATTATTAAAAATAAATAACGAATGCTACCTGTATGATTCACTTCTTGCTCTAGCATCTAAATCTCTTTTGATTGTTGACATTTTTTTAGGACGAAATTTCCTATAAAATAATCATAAAATACAAATTTCAACTCAATAAATTATAATGTGACATTGTCTTCTTATAATAATTAAAAAAGAAATAAATTAAGTGATGCAAAATGATCATTAAAAATTATCCAAATTATATTAATAACTGATTTCTAGAAATATATGAATAAGTTGGCAATTATGTGAAAAATAAGTTTTATAAGTAGGCATATATTGAAAAGTCCTAATTAAATGAACACTAAATTACAATCATGTGTGGTTTTACTGATAATGGTCATATTAGAAAAGTATATTAAAAAAAAAGAAACTAATCTTTTTACTTAATTAAAATAAAATCAAAACAAAACTCACCGGTTTTTTGAATTTGGTAAATTAGAATCTTTTTCAAAAGTTTCTTCCGAGACTAATCTATTAAATATATGTAATATTTTAAAATACTTTCTTTATTCACCATTTTCATGTATGTACATGTGTTCTCTGTTTGAAGGCAGGATGAAGCAACTAGGCAACAGGAATAGGATACCATGAACAAAATAATATCATATGATCATAGTTATTTAGAAATTTATCATTCTCCATAACTTCGATTATTATAAATATTTGTAAAAGTTTATCAAAGTTCAAACTACATGAATTGTAAAAAAAAAAAAAACATGACAAAAGTTTTCAGCAAATGTTGTGAAGATTAAAAGCTCCATAGTGTAAAAATTTTGTATGGATACAATAAATTTTGAATTGTTAGCTACCTAAAATAATTTCCAAGCCCATATGGATTTAAATCCACAGTTTTTGATTTGTAATAAAATGGAAATTTCTTCAAGCAATACATTTTATATTTGTGTATATATTTTGCTATACAATGAACTAAATTAAACGATACAACTTCTTTAATACAAATATATTCAATTCAAAAGTTATTTAATTATAGAACTTACAGAAAGGCAGTATTTGTTTCAAAGTTAAATACAATTATTATGGGTATTCATATACAATAGTGAAACTAGAAAAATTGGGACAGAAGGCAGACAGTTATGAGATATAGTTAATAATTGTTTTCATGTGAATATATTTTAATTGCGTCACTATAGATTTTCAAGTTTATGGTCCCCTGGACTGCATGGATCAGCAGGCATTGCCTTTCTTTATGATTCGTTAGTTACACCATTGCTCATATAGTATTATCTGTAGTATATGATTAGGCTGAAGGCTTACAAAAATAATAAAGTTCATCTGCTTTTAGTATCTAATGAGATCAGGAACCTAGAAGTGTTAGTATACATATTCTTCAGTGATTTCATTTCACTCTTGAATGGATATTTCCACGAGTTTTATACACACATCATGAATTCTAAGGAAAACACTCTCATCAGAATCATATTCAAGAGTTAATTTCTAGAGTCACAATCGTTTTTGGAATAACTTCCCAATATAAATTGCGATTGGAATAATAATACTTTGTCATTTGGGTCTGACCACTAAATGCATATTATTTAGAAAACATTACTAATTCAACAGCCTGTTACTTGGAAAAACTCTAGTAATTCAATAACCCATTACTTTAAAAATACTATTGATCAGATTTAGCATATAATTAAATTATAAGTAGTAATATATTTTATATACACTAATCATCTTCTATTATCTTGAGGCTAGCGACACAGTTATATATATATGCTGTGTGTGCATATGTCTGAACAGGAAGTCTTAAAGAAGACAAGAACACCAAAACAGGAAGTGGTTAATGTGTTAAAGAAGAAATAGAAAACTGGATTGAGCAGGTAAACTAATAAGAAGTTTTTTCTGAGGACCATGAATGTTCTTTAAATACCTGATAATTATTTATTCTGCACCTTCTATATTGGTGTAAACATGCATCCAGAAGCTGAGTGGACTTCAACCCAGTAGAATCCCTGTTGAAGGTGAAGAAGGAGTATTTAGGTAAGCAAGAGCCTACCCCAATTTATATTATAATTTCTGTATGTCTTATGGTTAATTGTAACTAATGAAGACTATATCAACTTTTATCTAATCAAAATTACTCCAAATTCACAACTCAACCAGACTAGTCAAAAAATAAACTTTAAAATACTAGCAATAGTTTCACTGCCACACATGTTGACTATTATATGTATATAATGTATTACAATTTTATGCGTAATTAATTGCCATATGTCTATGAATAAATAAAAATATTATTAATTCCATTTGTATAAATTAATGCTTATTTGTTATTATTAAATAATAGATAACCAAATGTATTCACGTCCTCATTTTTAATTGTGATAGTTAACTCAATATATAGCAATATATATATATTTCTTTTACTTTTTTGTTAAAACTTAAATATAAGTGTTCTTGCCAAATTTTTATAAAATGGATTTTTTATTGTATCCGTCAAATAAGTTAATAATAGTGATAAACACATAAGTAAATCACTAGTTTTCTCACTAGAGTACTCAGTTACAAAAAAATGAAGATTTGTTTTCAAATGTTTTAATAGTCCTATAGTTTTTTTTAAATCTATTGATTGAAGAATAAAATGATTTACATGTTAAAAAGTGATAAATAAAACATTTGATAAATTCTGTAATGAAGTATAAAAAAATTATTCTTTATATTAGTTAAAATAAAAACTATCTCACCAACATTATTATTTTTTTATAGGATCTGATCTTAATACATCCTTATTTAAGAGCAAATAATTACTCTATCAATTCCTGGTGATCACTTGAATGGCATTCTATATCTCCAAAATTTTTTTAACAATATACAGGAGTAGTTTAAGATTGTTTTCTCCAAAATAATTTAAACCTATGTTTTGCTATCAGTACAACTTTTATCTTTATTATTCTGCTACTCAATATAGATATAGAATAATAGGATGTTAAAAAAGTAAATAAATAGAAAAATTGAAAATAAATCTAAGAAACAAAATACAGAATGTTTCTCTGCAGATTTGTTAAGAGAAGTATAGTAAAACTAATTAATAGAAGAAAAAGATTACATCCAATTACACATGCATACATACATCTTAATGATGTAGGTCAGTGGTTTTCAACCTTTTCACACCTGCGGACTGGTAAAAATAAGAATAAGGTTTCGCGGACCAGAAAAAATAAGGATAAGGTTTCATAAACCGGCAGAAGACTATAGAAAAATTTTCTTAAAGATATAAACTGCTTAGCCTTAGATGAGCATAATTGTTATAACTGATCAAAATAACAATGTTAAATATGCAAGATGAAGTTATATATATATATATGTGAAGTTTGTATAATAAAAAACTTTTTTTTTTAATTTTGAATTTTTTTAGAAAAGTAATAAAAAGTTTAAACCCCCCTCCCCTCCATAAACATCTGTGATAACTAGAAAAACAAATTAATTTATGTATGATTGATTAGATTTTGTTTTTGTTCTGTTTCTTTTTTTTTAATAATTGGGTAAAAATGAGATAAAAAATTAATAAAAATTATTTATATTAATTAAAAGTTTAAATCTTATTATTTTGTTATTACATTCTGCCAGTCTAGGGCGGACCGGCAGAAAAGTTCTGTGGCCTGGCACTGGTCCGCTGACCAAGGGTTGAAGACATCTGATGTAGGTAACTCATTAAAGTTTATATTGCAGATCTAAAATTGAGATAGTAAATTATGGCAAGAGGGTATCGAAGAATGACAAATTATCATTGATTTATAATCAAATTCAACTGCTTAATATTCTACTGCCTAGTTATTTTATCTAACTTCAGACAGAGAACTGAGTATTCGCTTATACTACATTATTCTAAATGATAAGGATGTTAATTATTCGAAAGAAAAAAAAATACTTACTGCTTCATTGCAATATTTAACAACTGTTCCATTAACTTATAGGTATCATCAGTATGCAGAAAAAAGGAAAAATAATACTGGAAAAAAAAAAAACAAACAACAACATTAAAAGTATACTGATTGTAACACAGAAATATTCATTGAATTGTAAAGATAAATAATTTGGAAATGTAAGTGCTATGGATAAATTAAAGTGCAATATAGTTAGTAATGATAAATTTGGAACATTTTGCAACTATAGATTGATCATGGCTTAAATTCTAGCAATTGCTATTCAAGAAGTTAATCAGAATAAAATTTCACTGTCGAAAGGATCTTTGAAAATCGAAAGGATCTTTGAAAATGCAAAGGAACCATTCAAGACTGAACCAGCTCTAATTCAGTTAAAATTCTGATGCTAAACACATTGTCTGCAACTTTTACAAATGCCTTACAGCCATAGGTAAAAAAGAAATTACAAAAACTAGATCAATTGCACGTAAAACACTCCAAATTAGCGGCAATGGTTGCAGCCATATTTAAATAAAAAGATATGTCCTATGATAGCTTTTATGTTAGTCAAAACTTATGCTTGGTCTTTCACCATATCTCAATAAGATAAGAAACAATACAAGTCTGCCCTTTACTGATCCTGTACCATATGTTTCAAATCTAAATATTGTCTTAATACTATCATTCAAATATAATTGAACAATAAAAGGATTCTGCACTATTCAATATTTTTATAAGATCTTCATCAGCTATGCTAATAGAAAATAACTATTCAAAAAATACAAAGTAGCCCTGAAATAAACAAATTAAAAACAAATTTCAACTCAGAAAAGTACATCTGGAAAATTAGAGTTTATAGAACATAATGTCAATCAATGGAATCCAAGGAATCTCCCAAAACATCATAGGCATCAATAAAAGCACCACTTTCTCAATAATTTTAATGTTACAATCCTAGATGGTCAATTTTTGTAATTTACCTTTTCTCCAGGAGTAATTCTCTTTACTCTAATCCAGAGCCATCTAATGTAAACTTGATTAATCAATGAGCATTAAAAATGTAACACATTAATCACAATTTTAAATCAAAAATTCTTGCTGTGATCCAGAAACTAAAGTCTTGCTCATAATATGGGTACAGCTAAGCTGAGAATGTAGATATAGAAATACTATCATCTAATATACTTTAATTCATTATCATCATCAACCATTATCAATCCACTGCAGGATAAAAGTCTCTTCAAGTTCAATCCATCTTCTCCGATCTTTAGCTTCTCTTCTCCACATCACCCCTGCACACTTTCTTACTTCATCCATCCATCTCACATGTGGTCTCTTTCTGAGTCTTTTTCGATCTCTTGGAATCCAGTTTAAGATTTCAATTGTCCATCTATTATCATCTCTTCTAGCAATATGTCCAGCCCAACTCCATTTCAGTCTTTTAATTTTTTCAATGAGGCCAGTAACACCTGTTTGTTCTCTTACCCATATATTGCATTTTCAATCTCTTCTTGTTACTCCCAACATGCATCTCTCCATACTTCTTTGAGTGATCTGAAGTTTCTGTATTGCTCTTCTATTATTATACTTTAATTATTCATGCTTATAATAGACAGTTTTGAAATAAAATGAAGACAACTCCTGAAGTAATATGTTATATGAAAGCAAAGAATATCATGTAATGTTTGTCAGTAGAATTTATTTTGAATAAAGCAACTATTAGAAAGAGAAAGACTATAATCTTTTTTACATGTGCTTTAAACATTTGTAAATAGCCAAACAATGTACTTTTTGACTATAGTGGGACATCTCAAACCTCAATACAAGACACGAACTTTATAAAGAGAGACTACCTTATCTTTAACTTAAATTCTTATTTATGTAGGCCAATCTGAAGCATTTTGATTTGGGAGCATTTGGCTATTACACAAATGTTTAAGGTGCATGTGAAAAAGACTAAAGTCTTTCTCTTTTTAATTACAGATGTCATGTGTGCTTGATAAATAATCAGAATGTTAAACCAACTATTGGAAAAAAAACTATATATGCAAATGAGGAAAAACACAGATAACAACTACAAACTTGATGAAAACTGCAATGGTAGTGATCAATTTGTTATATTGAATAAGATAATGATAGATGCATCATCCTGCAGCACCATGGATACCTTAATCCACAATAACAAAAAAATTGATTGCCAAATATTTTATGTGACTGTGATGTGATATCAGATGAAAAAAAATAGTCAGATCGACAATTAAACATCAGCTACAACCTATGTATTTACAAAGTTCCATGTTTGTTTATTCATTATTTATATTTATAATTACAATATGAATTACAAGTGTCAAACTAACTCAAGCCAAACCTTTAACACTATCCATTTTAGATAAATACAGTAATAATTATTACTAATCATTTACTAAACTAGAAATTGTAATTATTTTATATAGATATTTTTCATATAATAGATTTATATGAGAGATGGTGATCTGGACCAACTGATGAGTGTTGGTTTAGCACGAAATGCATCTTGGGAGTCATTTGTCTTTTATTGTATTTTTATTTATATGAATTTGAAAGAATATGTAGTAGTATTGAGATTCTTTAATATATTTATATTAAAACCAACACTTATCAACTCCTTTTGAATTTATTTAATCATATAAAACCTATTTTAAAAAACTTGCTTCCGAAATACTCTAAAAGAGCTCAATGTGTTCAAACAATGAGGCATGTAAAAGGCTTCTAATAATGATTATAAAAAAAACATATAATCATCTTTATAAAAATGGTCAGTAAAAAGGTTAAATGTTTAATATGTCATATAACGAATCTTATTTTCATAATCAAAAAAAAAAAGAAACCACACCCACCCACACAAAAAAATATGATTTTAAAATTTTAAAACAAAATAACAACCTAACAATAAAAAAAAACAGCAAAAGAAAAATATGAAAAACTTTGATGCTGAAATTTAAATAAAATAAATTTTAATAGATTAAATATTAATTACCTTTCCTTGCCTTGTACAAACTTTAATACTATTGGGAAATACAACTGTATTGCTTCGTTCCAAATGCTAATAAAAAAAAAAAATAAAAAAGGTTAAACAAAAAATATCAATATATATGAATGCAGAATTTTAACTGAACTAGGAATAATCTGATAATCTCTATCTTCATAATTAATATATTTATCTAAAGTGGTTAGTGCCAGAGTTGTAGGTGAAGAATGGTGTCAATATACTAGTGCAAAAAATGTGACATTTATAAATCAAATTGTAATCATATAATACATAAATTTATTTTAAAAGCATTGTATTTCTACTATATAGAGAGTTTTGCCTCAGAGTAAGTATTGTGTTTCCTGAAAACACTCATTTTTAATTACCATCTTTTAATAAATATACAAATGATTAACAATCATCTTTTATTAGATTAGATATTATTACATCTCTTTTAAGTTATTTTCATTAAATATCAAATATATATTATTATTAACTGTAATATCAAATTTTATTTAACCTACATCAGAATATATATACAAAAGCCTACAAATTATTACATAAAAAGTTTCACCGCAACGCATCAGCGTATTATTAATTATTATTAACATGCATATGATTTTATTTTTTTCTTATTCAATACTGCAAGCCCATTCACTTATGAGCAAATACTTATATATATTTTTAAATTAACAACTGATACATTTTGACAAATTCTAAATATTTTCATGAAGCAAATTTTGTTTTTGAAAAGCTTAGCATGATTTTGTTGCAGGGAAATTAAAAATGTAGATGCATTTTTTTTCCTCTAAAATAAAAGGCAATTTATAATTTTAGTATTTTATAAACACTAATAATAAATAATATTATCTTAAATTGGAAACAAATATAATCCAATATAATGTGTTTTGCATAAAACATAAAAAGGATATATAATAGCTTCACCTATTTATATAAAAAGTAAGTTGAAGTAAAGAGGTTCCCCTCTTTTTTCTAATGCGTAAGCTTGTGGTTAAGACTGTTTCAACCACCCATGCTTTAGGTTTATTGCCTTAGTAAATAGCAAATATTGCATTAGTTAATACAAAAACTTCTTCCAATAATATTTACTGACCACCTCAATGTAATATATACATCATTGTAGATGTTCACAATGACATACATATTACATTGACAATGGCAATAAAACATTGCTGAAAGAAGCTTTTTGTAGTAATTAATACATAATTTGTTGTTATATAATCTTTTTAAGTTTTATTTATTTATAAAATAATGTTTATGTTTCACAGTATTTTTAGTTTGCATAGTTGAAATATAAATAAGACTTGTGTAGAATTTTGATAATTATTATTCGTGGATGATTTGTTGCATTTAATTAAAAAAAATATTTATAGTGAATAAATAACAGCTGTGATGAATCAAGTTATTCAGAGATTTTGTGATTACATTATAAATGAAATGTAAATGCTATGCCAGGTACAATATTAACAATTCAATTAATTACCTATCAGTAAAATATATAAAAAAAACAAACTAATTACCACATCTATTTAACTTAGATGGCTTGCTTTATAATAACAACAAATTAGATAGATAGATTGTAATGTTACATTCTGAAATTGATGTTTAACAAACTGAAACAATATTTACAAATATTAGAATGATCATGGATCACCTTGTCATTTACCAACCTTAATTTTATTTCACCTTTACTTTTTTTTAATATGTCAAAGCGTTGACCGGGAAGCTAACCCAGCCAGCTGCTTGCAAGGCAGCTATGCTAACAACTAGGCCACCAACGCTTGACATTTCACCTTTACTTTTAAAATTATAAAATAAAAATAACATATAAAGTGGAAAGATATAATCAATATAAGCATTAAAATCAAATATGCAAAATAGAAAAAAAAAGTCTCACATTTGTTCAGTAAAAAAATATAGTCATTTCATAAAATCTGTAACTAAATGAAAGAATTTATGAATGAATTTAAGTGATATAATAAAATAGAGACTGGAAAATAATAACGCAAATACAGGGACTGAGGATGAAAGAAAATCATATTCTTAATATTAAGACTAGTTTCTAGTCAATATCTCCAACTTATTATTAAGAAGAAAAATTACTTCTTATTTGGGCCTTCCTTATTAAAACAATTCCCATATAAAGTATAAGCTGCAAAACTTAATGAGACATTATCTGACAGAATTCGATGGTTATCTCATATATTACTAACGCCTGAAGCATCAATCAAACTATAACATATATAATTTGAAAATGCAATTGCATAATGTAAATTTCTAACTGTACCAATATTAATGTGAACAAAGTTGTGTTCCAATAGAAGTTTATAAAATGTTTTTTTAAATTCTAAAGTTTCATGTCATCAATTCATACTAACAAGAAGTTTCTATCAATTTCACAATTTTCATGTTTATTTCCCAAAAACTGTGACAATTAGATACTTTTCAAAATATTTCAAACACATCGACCAAAAACTGTTGTCTCTAAAATCCAATGATTTAATTAACAAAAGTATAAATAAAAAGTGGCATAAAATCATTAAATGAAAATCACCAGTTTACTCACATTTTCCTATACTGCAAAAATTCTTACCAGGGCCCAATTATTGTTCCTTAGTAACAAGTTATGTATTTATCTAGTGCTGTCTTTTTTTAATTTGCAATAGTCATTAGGAAATCACCCTCTACACATACGCTTTATTGATTTAAACACATAAGGAATACTCTCCTTTCTAAATACAAGATAAAAGCTTTTGAAAAGATAGAATGAATCCATCCTAGCTTTTTTATCTAAACATATAGGTATAGGCAACTCTTAAGCATTGAGAAATGAGAGCATGAAGATCTCAAATTCATCACTTTTAATTCCATTCATTATGCCTTAATAATTGACGTTTGCAAAATTTTTACAATTTACGGCACATTAGTATTAGATGTAATATTAAATATAAAACTCTCATTTCTAAATGCTTAAGATTTGCCTATACATATATATTTAGATAAAAAAGTGTTCAAATCTATACCAACACATGTGTAGAGAGGTGATTCCCTAATGACTGTTCCTTAGTAATAAATCTTACTTCTGGGTAGTAAATTCATGTAACAAACAAAACCGTGTTGAGTAAGGGTAGCTGTATTTATATGTTGCAAAATGAAACTAAACTCAGTGAACCAGATTAATCCTATTTACATAAACAATTATATAAGTTTGGGATTTATCTTGAATGAAAAAGAAAACAGCTTATTTGCCATTGCACTAAATTTTATATTCCCACAACACTTTAATATTAAAACCCTTTGAGACCGAAAACCGCTTGTTTACGCATTAAAAAAAGTTTACAATTTCGACCGCAATAGCGTGCAAACCGTATACGTCACAGTTACGCTTTTTTTTTCTTTCTCTCCGCCATTTTTCTATCTTTTTGTACGTCTAAAAATTTTTTCTGTGCGATGAAAATTAGATTTTTTATAGCAATTTTTGTAAAGTACATTATTAAAATTTTGTAATTTTTTTTATCTTTCTAGATTTTATCAACCGATAAAAAAAATATACGGAGAAAACAATTATTTTCGCCGCTAAACGTAATTACGTTTCTAACGAACTTTTCTGTTGATGTGTTTGATTTTGAGGTTTCGTATTCCCCATTACCTGTAAGTATTCAACATTCATCATCATCATCTCCCACTAATATATAATAATTGCTTGTAATTCCTTTGGGTTATTTATTTTATTTTATTTACTGTTTTTATACATTTCATTGTAGATAAGTTTTTATTCATTTTATAGCATACTTTGCTATTATGGTTTGCTATGTAATAATGCATAATTTAGCTCACTCTTACCCTCATGATATTCCAATAATGTAGTAATTATTTTTTACATGCATAACTTAGAATTTACTACGTTTTTATTCATTTCATTGTAGATAACTTTTTATTCATTTTATAGCATACTTTGCAGATAACTTTTTATTCATTTGATAGCATACTTTGCTATTATGGTTTGCTATGTAATAATGCATAATTTAGCTCACTCTTACCCTCATGATATTCCAATAATGTAGTAATTATTTTTTACATGCATAACTTAGAATTTACTACATTTTTATTCGTTTCATTATAGATAACTTTTTATTCATTTGATAGCATACTTTGCTATTATGGTTTGCTATGTAATAATGCATAATTTAGCTCACTCTTACCCTCATGATATTCCAATAATGTAGTAATTATTTTTTACATGCATAACTTAGAATTTACTACGTTTTTATTCATTTCATTGTAGATAACTTTTTATTCATTTTATAGCATACTTTGCAGATAACTTTTTATTCATTTGATAGCATACTTTGCTATTATGGTTTGCTATGTAATAATGCATAATTTAGCTCACTCTTACCCTCATGATATTCCAATAATGTAGTAATTATTTTTTACATGCATAACTTAGAATTTACTACATTTTTATTCGTTTCATTATAGATAACTTTTTATTCATTTGATAGCATACTTTGCTATTATGGTTTGCTATGTAATAATGCATAATTTAGCTCACCCTTACCAGTTGCTCCACATCATCATCATCAGTTATTTTGAAATTGATTTTGCTCATGCATTTATATTTTCAACAATTTGCAAACTGTCTTCAAACTATCCACTCTGTTCTGTGAAACTAACAAGGTGAAAAAAATAAATACCTCACAATGCTGAATCAACAGTCATCATCATCTCCCACTCATATATAATAATTGCTTGTAATTCCTTTTGATTATTTATTTTATTTTATTTACTATGTTGTTATTCATTTTATTTTAGAAACAAATTTTTAAATTATTTATTTGCATATTTGGCAATTATGATCTGCCATGAAATAATGCATAATTTATCTCGCCCCACCCCTGATTTTTCAATAATATAGTCATTATTTTTTACCCCCATAACTTAGAATTTACTAAAGTTATTACTGTTATTTTTTTTTTTGATCCTCACTAAAACCTTGCATTTCTAATAGATATCCCGCATAGAGGGCCTAGAAAAACAACTGCTTGCAAAAATAGAACATATAGAGTGTCAAGCAGAAAAAAGAAATTGAAATGGTCACCTTTTGCCACATTACACCAACAATCTGTAACTCAGGTAGGTCATGTTATATATTATTTTTTTCTGCATTTTATGACGAATGTGATGAAGCTGTCTATGAAATTGTCATTTTAGGCTATATCTTTCAAAATTGAGAGTTTGTGAACCAATGTAAAAATAAAGATATATAAAATGTGAAAAATCTCCTTTCTTTAATTATTTTTTTGTGGTAATGACTATTTTATCAGCTTCATTACATTCTTTCATATTTGCACTTTCTAAAAATGTATATATATTTGTTCTTTATTGTAATAAATTAGACATTTCATTTAAAATTGTATGTCCTGTAATTTTTTCTGTGAATTCAAAATGGCCGTTCAGGTCTCAAGGAGCTGCTCAATATAATCTGCTATAGTGTGAGAAATGAATTCCTAATCGAGTAAACTAAATATATATATATTGTAACAGTCAAAACATGTCTATCTCGCTAACACACTGTAGAATTTAAACCCGGGACATAGAACTCAACACTAGGAGAGTTACATCCCAGATATCTCAAGTTCGAATCCCAAGTCCAAACTCCACAACGCCCTCTACGTGATAACACATTTGATGCTACTAATAATATAATTTCATGCCGATGCCGGTGATCAGGGAGAAAACAAAAGACTCTAAATCTAAAATAGCCCTAGGTTAATTTAACAATAACTTATAGATGTGCCAAAGATAAGTTTAATGGACTATGTAATTTATATTGCACCCCGAATAAATAGAGAAAAGGAAATAAATTTATAAATAAGATTTTAATAATTTGGTAATAAAATAATTTAGCGATACAAATTGGATAGTTATATAATAAACAAACAAAATGGCTGATACCTCGTACTTGGGTTCGTTTAGATAAAGTGTCTCTAATATATTGACACGGTAGGCATATGCGAGTCACGTAAAGTCTAATAGAGTTTGAAATATTCTAAAACATTTATAACTGGAGATTTAAATGGAGATCGAGAGTCGCTCGCGAATAGATTATAAGATCGAGCTACACTGAACGGATTTGAAATTCATTTGAATAGAATTCTTTTAATAAGTAAAGGGAAATATACGGTAGTGCTAGCGAGTATATGCTGAGGAGGGGTGCAGTTTATGAGTATGCAACTTTCAAGGATGGCAAAAGGTCTTGGCATTGGATAGGCATTCTGCCTTTTATTTGGGACGTCTCTAGCCCACTCACAGCTCAAGCCTGGCCCGCACCCAGGAGCTTCATAACTGTGTGGACATACGCGAAATAATTCCCATGTGCCATTTTAGCACATGACTGGGAACCACGGAGTAAAATATGGGGAAACAGATTTGAACGATGATGACCTTTGCCAACAGGAGGATTCCAGCACCCATGCATATTTACTAGCAACACAGCTTAATTTTCATAAGAATTAGTAAAACATTTGGCAGTTCATTCAGGAACAGTAATAGCTCGCTCTCGACTTTCATATTTAGATGGCCAGCAGACTCTCAACAAAACTTAAGATAAATAAATATTCATTTAACAAAATTTTATACGCAAAATATACTTTGAAATATATATATGAGATATTTTAAATAGAAACGATGGGAAGGGGGGGGGGAAATGCGTGTTTGCGGTTTATAAACTAAGATGGCAACCACGCATCATTGAACTTCCCTACGTAACTCGCATTAGTCTAAAGAAATTAATTATACATTTCATAATAACACATTGAAATTAAACATTTATAAATATAATAGAAGATCAACCCAAGCACAAATTCAGTATGCATTAGAAAAACATTTAAATAAATACATTTATAGAATATACAAAATTGTTAGTTTTAGCTCGAAGTTTTCCGAGATCTCGGGTTGATTTTAATTACCTTGTTCTTTTAACTGTGTCCGTGGGAATTTCTAAACTTGTAGCAAAGTTCTTAAGTAAAATTATGAGTTTTCTTCGATTCATGGTTCCGCAGCAGCAGTTAGAAGATTTTAGGAGCAGCATATCATTGGGCTGGTTCAGTTGGATTTCATGATACGGTGGCAGGACATCAGATTTTGACTGACGGACGGCCGAGGCACAGGATCCCGAGGAAAAACAGTGATTGCCCCGTTACCCCGACATTCTGAGGTTAAACTATTTTACAACTGGATTTACTGTCACGATCAGGTAGCTTAATTAATAACTCTGTCTAATCATCTTTACAATCAATCAGCCCTATTTATATGCTCTCCCTGATTACCATCTAACCCTGCGGTGATGAAATCCATTCTTTAATTATTACACATTTGAAAAACACGGATTACATTTTCTAATTAAAATCTGTTCGTAAACACTGTTTTATCTCATCAATCTACTGGCGCCAATATGATTAAAATTAGCTACTATTGTTCTTTCTCTACCCTCACTGATTTAAAAATGATGACATGTTTTTGAATAATATTTTACAACACTTTACATTTATCAAACACTATTTCTGAATTTAATTTCCAGAAATATTTCTCAGTGATATTATTTCTTAAAGACAAATAATTATAACGAAATAACATCCCAAATAAATCGATTCAAAAACAACTTTTAAATAAAATATTTTGATATTTTTTTAAATATTATCGCAGTATGTGTGTAGATGAGAATATGTGACCTACTTTATTGTATAAGCATATATACGTAATATATACTCGACGGTTTGAAAATAAAATCGTTTAAAAACAATTTTAATTATTATTAAACCCCGGGCACCCCATTATACATATAAATTTAGGCGGGATTTCGGTAAATATACCCAGTACACACACAATACGATGAAATTAGGGTTTTAAATAAGGCATGAGGGTAGGAAACAGGCAGGCAAGGCGAAACTAAGATTGGTAAGGCAAATCTTACAGTTTCAATATATATTTTGGAGCTCAAATATCATGAACCTTCTAAGTATAAGACCATATAATGATTACATACGGTTAAAAATGTATAATAAAAGAATTCCAGTTGAGATTCATACAATATATACATACTATTCAATATGAAATGTTTTTGAGTGTTCAAAAATACTTCCTTAAAGAAAGTCACATAGGCAAACCCATCAGAGCTGTAATTATAACTCATCTGGTTTTAAACAGTTGGTTTACTAATTTGATATTTCACCCATTTCATAATATAAGTATTTGTACCATCAAAACATGATTTCTCTGCTTGGCACTTAGCATCATTTTACTAATTACTCAAGCTACACTGTATGATAATGGAATAAATATAATAATAAAATATAAATAGATATAAAATGTAAAAGAATGTATGATAACACAAATGGGAGATAATTGTTATTTGATGCAAAGACAGGAGTTTTAGATACTGGTAGTGGAATGGGCAAAATTGAACTAAGGATTTAGACTGCATATATGATATATGTGGAACTGGATGGAAGAGTATTAATCATTTATTTTAGTAGCATAGAATGTTTAAATAGGATTAGTATAACATGTGTGGATAGTAAGAAAAACTTTAAAACAAGGAAAAGGTAGAGATATTACAATATTTTATCTAGGTCCTTATAATGAAAATGGTTGAATATGACAATAAAATAATGGAATTAATAAAACAGCTTTTATTAAAATGAAATAGGAGAAGAAAACAGAATAAATCAGTATTTTAAAAATAATTTGATGATAAAGAATAAATTGTAAATAAGTTTACTGAGATATATAAAATCTTCAGAGGAAGGGGATGTTTAATTTGACTAAAAGATTTTCTGGGCATATAGCCTATGCACAGATATTTCTAAGTTTGTCTAATGAGAGGCCATTTTCTATCACACCGCTCTATTGCTTCTGAAAGTACTAGAAGTGTTTGGGTTTGTAGCATGCTTAAAACATGTAAATTTACAATGAAAATTTAGAGTAGCTTCAACAAGTCTGATTAATTACTAAAAAGTGAATAGTAAAAATTTATTATCATACTATATACTTGCATTTTTACTACAAGGCTTTTGATTTTTCTGAATACTACTAAGACTGACTTGGTATGAGCTATACATACTGATCTAAAATTATTACTTAATTTTCTTTTTGTATAAAATTTGGAGCACAGCCTGTCCAATTACTAAGGATTAATTGAATATTCATAGGCAAATTCAGAAGTTTAAATCTGATTGTAAATGGTCTTAAGTATTTATAAACTATCCTATTGATTTGTTGAAAATCATAGATTAACTAATGATATCAACAAATTGCAGTAGTAATTTTATTATTAACATTAGCAGTGACTTTTCTTTCCCTCTTTTGCGTACCACAAATTAAATGTAAGCTACAGGGATAATAGGAAGCTTATACTTTCTATCAATATTATAAATGTAATTCTACTATCAACAATAACGATTTATAAAACCAGGATTATTGATCATCTCTAGCAATTATAAAACTATAGAAAAAGTTACCTCTTAAAATTTGTGATAATAGTGGAGTAGCATAAACTTTACTCCAAGACAGTACAAAATGTAGTGCAATAGTCCAACGAAATGTTATTATAGAGTCCACAAAAGTCGAAACTTCATAATGAAAATATGCAATTTATTATTTTTTCTAGCATATATTTAATTGTTTCATGGATACAATGTTCTGATAAGGCATATCGGAAATACATCATGGGTCTGATTTTAATTATTACCTGAACTCACAATGTTAGGAAAAAATATTCCAAAGATCTGAAATATATATAGTTTAACATAGGCGGTATTATATATGGATTTCTTAAATATAAAAGTAATCTAGTATTAATTTTAGAAACCAATCTACATTCACTCATTATGCAATTTATTGCCCAAATTTGAAAATATTCATAGTGAATCTATCATTTAATATGCTTATAAATATCATTTTATATGCAATTAATTGTACAACTAAACTAGGTCTGTGTTTAATAGTCTACATAGATTAGTGGCTAGTGCATTTAATGCAGACTTCCAATCTGAATGAAATGCAAACCATTTTTTCTCAAGTAGATGAGACATTTTCAAGAAAGCTAATAATTTTTACTTTATATTCTAAGTTCTAGCCGAGCCAACTAATGATCTAATTATTGATTAGTAATTACTAGCTAAATAAATTCTTTACCATTTTACTAGCCTGGAGGGTATTGTCATCTTGTCACTGATGCCTCAGTAAAAAAATTGGGAATTTAAGGATATTTTTTTATTTTCAGATTGATTAGTTAGGTTAAAAGATAAAAGTATAATACAATACAAATAATATATAAATATGCATACATAAACACAACAAAAACCCAGCAAAATTTAAATATGAGAACACATAACAAGTTCAACATAATATTATAAATGTAAAACCGTACAAATATTTTGTGTAGCCAAATGTAGTATTTAATAATATATAAACATTTAAAACAATTCCCAAGAGGCTATATATTATAAAATGTTACAAATATACATTAAAAAATGAAAGACTTACAGTAATATCAATCCAGCGAATAATTAATTTAACTTCTTTTCCTAACATATAAGAATAGAAGCATAAATGATTGATGCTAAGATACATCCAGCCTTGTCGAGGAACACGGCCTTTCCAATATGCACATGAATAATCTGATAATAGAGAATAACTAACATTATACTACATAATCTATAATTTTAATTAAATAACCTAAATTAAATTTTCA
Source organism: Epiperipatus broadwayi (assembly GCA_028023455.1). NCBI lineage: Eukaryota > Metazoa > Onychophora > Udeonychophora > Euonychophora > Peripatidae > Epiperipatus > Epiperipatus broadwayi. Next base: position 8,858,011 of record JAQFVV010012426.1, on the reverse strand, counting down.
TAAGGATGAAATAAATAAAGATATTATGTGATTATAAAGAAAAACTTTTTATAATAAATAAATATATAAAAAAACTCAAAATGAAATGGTGAATTCTTTATAAAAGCTATAATCATGAGATTTGTTGTTTCGGAGGTCATATGATATTTGGACAAAGGAAGTAAGAGAAGAACCACAAGGAATAGATTTTGAGCTCTTTGAGTTCATCATTCTATCACTGGAATGAAAAAAATAAAACAATTTTTATTAGTAATCTGCAATAATAATAAAAAAGCCATATAACTAAGTTCATATATACTTTTTGAATGGCAAACTTTGTGTATGTAGTAGAAAACTATTTCGATTCACGGCATCATCCATGCTTAAATTCTTTTGAAAAATATTAGTTTTCTATACTTTTTCATTGTATATATTGAAACTGACTGCAAACCTCCCTATCAAAACATAGTAATCCTATTAAAAAAGGGCAGATGATATTTCACACAATTGCAATACTTTTTCTCTGAGTTAATGATTTCTAAAGTTGTAAGTAACTGATAATGGCAACACAGAAATGTAATAAATTAAGAGCGATACCCATATTCATTGTCCGTAGATTCCTTAAATTGGGTATAAGAATGCATTTCAAATCATTATTTTTTTCAGTATAGTTCATAAAGTCTATTGATTGAAAGCCATGAAAATTTTTTTTTCTTCCTCAAATAATTTATACGCAAACAGACTTGTACTCAAATTTTTATATTTGGTAACTGGCTCAGTCCTATAGGATTGGTTAATCCTATAATTAAAAATATATTCCTAAAGATATGTAATGTAAAAGTCCTTCCTTATATTATGCATAATAGTAGAATGGCTATTAAAAACTTTATGCATATATTCACTGTTTTACTGTCATGAGCTCTGTCAATAATCATTTACAAATAAGTTATGAAGTTCACTATTATGTTTTAAAAACTTTTTCATATCAAACACTTGTTAGTCATGATATTTATCCGGTTTGTAAAGATCCTAGCTATAGTCATTATGGATGTTACGTCTTTTTAATGATTAGATTGGCTCTTTGCTTATCATCACCATACGTATTTAGCAGCAGTATTTCACTCTATTTTATCTATTCTTGAGCTATTTACTGAAAAATTGATTAATTGATAGATAGGCTACAAATCAAATTCCCAGACAAGTTTCTGACTATGATCTTTATCAATGAGAAATAATTCAAAACTCCTCAATAGTAAATACTATAATCAGAAATTAGTCTGGAGATACAGCTCATAGCTTTACTATCTATTAACCTTACAATAGAAAACTCAGGAATAGAGTAAATAAAGTGAATTATTGTCCCTAAATAAAAGCTCATGATCCAACAATAGTGCATCTGCCAACCATGCCTATAAATTAGATTTAAATTGGGGCATCTGCCAACCATGCCTATAAATTAGATTTAAATTGGGGGCAAATAAACTTGGAAATGGTTTTGATAAGATTTTTCTTTCAGATAAGTAGATTAAAAACTATTCAAATCCTCATTACGTGAATAATTGATGATGAGTGGGAGTAGCAATTCTCCTTTATTTTTCTCTTATAGGCTGCAGTGGAATATTGGAAGTCTGTTTTATCTTTTACCATACTGCTCTTTAAGTATTGATTGAATGCAGAGAAAACCACGTGACATTTTGTTACTATATTTATCATCGAATAAAATAAGTATCAAATTCACACAATAGGTTTAATACAAATTATTATTAATTAAATTGACATTTCGTAGTAGTAATAATAATTGTCTTTATTTTTATTACTAAAATTCAATTTAGGCATATTAAAAAAATGTTTCTTCAATAGTGATATTTCTTTAAATAAAATAATAATTTGAAAAAATTTATGGATTTTAGTTTTTGAGTTTATAAATCTTATTTATTTATTTATTGTACACCCAGGCTGCCATTTGATGACGACTTTTTATTTAGATACTTACAACTGCAGATCACTGCCAAGTGAAGGAAGATTGCAAGAATTAGAAGAAGAACTGTTTTATATTAAATGGGACATTATTGGACTTTGTGAAGTTAGAAGAAAAGGTGAAGAGACAATTGATTTAAAAAGTGGACATGTATTCTACTATAAAGGCACAAATATTGGAAATACAAGTGGAATAGGATTCATTATAAATAAGTGGAAGAACAACATTGTGGAGATTGATGGTGTATCGGACAGAATGGCAAAATTAGTTATACAACTTAATAGCAGATATCAAATGCAGATAATTCAGGTTTATGTCCCAACAATGCATACATTTAATAATTTTATCCAGAAAAGAAAGAGATGATTAATGATACCAGAAGTATTTGCAATTTATGTCTCAATAATGCATTGATGTATATTTACCATTCATAATTTTATATGAATAAATCTAGTGCATAAAATTATATGGATTCATTCTTTCTTGTTTGTGACATTATTGTCTATGTGAAAATATGAAACTTCCTGTGTGTACACATTTCTAATCCCATGTACAGTGTAATAGTTAATACTGAACAATTAAATATAATGCTTCAATTTGATTCTAATTTATTTTAAAATAATAAAAATCTATTTATTGAAACAATAAGAACCTTATTTATGATATCAGAGTAGTTCAAGAGAACAAAAAAAAAAAATATAAAAATGAATAAAATTTAATAAAAATCTTACAATTAACAAGTTTTTCTTCAGGAGGCATTTTGAAATGACGTTGGTATTTATGCATGGTATTCTTAAAGCTGTCGCTTTCCTCATCTGAAGAAGACACATAAAAAATATATATATATATAATAAAAGTAATGAATCGGAAATATATATACTTCACATAGAAGGTTTTCACAATCTTATAGCTTTAAATGACAATATTTTAATAAGACTTTTTAGTCCATTTTTATAGATAATTTTCAATCATGATTTTTTGAAGCATTGCAAACTGATATCATAACATCTAACAACAACATTTACCTAAAAGTGAATTCATTTTAAATTTAAAATCCAAAATTATATTAAGAGTCATAGCTCAGACATTAATACTTTACAAGTATGAAAATTGGAAATATAACCATTTCCTGAATATTTTCCCAATCAAATAAGTCTCCCTCATAGAAAATTATAGATTTTAAATAAAAGATTTTCATGGTATGGCAAATACTATTGCTAATTAGTGGAATTTAAATTTGCAATTTCTATTTGTAATTAGTATTTTGTTTCATTACATCATAATTGAAAATTATCTATAAAAATACATGGAAAAATCCCATTAAAATAATATCTCTTATATATATGAGTTTAATAGTATAATGACTAGGGAATCTGTTATATCCATAATCTGGGATTTGAATACAGGTGAGTTAAAACTTGAAAAATCTTTTCAAATTACAAGCAGGTTTATAACATTTCTTCAGATAGCCAGCCAATCCAGCTAATCATCCAATTATTGATGAGCAAATAGATATCTAACTATTCTAGCTAAAAGGCAATACACAAAAAGAATTCAGCACTGGATAGTTTCCAAGTTGGTATAAATTTATTTGCCCTGCAGTTCATATTCTGGATGATAAAATTTTCAAGAGCTGTCTATATTAAATTCAACATCTCATAGAATAAAAATCTATCTTCAAAGCAAATAAAAAATGAATCCATTTCTATATTATAAGCAGATTTAAACAATGATACTATGTAACATTAAAGTGAATTTAAAATAGAGGGCATTCACAAAATTTCACCATTCAAAAATATGATATATATAAAATGTGATATATAGGATATATGAGCACAGACTTTCACACAATCCACAACTCTCCACTCTATCTCATAACACTGATACACTTAAATACATATATTTCGAAAAGATAAATAATCACCAATATGCTAAAACAGCAATCATCAATTGGTCCAGATTATCATTTCCACACACATATGCAATAAGTGCTCAGATATATATTAAGATAGCCAATCTTCATACTTTAATGGACAGGTTTCAATCCACTCCACACTCCAACCATCCATCCAATTGAAAATCTGATGATGAAATGCTCAAAGGCCACCCTGAGGCCAAGATTCTCATCACACCCATGTTGACCTAAAATCAATCTGACCCCTCATGTACAGGACATAATCCATTCAAATGTGAGTAAAACAGTGCTTATATAGTCCATTGTAGGATAAAGATATAGCTGGAATTCTTTTAAAAAAAAGGTGGAAAAAAATGATACTTATCAGGCTAATCAAATGGTAGGTGAAATGGTTTATAGTTTTTCTTTCTTGTTTTACCCTCTTGCTGACAATTTCCAGATGATGATTTACTAACCAATAATTAGATTGTCAGTGGACCATATGAAAAAAATATCCTAAGCTTATTTGGAAATGAAAAAAAAAACATTGTAAGTTTTATCTGGTATGCATCATCATTACTATTTTTATCATTGTTGATCCACAGCAGAATAAAAGTCCCTTCAAATTTAATATTGTTTCTCCAGTCTATAGTCTCTTTTTTCTCCATAACTCACTGACAAAGTTATTTATTTCATACATCCATCTTCACATATCATCATCTTCTAAGTCTTTTACAATCATTTCTTTGTTCTCTCCTCCATACATTTCATTTTCAATATCTTGATTCTTATAAAAAAAAATTCCATACTTCATTGAATGGCTTGAAATCCTGAATTGCTCTTCTGTTAGGTGTTCATGTTCAGATCCATAACAGCTGGCGAAACACATAGTTTTATATGATAGTCATATAAAGTCTCAAATCCCCAGACCATATAATAGGAAAATGTGCCAATCATTATACTATTAAGACCATTCATTACTGTATGGAGAATTTGTCACCAAATCATATATGTGTATAACTAACTAACTATTATAATATTAATACATTTTGAAAATATTCTAGTATTAAAACATTATAACAAATTATTTACTTAAAAAATAATGGCAGCAAAAAGACAATGTGGGAAATGGTGAATATTTATTTATATTTTTAATTGAAAACAAAAAAAAATATCTAAATAATTCTGAGCTTAGAAATAAGCATAATGTTAAAACAATTCTAAGGGTTGATTAATTTTCCTAAGTATATATACGCACATATATGTATAGATGTGTTTACATGAAATTTTATGCATTTATTTCTACCATAGAAGAAATATGGTTATTAGTTAAAATCCTGCTTTATCTTAAAAAAAAAAAAAAAAAGTGATGATATAATTTAGTATTAAATGATTTACTGTGTTATTATAAACTGCTTATCTTTTATGTTTTTTTCTTGATTTGCAGAAAAAAAATCATTTGCTTATAGATAATATTGTTCGCACAAATTAATACTATAGATTGTTTTTGGATAATTTCAGTAACATGAACATCTTTTATATTTAATTTATTTTAGACAAATGGAATATTTAATGTTTTCCTGAAGGTTTGTGAAGATGGTATTTTAGTTGTATTTATATATTGAACTATTTCCATCATCTAATATAAGTATTGAATGTCTAGAAAAATTTAACTTTATTTAAATGTTCCAAATACATTCAACTGTTAGTAATAACACACAGGTTAGTATATGCACAATGTTTCGAAAGGTATTATTCTTACCTCTTCTTCCGATGTTGCTGGCCTTACCAATGACAGTACTAGTATGGGAATCGAGCCTGGGCTCTCAGATTCTTGAATATTGATTTATCTCAATGTTTATATATAAGTACATATTTGTCCTATCATACACGTGAGCTTATTATCATTTATAGTTTGAAAAAAAAAAATATTAAAAAAAAAATGCAAAATTCATGTCTGAATTCATAAATTTTGTGTGTACATTCTATGACTGCTATTACAAATCATTTATTAGTCAGTCATTTTCTTGCCTCCCATATTCAGTCAATTGATTGTTATCATAGTGAAAACATGACTTTATACTCACTATATTACTGTTTTGGATTATTAAATAAAATTTTTGTTAAAAATTGCCCCAAAGCATAAAACTAAACAATGATGGCAATTATAAGTGATAAAATAAAAGTTAATTTAGTAATGAAAGAGAAAAAGAAACACATTCTTGTATGTCCTCACTCACTTGGATATATGTTTTGTTTGACTCTTGATTCATACTGCATTATTCATTAATATATTATTCTACTTTTGTGTTAATTATTTTCATTGACAGCTCAAAGTGAGTAATTTTTAAATGAAATTGTATTATAGGTCTATATAAAAAGTTAAACACATATGTAGGGGTTGGTATTAACTGTGAAAACAATAGTATATATTTATACACGTTTCATAGCAATAGTTCTATGTTAAAAATAAATATAATTTTTTTTTTGGAAAAGATTGTGTTTATGCCCTCAGATTGACACAAAGATGTAGAAAATTTCTCTATGTATTTGAGTAACCAATGTTTCAATGAACTCTTATCTTCTTCAGGGCAACAGGTCTGCAAAAGCTATTGTGACAATTTCTAATAAATAATAGCATGAATGAATAGCTTTCAATTTTAATTGTTATCAAAATTTTGGCCAATCATAGAAAAAGAAAGTTGAAAATAAACTTGTAAATTATCCTCAATGTCTTTTGCTAATTAAGGAGTTTCTAAAATACAGAACTTGCCACTCTCTGCTTCATCACCTATATAAATCCTATGCTCAGAGAGATCGAGCGCAGACTCCCTGGAATTTTCGTGCCAGCCCTGAAACATCATGTACAACACATAACCTATGTTGACGATGTCACCATCTTCCTCCCCAATAAAACTCACCTTCCAACACTCACACAAATCATTGATAAATATTCAAAGAAACTAAATCTGAACATAAACTATAGCAAGTCCTCCATGTGGAAAATCAGCACTGGCTCAGTGATTCCGTCAGTCTTTACAGCTGAGTCGCAACTCTTCCTCGGTTTTCCTATGGCCAAGTCCAGATTTGCTATGGCAAAAGATATCCAACACTCCATCTTGGAAAAAACTAGCAAAGCGGTTCGATCTTTATCCCGAATCTCTCTTTCCCTGCCGGGCAAAGTAGCCCTTCTCAACATACTGGTGTTTCCGAGATTGAATTATTATCTTCCCATAATTAAACCTACTAAAGCATTTCAGTCGTCAATGAACTCACTGTGTTCAAAGCTCATGTGGAGTGGAAAGATTGTTGCCATCAGCATCTGTAAGATGCAAATGCCCAGAGAGTTAAATGGACTTGGATTGCACTCTGTTTCAACAATCTATTTACAGAAGGCAATTGCAGTTCTACGTGCAATTCACTTAAAACAGCCAGAACTAAACCTAGCCACTCCAGTGGAACCTACAGACACACCGCCACCTCTTGCTAGCAGATGGGCCACAATTATTTGGTTACATGTCACCAAGCTGATAAATCTATCTAAAACCTCTTTTGAAGGTAAAATAACCTACTGGCAGGCCAATAACCTCAGATTTCAAAACCAGACTGCCCTCCTGACCACATTGAACATAGACAATAAACCATTGCTTAAAAAATTGAAGAACTGGTTTGTTGAACCAAAATACATAGATTTTATCTTAAAGCTCAACATCTCATCCTTACCCACTAACCATTTCTTAGTATGGAAAAGAGGATTCACCAAAATCAATCCTCAATGCCAGCTATGTAATACTGCCGATGAAACCATCCAACATTTACTTTATAATTGTCCGTTTCTTTTCCAAATCAGAAACTTCATCACAGAGAAAGTTACATCTGACATCAGATTCTCTGTCTTCCTTACCTTTGCAGTCTGGTTGACCAGATGCGAATGTGTTTTCCGTCATTCAGGCTCTTCAGTTACAGAGACCTTTATAGGTCTTGTCAAGAGCATAAGTGCCAGGGACCAGCTGCTTGCACCAGAATGGTTATACAAAGAGACTTGGTCCAGGATTGATCTACCAAGCGTTTGATCTTATGAACTTTTGCAATCAGTCATGCAGTATACCATGTATGAAAACAGTATCATGAAACCATGTAAACTTTGTTAATAAAATTTTTTGTTTTTTAAAAAAAAAAAAAAAAAATTGTCTGGTTTTAGAATTTCTACAGATTCTTTTGTAATATACAAATCATATTATTCTAATTTTACTAATATGCTAGATGTAGGCTACATTCCTAATTTTGATAATAATAAAATTAACAAAATTAAAAAAAATGTAATTGATATATTATGAGAGTATTAGCTGAAATTCTAAAAAGAACAGACAGTTGATGTATTTAATTTTAACTTTCTTCATTTATCATGGGTCAAAATTCTTATAACAAAAGAAAATATGAATGAAAGACTATAACTTTAATGTACACACATAAGAAATCATCGCAACAGCTCTCAAGAATGGAATAGTCTTGATGTTGGCTGTTCACTTCTGTGGATAATTTTTTTATATGTGTAGATCAGAATCTAAGAATTTATATATATATATTGTTCCCCAAAGCCTGTTTTAATGTAGATATTTATAAATATTATGAAATCAGATCTATTTCCTTTACTTTGCGCATTATATCCCATTAATAGAATTTATACACTTTATTGCAAAACTTTTTATATAATCTGACATTTCAAGAATTCTGAAGTCTTCTTTTTCATTTTATTTATGTTTTTATTTTATTTATCATTGTATCATACCTCTGAAGAAGGCTGCAGGCCAGTTGAAATATCATAATATATAAAAGTTTCCAATAAAGAGTTTAAAGTGAACTGTATAAATTGTATTAATACATATTTATATCTAAATTGTGTAAATCTTCATTTAGTTGTTAAAAATTGCTTTTCTATTTACAAATATCTATAAAATTGTAGAAGTATAAACACCGTATTATCATCCTTTCCTTTCAGCAGGAAGTCTACTTGGCAATCTTTAGAAATAACTATAAAGAAAACTTACACATAGCAATTATAATTATTATTTATTTATTACTTTCATTTTCATTTTTAATTTTTCGTTATAGTTTCTCCTTATAGTCATTTTTCTAAAGATGGCCAAGAGATTTGGCTAAAACATCAAAATATAATAATAAAACTGTTTCCATTTAAAAGATAAAAAAAAGAATATGGTATTTTTACTTTTACAATTTTATATATATTAAAAAAATGAGAAAAGCCACGATGCACACTTGCCATTACATAAATTATCATACTTAACAATGACAAAACAACCTTCTCTTCGATCAAAACCCAATGTCAGATTCGCTAATAAGCTTTCGATCTTGCATCTCACAAAGTCGGTTGCTTCATCTTCTGTTTCGAAAGCAGCTAAACAAAACACACAAGAAAACAATTTCATAAAAGTCTATTTTCAACTTAATATTTTAATTTAATGTGTACACTTTGCACAATGTCTATTCTCTTAATAAATATCAGTTTTCCTTTCAATCACTGAGTATGTTGCAATGTAAAAATTACATTAGAAATATTATCATTAACCACAATTTTGAAAACTATTTACATATACTAAAATGTTTTCATGGATGAAAGTTGCGATCATAATTCTACATTTAACTTTTTACAATATCTTGCTTTGTGTTTATAATAACCGTATAATAACAACTTTACCTAGTTAAAAGCAAATGTTATTTTGCCGAAGCATTGTCAGTTAATGTATTTTAAGAATTCTAGTAATTCTTCAAGTCAATATGAATTATAATATACATAGATACAATATAAAAGACTTTAAATAATTCCAGGTAGGGGATTCCTTTACAAAAAACAAACAAAACAGTGAAAATGACATTAATACTTAGTCAAATGCAGAATGGTAAGTGTTAAGTGATTCCTATCTTATTTCATCCTCTAACTGTATACAACTTAAGAGTCATTTTCTGATGAACAATTGGATACCTATCTGGATTATTTATCTAACTCCTCTCCTAAACTTGCTTAAAAACTGGAAAAGTTTTTTATATTTTATCCAAAATCAAACCTGGGTTGTGGGTATAGCCGTGTAATATTATGATGGAGTCTGCTATATTTATAACCACTTCCTGTTGCACGAGCACACATTTTTTTGTAGACTTTTCATAATAATCTTCATAAATACCTTATATCAGCAGATAGAAGACTAACAGGTTCTTAATTTGTAATTTTTTGTTTTCACTCACCTTAAATATTATATATCCGGTATGAATTAGTGCAATGATATTACTTCATCATACTTGATGATATATATATAGTACTAAAAACATCTTTACGGAATAGTGCTAGTCATTTCCAAACAATCTAACCTAAAGTTTAAATGTGATGAAACAGATAAAATTTCCAAGTAAGTTTTGAGACAGCTGGCCCATAATCGATTAATCTTTCAATTATTCAATTATGGATCTATAAAAGAAAATTTATTGGTATAAAATCAACAATCAAATAAATATTCTGATTGCAGTCACGACAATTAGCGCAGTTATTAGAATAATGCAGCATTTCAATTAATCACATAAAAAAAATAAATAAATTAGTATTTTAAGCATTAGTTGGTTCAAATACTAAGACAAAAACTAATTTGGAAAAAAAACTTTTAAGAATATTCCAGCAACAACTACTTCATTGGAAATTGAAGCACTTTTTACTAATCTAGTTCAAGATGCTAGAATGATCACCTACTGCTCTTGTATATGGCTTATTATTTGATGAATTAAAAGTAACATGGATGATCCAGAAATGAGTATAGGCTATTATAGCATTATAATGTATCACCCCGAAAAAGGTAATACATCTGAAATATGGTTCTCAGTAATTTTTTCAACAAATTAATAATCATTTACTATGCATTTTTAGGAGCATTACTTTTTATTTCAATAATATTGACAACAAAACAAAATCAAATATACTGAAAGAACATATACCAATAAGTAGCCTTCTATTTAATATAGTATCTCATATGAACAAGAACACATATTCTTGGGAATGCCTAATTTAAAAAATTTCTTGGGATAAAACAAAAATTAAAAAAAAAAACATTTTACTAGTTCACCCCCCCCCCCCCGTCCACATCAAATAAGAATACAAAAAATATATTAGTCATTTCTAGGAATAACCAATTTCTACATGACCACTTACGTACATATATACATTAAATGATCTTTAAAACAACAACTATGATAACTGCAATGTTCTTAGCTTCTAAACTCCCTTATAAAAAAAATCCTGTTTATTTAGGAGTAAGAATGCAACTAATTTTCGGTAGAATAATGGAGGACACAATAAACCAGTGACTCAAAATGCTTATAATAACACTATTTAATTATAGAATATTTACACAATTCAGTTAATAATGAACAATACTCAACTAATTATGGTCTAGCATTATATATATACACAATTAGAGTTAATAAAATGAACAATGCTTATTGATTTACTGTCTAGCATTATATATACATATGTAACGAACAGTACTTAATGATTTACTGTCTAGTATTATATACCATACTAGATATATGTAGAATAGTAAGTAGAAATTCTATTACCTTAATCTTTATGGCCCCTTGAGGCATGCTAAAACATAATAAGATCGGAGAAATCTGTTTCCCTAGTCGGTTGATGATTACAGGAGCCAAGATCCTGGGAAAAGAAGTCTGTTTCAACTGATTTCCACACAAGGAAAAAGAAGGCATTTTATAAAAAGCATTTTCTGTTCTGCTACAGATTTTATCCTATTCATTTCTTTTGTTATTTCTGGAGTATTTCAGCCAATGGGAAGATTACAGGTGGTGAGTTTATTCTCTGTCCGATTAGTTCCGTTTTGACTTAGTAAATTTAATTATAGTTCTCATTAATTAAATTTCTTTTGTTAACAGCAATCTTTATTTTTAATACATTTTAAATAAACTACAATCATTTCAATATACATATTTCATATAATGATCTCTACTTTTAATATAACATTTTAACTAACTATAATCATTTCCATATATATTTTAATCGTTAAATTTTCTACAACACTCTTAGACATCTACTCACAAAGAGACAGAGGACTCACAACAAGCTATCAGCAAATAAATGATGAATTTCTTAAGACCTTAAACTTTAATAAGATAAACTTAGACAATGAGAATATTTCTCATGACACTCGCAAAATTAATTATCGCATTTAAAGCCATCATTGAATTATAGCCATTTGCTTATTGAACTTGTGAGCTTTAACACATAATACAGTAAAATCTAGAATTATAGGTTCCTGGATCAATTCTCAGCTGAGAAAAAAAAAACAGAAATATTTTAGTTCAATCAGATGAATGGAACTATTGTGCCTAACTGCCATTGTCAGTTCAAAAATCATACGATCTTTTAAACAATTAATATTATATATATATATATAATACAAACACAATTTAGCCTAATGCCATTTCAGTGCAGAGCACCATATTCATGGCTATTACTAAATGCATACAATAACTGCTTTAATTATATTAAAGTGCTGTATCCATGAGCACCACAAGCGAAGTAAAGCTGGTCTGATGAGTGGAATAAAAAGTAATTCGGAGAACAAGTTATTATAACTAAATACTGACTTTATTGCCACAAGTTAACAATAGTAAAATTTTCACCACTACGCTTAACATAATTTACAGATTTACATATCAATATTATTATTTACAAATTATATGCCCACTGAGGTGTGAATAAATTATAATAAAGCCAATGTGGCCTGTATGGCCCCTAGGTCCACTTTGGTACCTTCAGTGGTGGCGTTCACTGGGTTTCTCCATACATTCAGGCCACTATGTATCTTCACAGAGGATGCAAGTGTCTGTAAAAAAAAACCTTTTCCCTTATCTTCGAGTTTTTATATGTTTCGTAATCTGGAATGTCCTAAAAAATAATTAATTGTACTTGTTCTTTATCTTTCAATTAATCATTTTCTAATCCGGTAATGGTTATCATTATTTTATCCCTAATTACCTTATTACTTTAAATTCTAGATATATCTATATATAGCATAAAGTAAGGACTATCTTATTAAAACTCTATCTTACATATTCCAATAATTACTTAATTGGATACTATTAGATCTTTTATTACATTATCAGGGAATTACTGGAATATGTAAGATGGAGTTTTAATAAGATAGTCTTATTTTAATATAAGTAAAGCAATATTTATGTGCATTTAGGAATAGATATGGTTATGATGCTCTGCACTGAACGTGCATTAGGCTCAATTGTTTATTTGTAATTTATTTTATTTTCACTGTTTACTTCATCAAACCATATATATATATAAGTATGCATATATTTTATTATGTTTACTTTGATAAAAGATTATTTTAAATATTATATATATATTCAAGCTCCCTGCATGACCGCATTCATGTGAAAAAGATAAATGATCTCCAATATATGTATTTCGTGCTGAACCAGCACTCAGTTGGTCCAGATCATCATCTCCCACACATATACAAACAGTGCTCAGTTTATATTAAGATAACAAATCTTCAAACTTTAATGAACAAGCTTCAATCTTCTCTACCCTACAACTCTTCAGCCATCCATATCATTGAAAATCTGATGATGGAATACTCAAAGCCCTTGATGATGTCAATATTATTGTCATACCCATGTTGACTTTAAGTCCCTCTGATTCCTAACACATAGTATCTTAATACATCCATTTAAATACACAGAAGAGGGATGGGCAGAATATAGGCTGAATATTTAATATTTAAATACAAGTATATATTGTCTACACTAAACTTAATGTAATTAGAAGGAACTTGAACTCAGACTTTCAAGTTCCCTATATATATATATATATATATTTGTCTATTGTTCTAAAACTCCAGTCTCCAATCTGTAGTTCAGATATAACATTTTGTAACAACACTAGTGTTATATCCAATGAAACCATCACTTCATTAGACATTTGTCTAAAATTCCTATCTCCAATCTACAGTTTAGATATTAATTAAATAAATTTGTATTCTGAAAGAGAAATTTTAATGATCTTTTATCATACACAAGGTTAAGTATAAATTTTAGACCTGCTACATGTCAGTGAGGCCCAAATCTTCTTCATTAACAAATTAGTATTTTATAAATATAGACAAGTTTCTTGCTTTTAAGACACATTAGCAGATCCTTTGATAATTGTAATAATCAAATAATATCCAAGTATTGCATGAAATCTTTAGACTTCAAAAATAAGCTTAAATTTTTTTGCTGCCATTATTTTTAAGTATTCTTTGGCAGTAGTATTGCATAAGGTTTACTTGTACAAAACTTACAAAACACTATTATTACAGCTAATTCGAATATAAAGAATTATAGCAACAACCCCATCTAATGTTCTCTTTATTCATATTTAAATTTCTACAATTTTGCATGCAAGGCAAATTACTTGACTAATACTGTAGCTCCAAAATGTGCTTAATAACTAAATATATTAGTGTTTGACTTGATTTGAGGTATTTTTGATAAATTGGCTTTGGGAGAAGACCACATGAAGTTAAAATTACCATTGTATAATGCAGAGAAATAAAACAATGCAAATATATAATATGAATTAATTAATTACATTTTGAATTACAAGTGTCAAATTAACTTAACCCACATCTTTGACACCATACATTTTAGATAAATATAGTAATGACTATTATTAATCATTTACTAAACTAGAGATTATCTTTAGCACAGATATAATCTTCAAAACTCAATTAAAGATTAATATATTTGATTTTTTAAAATTAGACACACAAACACATGGAATTATTCACATTTCTTTTTCATAACCTCAACATTACTACATATTCTTTTAAATTCATATAAATAAAGATACAATAAAAGACAAATGCTCCCTGAAATGCATTTCATGCTGAACCAGCACTCATCAGTTGGTCCAGACCACTATCTCTCATATATATCTATTATATGAATAATATTTATTGCAATTATTTAATATTAATAAATATTTTTGATATAATAAAGATATATATATATATGAGATAGTGACCTGGACCAACTGGCGAGTACTGGTTTAGCATGAAATGCATCTTGGGGGTCATTTGTCTTTTATTTTATCTTTATTTATATGAATTTAAAAGAATATGTGGTAATGTTGAGGTTATTTAATACATTTATAAATAATATGATTTAGTATTTATACTAGTCTTCTTTTCGAAATAAAAAAATCTAATAATTAAATTATCATAATATCATAACCATACAAGTTTGAATTTAAAATGTTACAATTTTGAAATATTTAAGTCATTAGTTCGAAAAGTATGAATAAAATAATCTTTGAATGTATATGATGTAAAAACATCTTTATCTGAATTAAGAAGGCTAATTAGCCATCAACAGATTTTAAGAATTTGTTGACATTGTCATAAAAAGCTTTTAAGTTGCTGCTTTAATACATGGCTAAGAGTAAAGATAAATGTTACTATTGTTTAATGAAGGGTAAGTAAATTAGTAGGATTTTATGATATCTTATTTGGCATATTTTCAGCAATTAATGTTTATTCCTATTTTAAAATAATAAAAAAATAAACAATAAACCTCCTTTTCCCCCCATCAATTAAGTAATTTTATTATTAGTAAAAATTTTTATGATAATATATTTTACCTAACATTTCCATAAGGTTTTGTTCCAGCCACTCCCAATTTTTCGTTATTTCTATTTTGGTAAGAGCACAGGCCACAACTGGATCAAAAATAAGTAAATAAAAGAGCATAATTAAAAAAAAAACCCTACATACATATATATATATACACGCATATACAAAGACACTAGGAGAAACATATAGTAATTTTAACTTAATTAAATGTATTACATCTTTTTTATAAATATATGGAAGAGATTTATTACTTCATTAAAAAAAAAACAATGTATTTTCAAAAAATCATTACCAATGAAAAATTTGGTGCTCAATATTACTAAAAACAAACAAACAAAAAAAAACTATATTTGGGCATGAAGTAATTGAACTATAAACCTAATTATATATTTTTATATGGCTGAAATTTATTCCAGGACTAAAATCGTTTTGCACAATAGATATTGCTTAAAGAGTTCCCATTTCTATATTTTAAATACTGAGAATCCAATGAAGAATGTGTTGAAAGGCTGAATGCAAATGGTTTACAATTATGCTATTTTATTTGTCTTATTTTCAAGAATTTCAATTACGAATGTAACCAAAATAAACTTTGATTATGAGATGCCCGATAACAAAAACTTACAAGGGTTAATATCAGATGAACAAAGTAGTTATGCTGTTGAAAATAAGCATGAAACACACATACTCTTCTCCATGAAAAATGATCACAAAAGTTGCTATATGGTCTTGTCATTAGATGTTTTATATTGCATACAAATAATTAAATCAACATACCTGCAAATTGAAACCAACAAAATACTTTAGCATTAAAGTTAAAGTTTGACAATTCAAATGAACATTTTTTTTTTTTTTAATAAAAACAACAACAACAGAACAAAACAAAACTAGTTGCAATAAAATAATAATTAAATAGTTGGTTAGTAAGGAGGTCATTTTACATTTGAGTACTAGAAACAATAGGGGGAGCTGTAATCAAAATCCTTTTAGGGAATTGTCTTAAGTAATCAGAGAAATTGCTTGGATGAATAGGAGAAAAAACTGATTAATGAAGCAAAGAAAAGAAAGGGATTGATAAAGAAATTAACAGTGTTCTCATATAATAAGTATGATGTAGCTAGAATTGTATGGAAGGGAGTCGGAGTAGCAGGGTTAACATATGGTAACGAGGCATTATATGTTAGTAAAGGGGTATTAGATTACTTAGAAAAAGTACAAAGAGAAGTATGAAGACATGCATTAGATGCAGATGTGTGGACAGCAAAGGAGGCAATTCAAGGAGAACTGGAATGGTCAAGTTTTTATATGAGAGATGCAAAAAGCAAAATGAAAATATTTGGTAGATTGCAATTTATGGATAATAAAAGAATAGCCAAAATAGTATTTAATTGGGTTATGAATAAAGGTCAGGCAATAAAATATGTGAGAAAGATAATGTGATATGCAGAAGATTTGGATAAAGAATTTATGTCAGTATAATTATACAAAAGTTGGGATGATTGTGTTAGGGGAATTGTTCAGTGTTATAGGGTTAAAGAATGGGATAGAAGAATAGATGCATTAATAAAAAACAGGGAGTTGGAGAGATGGAGAACTAGTATGGAGAGTAAAAAGAGTTTAAATATATATATAAAAATAAACAGAATATTGGGTGTGAGTTAATTTATGATGATAACAAGGAAAGTAGTTTACTATTTAAGGCTCGAATGGGATATTTAGCAACAAAGGAATGTACACATAAATGGAAAAATGTGGGTGATTTAATTTGCAAATTATGCAAAAAAGGCATAGAAGATATTAGGCATCCTGTTAATTGAATGTAAATGTCTGAAAGCAGAAAAAGTACAAATAATGAAGTTGTGGAAGAATAAATATAAACATCGTGATTATACAGAAAGTGGGTTATTGGTTTTTATGCTGGGTTTGGGAAAAATAAGGAGGATTTAGTTATAAAGGCCTTGGAATTGACAAATATTATGTTGTGGAAATGGAATGGAGCAGGATAGAGAAGAATATGAGAAAACTTAGGGTGGGAAATGGAAAAGGAAATCAAAGTGGCTAACAGGTTTCTCTGAGCATAATTGCTGAGAGATTCCTGATTCTGTATAAGGAGCAGTCAACAGTGCATCACATCACATCAGCTCTCACGCCACATTTTTTCACTTGGCTAAATTGCATAAAGCAAATTTGCAGTGATATCACATCAAATATTGATTTTCAGAGGATCCAGAGGAATTGGTTGGAATACAAAAATGTTTTCCATAGCCTATTGGTGGTAGGAGTGAATGAAATAACCCTTATATCCCCAAACAGAAATATTCACCTTTGTTTGAATAAGAAATTTTAAAGAAAATTTCAAATTTTTCAGCATTATCAAAAAGTATTGAAAGTAAAAGCAAAAAGATAATGGAAGTGAGCTTTTAAATCGTGAACATTACAAAGTTGTAAATAAAATGTTTAGGTATCATAAGAAGATATAAACACAAGATATAAACTTAAATCAATAAAATTGTAAATAAGATGCATGACAGTTCAAACAGTAAATTACAAATGAAAAGCAGGCAGATTAATACTAAAGATCATAGCAATAAACATATAACATGAATTTTTTTTTTTTAAATAAATAAAAATGTCTACACAAATCAAAAATATTTCTTTGGATAACTGACCCATAACCAATCCAGAAATTTATTTATTTTTAAATTGGTAAATGGGTATCTAGATACAGAAGATTACAAATATAAGAGTTAAGTCATAAAACATACTCTACTCGTAGTTGAATAGTTTGGTGAGTACTGTTTTATTCTTCAGCTTTATGGAGGGGATGCCGGAGAGAATATTCATTTGAGAATAAGATATTTAAAGCTGCATTAACTTTTTATTCTATGAGCATAAAATCAAATTTCTGATAATTAAATAAAAGTTGAAATGACATAACAATGGTAGAATATTACACTATAAACTCATCAACACCCCTTTAACTGTTTAAGCAAATAATTTTATTTATTATAACAGTTTCGACTGTACTAGCAGTCTTCTTCAGATCTTAACTTTCCTTCTACCTTCACCTTTCCTCCATCTTTCTTTTTCATTAAGATGAGAAAAGGTGAAGGTAGAAGGAAAGTTAAGATCTGAAGAAGACTGCTAGTACAGTCAAAACTGTTACAATAAATAAAATTATTTGCTTAAAGTGTTAAAGGAGTGTTGATGAGTTTATAGTGAAATATAAAAAGAAGCAAAATATAGAGGGATGGTAGAATATTACAAAGCTAGATATATACAGCAGCTGAATAAAGCCTCTGAGCACCATCTATATAAATGAATGAATTGTTCCTAGTGATTGTAAAATCAATCAACTTTCTGCATGAAAAAAAAGTTTCTTTCTGCATTCTTAAGATATCATAGGGGAAGTTGATTTGAATTGCAACAACCAAAAAAAAATTAAAATAAAATCAGCCAAGATATTTAAGACAATTTAGACATGAATTAATTAGTATTTAAATCCATGAAGCAAAGCTATTTCTATTCATGTTAAAACTCTGAAAATAAACTATCAATCAAAAAATTTGTAATGATAATATGTGTGATGTGATGCACTGTGACTTCTCCTTATACGGAGTCAGTGATCTCTCAGCAACTATGCCCAGAGAAACCTGTTAACCACTTTATCTTCCCTTTCCATTCCCCACCCTAAGTTTTCCCATATCCTGTTCTATCCCATTTCCACAACATAATCTTTGTCAACTCTATCGCTTTTATATCTAAATCCCCCTTATCTTTTCCCAAATCAAGTATAAAAATCAATAACCCACTTTCTGTGTAATCATTTTCCTTATATTTATTCCTTCATAATGTTATTATTTGTATCCTTTCTACTTTCAGGCATTTACATTCAATTAACAAATACCTAATATTTTCTATGCCTTCCTTCACAGCTTGCATACTAAATCACCTACAATTTTCCAATTTACGTGTATTACAAAGCTGGAAAACATGCTGCCCTCTAATTGCCATAAATGCAATCAAGTATTTTAGATTACGGCAGACAATTACAAAAAGTCAACACAATGAGAAATATAAATTAAAAATATCAGTGAAAAATAATGAATTTGTAAATACCCAAATGAAACCAAATATACATTAATTAAGAGAAATACAAAATGTTTAGAAGAAATGTCTGCCTGGAAGAGGGACAATGATGACCAAACAACAACAAGTAGAAAGTTATTAATTTTTTACTTTCATGACATGCAAACAAACTCGAATATAAGAGGTCTAGTGGTACAACAATTCTTCATGAGAACAGACTTCTTTTTTTGAAATGAAAATAATTTATTATATTATTAAATTTGAAATTAAAAAAAAACCTATGACATTATTTTCAAAAATACATTTATGTGAGATACAAATTCTATTTATTCTATTCAACTGTTTCTATCTATTGGAATTTGGATAATCAATAGATATTACTTCAGAACAATTATTAAATTCACATCTAGTATTATTCTATCCACATCTGTAGACTACTCTGTGGCTTTTGGCGTTTGTCGGCAAAAATCTTGGTCTTGAATCCAATGCATCTAGACCTTTTGGATTTATAGCATCAAAAAAATCAGGTACATTAAATGCAAATCTAAGTTCCTCACTGATGGAAGCTAAAAGTAAGAAACTAGTGTAGGAAGCAGTGGACATGAGTGTAATAAATATTACCAACAATTATCTATTAATTACTCAAATTACAGTAGAAGAGAGTAGAATAAATAACTTGCTCCTATAAAACATTTCGTAAACTAGTCTTTTGCATGATTGACACTGCAACACAGCTAATGTATAAACCTAAAAAATCAAACAATTTAAAAATTCACTAACATAACTTGTGCATATCGTATAAACAACACAACAAAACCTCTAACAATAGTTGCAAACAATTCATTATTAGTGAATAGCAAAAAAAGATATCACAACAACTATGTAGAAAATATGAATTTATAACAACTAAAAAGGAAGTTCTTTAGAACTTAGCATTACAAATATCTACAATAGTTGTATACTAGCTACTCTATCAGAATTTACTATAAGTAGCAAATTTACTTTTATGCTAATTTTGGTCAAAGGTATAGCAAATTATATAAAACAGAAGGTTATTTCAATCTTAATATTGTACTTTATGGCTAAGATGGAATTAAAAATAGCAGTTATAATGTGAATGAAGTTTTTATAATATTCTTTAAACCACAAAGATATACCATGCAAGTTGAAAATATAATCATTGACAGTAAGCAAGATAGCCTAAAACGTCTTTCACTTTAGACTGATCCACAAGTGTTAAAATTTTTATGGTCAATCAAATTTTTTTTACTTAAACTTATGATAGGATATTATTAAAGGTTATATCTTATTTGTCTTATTTTAAAAATGAGCTAGTACTGGTGCTTAAAGAATGGTTTTATGATGTGAAAAACTGGTAGTCACAGAATTTATTTCTATGTACATAGGTAAAAAATAGAATAAATGTGTAGAGAATATAATACTTTAAATAAGGATTTTATAACATAGTGTTATCAAGAAAAATTTTATAATTAGGAGTGGTAAATTGACAAAGATATTATTTCTACGAATGTATATAAAAATAGGATGTGTAGAAAATATATTACAGATAAATAATTATAAAATATGGAGAAAGAGCAAAGGTAAGTTGATTCAAGAGAAAAAATTGAGTTATAATAAATAAATAGGAATTTGGAGTTATATAAAAAAAAAAAAAATGAAAGGATTTGCAATAACTTTACATGCTAGAGAAAGATGGCAAAGAGAGAATAAAGATTTGAATTGAAGGTGTGGTTTACATGGACATGAATTGGAAACTATTGAACATTTATTTTGGAATGTAGAATGTTGAAAAATGATTATGATAAATTATATGGAAACTAGAAAAAAAATTAAGGATAAAAACAAAAGAAAAAAAAATTAATATTCTTTTTGTTTAGACATTTATATAAAAATGATAAATATAAAGATAGGATAGTAGAGTTAGCAAAGAAGATTTTATTAAAATAAATTAGCAGAAGAAAAAAAAATTCTAAGATGGAAGAATACTTTAGCAATAGGGAGTAAAAAATAAGCTTATTGAAGTATATAACAGTTTCATAAGAGGAGAATATTTAGAGTAGGATACAAATTTCTGAGTTTATTTGAAGAGAAGCTATTTTACATCACATTAACAATTTATTAAAACTGACTCATGGGAAAAAAAACAACAGATCATGCTGTAGGTTGTAAATCAAAGATGGAAAGGAATAAATAAATAGTTGGATATTAAACACAATTTAAAGTAGCCTAACATGATAAGAGCAAGTGGACTACTTCGTTTAGTATTAATGGATTTATATCCATCTGTAGAATATTGAAAAAAGGATCATGATAAAGGAGTACAGAGGATGCAATAAAGTTAAGGAAATAAAAGATAGCGATTTTATGATTTATTTGCTTAGATTTTTATAAATAAAAATATGAGGATAGAATAGCGGAATTAATGGAAGATTTTATTAAAATGGAATAGGAAGAAAAGAAATAAAGTAGAGATGAAAAAATGGCTTGGTCTTAAGAGATAAAAAGTAGATTAATTTTTGGAGGTATATAATAATTTCATAAAGAAGGAATATTTTAATTGGTTAACATACAATAGAAGAAGTAAAAACAAAAACAATAATCATCAGTGAACATTGTCGGAATTCATAAATATTACATATACTAGTATTACATTTCTTATAATCATTTTTCAGTAAATTTATTTATTGATTAAAAGTTTACATATACTATGTATAGGTATAATTATTAGATGAAATATACTTACGATAACTCACTTCTGAATTCGGAGTTTGGTGAAGAATTCTATAAGGAGGTGGCTAATAAAAATGCACATTTACACAAAAATGAAATCATTAAAAAAAATTTTAAAAATCAATAAATATACATCTTATATTTAAATAAAATCAATATGAGAAAATTTAAACATATACATTATTTTGGGGTATTCTTTATATACCAAACAATAATATTTTGTACCTCATTTTTAGTGTACTTAGGCAAAAATCAGAAAATCAGATGGCACTGTTATCAATGCATATTTACTAAGAGAAACCAATAGAAATTTTGAAAAAAAATAGCAAAAAATAAATAAATAAAAGCTCACACTAGATTATGCCTTCTATCAACCAAAATGTGTTCTCTCAAACATGATAATAGAACTATGAAGATTCAGGCAGTAATATAATGATACTCTCCTGGTAAAATCATTATTCTATATGGTAGCAAACTAACATTGAAGAAGACTAAATTAATCCCACTATGAAAAAACTATTTTCAGACAAAATATCAATTTTAAAGATAATAACGCCTCAATTCAAATAATCCATATGGACAAATGTTTGTAGATGATAAGAAAATGTTATCGATATCTTCCACATCTATTCCAATAACTGATTCACATACTCATGAGAATCTGTGAGCCAATTGTGAATAAGTGAGAGAGAGAGGTTGATATTTTTTTGACTTAACTCAAAGTTGAAACTTTTTTTCATGAGAAATAATTTAATATTATTCTAGATGGCTTTTAAACGTTATATAATTCTATTCTATGTAAAATGCAAGTGGTTTGTGATATAAATGATGATTCCACATGATATTAACCAATGTAACACAAATGTACTCATTATTTTATATACTTTCTTTTTATCCATTTACCAATCAATATTAGATTGCCAGTTGAATTTACTGAAATAATTCCTGAATCAATACACCACAATATTTAATATTTATTTAATTTGACAAATATGTGATAGAAGCTATTTATAATCATAACTGGAATTATCTCTTAATTTTAATTTTTCAGTTATAAAATTGATTTATTAATCAATATAATTCTGTTTTTAATTTCTATAAAAGAAGTATAAAAGCAAAACCAAATATTTTTGAGTTCCTATCTTAATATATAATAGTACAACATATTTGTACTTTATGCTGACTGATATGGACTGCCATATTTAGTAAAATATTTTATTTCACAAAAATAAGAGAATAATTTTTTTGACACCTTTCTGAGGAGTGCCAAAGCACGAAACCATGGTCAGGGGTTTGGGGAGGGGTTTCTGACAGAGATATTTTAAGTGCTGGCTCTGGCTAAGCATTTATCACAAAGGTTGTAGAGGAATTGGAGATCCTCATTGTTTATAATTTTTTTGTAATTTCATTTAGTTAGTGGTCATATTTAAACAAGATTATAAACATAGAATTGTCAATCTCTGATTGGTCACAACATAGAAATTATTGTTTATCTAGATGGTACATTTAATTTCCAGTAAAAGGGAAATATATATGATCTATTTGCCATTTGAATTCACAAGTGATAAAATCTTTTTATGACTTCTTATAAGTTTGTATAATGAACAATTCTAGTAAACAATAAATTAATTTTCCAATCATGGAAATAATTAGTTAAAATTTTAATCAAAATAATAATTTCAAATATTCAGAAAACCAAAAAATATTTCTAGAATATATATATATTAAAACCAAGATTTTGGTCTCCAGATTTAAATGACAAATCTGGATTCAGCTGTATAGGATTCATAATACTACTGTACTGTTTCGACTGGATCATATCTGTTTTCAACTGGATAATGAACATTATTATAGAAAAATACTGAAAAGACATTGCAAGCATATAATATCATCAAAGTTTCAACCAAGACAAAACAAGAAAAGAAATAGCTATTGATTTTTATATTGATTTTTTTTATATTTACTATAATACCACTGACACTTTTATATTTTAAAATTTTCTGTTCTTGTTTTCTATTGATTGAAACTTTGCCTTTATTATATGCCAATATTTATAGCATTCCTACAATGTTTTTTGTAACAACATTCATTACTCAATTAATAGCAGACTTGATCCAGCTGAAATACTGAATCAAAGATGGACGAACTTGAATGTCATTTATATATACTGTGACAGTACCCACCCTTTTAACGTTTGGTAATGAATCCTGTTAACAATAAAATAATAATAAAAAAATACAATATTCGGCAAATTAATTTTTGTCTAGAATTAAAAATTACTTAATGGGTGACCATAGGGATGGAGGAGTGACTGAATACAATTTATTTTTAATTGACAAATCGGTACTAGTCATAAGCAATGATCAAATTGAATATCCATAAAAACAAGTTTCCATATACATTCAATTATATTTCCTGATTATTACCCCTCTACCTAACAATATATTATATTAATAAAATAATCAGCTTGGTTCGGATGAAAAATGACAAACAATAAAATTATTAACAACAATAACTTTAATCAAAGAATGATAATAATAATAGTGATAATAAAAAATGTATCTACATATTTACAATTAAAAAAAAATGGCAATCATGCATGAGAGGGATAACATTTTTGTAACTTACAATCTCTTTGAGGATAGCTATAGAAAGTTCAGTTGAATTACTTTAACGTCTTTGTAAGCTCACATATATTTTGTATCCATAAATGTGGGATCCTGACTATTATAACTGTATGGGTTTCTTGGCATACAATAACATAGTAGTGTGTGTGCACAAATATATATAAAGTTGAAAGAAAAAGTAGAAATAAATAGTCAAATCTTTTTGTAGATATTTTCTATATTTCACTGGAATAATTGCAGTAAAGGATTAAATAATTTTGAATTTAAAATAAAATTTTGTTATGGGATGAACATTTAAAAAAGTCTAAGTAATATTTTTATAGAATTCTGATTTTCATATTTAAAAATTAAAATAAGTTTTATGTTAAAATAGATCTACTGATAAGTGTAAAAATCTACTATCTATTTTAGAAATCTTTTTTTAATTAAAGCTTATATAACATTTTTGTAAAATATCTACTATCTATTTTAGAAATCTTTTTTTTTTTAAGCAAAATTGGTAGATTATGCATTTGATAAAATTTTAAAGTTGCTTTTAAAAAGGATTAAAGTAGATTAAAAAAAATTGATAAAGATAGGAAAAACATTCTTGAGTTAATGAATTTTTTCTACCCCACTGTAGCTATAAAAATGGTTGATAAAAATATTAGTTTTTAGTTGGTTTTCAGAGTTATACAGAATGACAATGGAGTTAATTGAAGAAGACCAAGTCCAGCAGCTGCTCCATAGTTCACTACAGCTGAGTTTGAATTTACGTGGAGGAAACAAGTCATCTTCCAGAGTTTTATAACCCTAAAGTGGACAAAACAACTAACTTGCCTGAAGTCTATGCAATCCTAGACAGAAGGGAGACCATTGCAGATCAAATTACCTGGACTATACCTATCTTGATAATGACACTCAGACAGCCCATCAGCTTGCTGAAAAATATACATATGCTGCTTTGTCTAAAGACAGAGAATCACAGGTAAACATACCACAATGCATTTATATAAAGTGCAGCTAGTGAGTTATTTTAAATAATTCCTTTAGAATGACATTTTAAAAGTGACATATATAGAGAGAACAATATTTTAAATCATTTATTTAAAGAAAATGACATTTAAAATCTATATATTTTAAAAGAAAAACAAGGAAAAATTTGCTTGAATGAAATGATTGATTCATAGACGAATTTATTTTGAAAAAGGAAAAATCTTTTTACAATTAGAAAAAAAACTTTTACTGACCATAAAAAAGAAGCTAATTGATAATTTAAATTCATATCATCTATATTTTATGTATACTCATGTTATACATGCACAATTATGTGAAAAAGATATTTTTAATAATTTTATTTTAATAAACTAAAATATAATGGTATAAGCATCAGTGTGCACATACATTTCTATGTGCATACACATAAATGTTAAATCTATCATTACGTATTATAAAAAAAAATGAATTTCATTTATATGTTAATTATTATACTGTACATCTGTGCGGTGTTTTATGTAAACCTTGCAAGAGGTATCTGTATCATTAAAATGTGATAACTTAAAATTTATTTTATTTTTACCTGACAATTCAAATATGTTAATCAATTATTATACCATGCATCTATGCAATGATATATCTGTTTTATGCAATCGTAATGTATCCGTATCATTAAAATGTGATAACTTAAAATTTTTTTATTATTTTATATGATGATTGAAATATATTCACCAATTGTACTGCATGTCTGTGTGCATATATTAATGCTTGTCAGATAGACACATAAATAAACACTTTAATCATTTATTTTATTTTTAAATGATGATCCAAATATGTTCATAAATGCATGTCTGGGTGTGGATATATAGATATTTTATATTGGAACATATAGGTAAATCAATATAATAACTTGAATTTTTTTGTTATGTTAATCAAATTCAGAAGGCTTAATTCATATATGTATAGCTGTATTCTGCAGACCTTAGTGTCATTTTTTATTGTTATTAATAAACTTATATTCTATTGATAAAATTATTCCAGTGACTTAATTCTAAATATCTTTAGGATATTATGTATTGCATCATCTCTTGTTCACAATAACAATTACAGAGCTTATGTTCTCTGAGCTAGATTCATTGCCTAAGTCTATTATATGAAAGGGTATATATTAGTGTATGGACATCTAGTTGATGATGATCATCTTGGACTGGTACAAAGAGAATATTCTTTAAAGTCCATACACTACCTTAGTCTCTAGTAGACATTAAAAATTTATAGTTAGCTAGTACATCAATGGTACTAAATGGCCATAGCATTGATAATGATCAGCATGTGGTAATATCTGAACATTATTGTTTTTATAGTTATATATTCTGATGGATTATCACTTAAGTTTGTGCATCCAAATTTATGCTTAAATAATTGCCCCAAGCTGGCAAAAGCTAAATAGTTAGCCTGATCTACAGTAGACTCATTTCAAATCCAGTCATCAGACTGACTGTTGATTTATTTTATTGTTGAGCATTCATGATGATGAATGAATTATACTTATTTATAATGCTGGTGAACTTATAGTTAATTATGCTTATACTTACAATAGTTAACTGTGCTTATCTCTCAAGAGTCATTATACACGTGCTCATGCACATTATTTTACATTTTAAATTAAATATAGTTAATTTTATATTTATTTTGAACTGGTATTGATGATGATTTTCCATCACACTAAGTTCAAATCCAAAATGGTGGTAGTGTTACAAATAAATACCCAATTGTAGGACATTGTAACTGCAGGTTCTCATGCATTAAAACTCCAGTTTTCTGTTAGAATTATAAATGCTATACAACTTGTGGGATCTCTTTTCGATAGCATTAGAAATGGTGACCCAACTGAGGGCCAATGATGATCATGTACTGGTGGTTAATGGTCCACCATAATGTCTACTGACAATTAATATTTTAGCTTCTTTTGGTTGCTTCAGAGGCAGTTTTCCTATGAGTTTCTATTGCAATTTTCTTCTGAGCATTTAAAATAGACAGATTAATTTATAGAAGTACATTTTTATAGAATAATCACTTTAGATGATTAGTCTACCCTTTATAAGAAATAACTCAAATATTTCTTCAGCATTCAATAATGACAAACAGATTGGAAGAATCAAGATTAATTGTTAAGGCATATTTCTATCTACAGCTCTATATTCAGCTATAATCCTGGAAAGATCAGGGAAAGCATCTTGGAGAGTTCTCTACTCCATAAAATGCACAATATAAACTTAAAAATCTTTACAAAACTATTGACTTATATCTAGTACAAGTCATATTAATGAAGTGTGTTACAATTCCTCCCAAGGTTTATTGGAAAGCAAATAAGTTTGAAAACTTCAGTTGGTTCCCATAGCAATGTTTTAATTTTCACCCCCTCCCCCCAGTTATTTGTGACTGGTTTCTATAGCAATGTTTCTTTTATTTAAAATTATAATATTATTTTTAAAATAATAAAATAATGTTACATTTTATCTTTACATTTTTTTTAACATTTTAAAACCACTTAAAATTTATTCTTTATACATGACTTTTGATATTTTGTTATATATAATAATGAAAAATATTCATATTAAAGCAATGCCTGTAAACTCAGACATGAGGGTTATAATACATATAATAAAGTAGCCTTTAAATATATGTTTATAAGGCAAAAACTTCTCCCACAGACTCTTTTCTTAGATGGATAATCAAAAAAAAATTGCTCTCTAGATTTATCAATTGCTCAGTAATGCAAGTTTTGGTGGTCATTCATCTTTATTTAATGGTCATTCATCTTTATTTAAACTCTAAGTAAAAATAGCTAAATATCCAGTTATTGAACAATAGTTTGGCTATGTGTTGGTTACCTGAAAATATTTCTAAGTTTCATCTGTCCCAGATTCAAATCCCCGGTCATGGATTTGACAGGAGAATATGTTAACTACTACACTAAGAATCCATTTCCCTTACAAACATATATATTTAGATTATTGTTTGATTTTCTTTTTAATGTCAGATAGAATGAATATTAATTGTAATTGACTATCACAGATTTGGATGTTATCTGGTCTATGCCATTTTCAGCATTTAAGTTATGACATTCCTTTTTCTGTAAAAAAAAAAAAAAATTAATTTAAATGTTTAATAATTTTCAGTAAAGATACTGTTATTACTATTTTGTTTTGAAAGTTTATCTTTAAATCCTGATATTGTATTTATTTTCTAAGCACAAAGATCTTTTAAAATAATTCCTTTAGAATTGTGAAAAATTATAATCAGGGTAGTAAAATTGTATTTTTATATAGTATTATTTCCATCATCTAATATATTTATTGAATGTCTTTAGAAAAAATTAACTTTATTTAAATATTCCAAATACATTAAACTGTTAGTAATACGACATCAAACACATTAGTATATACACAATGTTTCGAGAGGTTATTAGTCTCCCTTCTTCTTCAGGTGTTGCTGGCCTGACCAGTGACAGTATTAGCATGGGATTCGAACCTGGATCCTTAGATTCTTGAGTTTTGAATTTTAAAGTAACGCTCTAATCAACAGAGCCATCCTGCCAAAGGCAACAAGGACCTAGGTTCAAATCCCATGCTAGTACTGTTACTGGTCAGGCCAGCAACACCTGAAGAAGAGAGGAGACTAATACCTCTCGAAACATTGTGCATATACTAACCTGTTTGATGTGCTATTACTAATAGTTGAATGTATTTGGAATATTTAAATAAAGTTAAATTTTTCTAAAGACATTCAATACATATATTAGCTGATGGAAATAGTCCAATATAAAAATACAACTAAAACACCATTATCACAAACCTTCAGGGTGGTAAAATATTTGCATCAAGGTAAAATATTTTTTCATTTCTTTGCTTTTAAACTTTACTTCCTTATAAATTAATTATTTGTGCTATTCATTTTAATACTAAAATTCTCTATTTTCTAAAAAAATATAAAGCTCTCTATTCTTTTTTTAAATATAAAGCTTACTACTTATAAGCACAATTTAAATTACAAGCCATTTATGTATGTGGTGATGCTCAGACATTACATCACTTTCTGATCATTAATAAATTTTTTATATATGTTTATTAATTTATTTAAATATATTTATACATTCAAAGATCAGCCTTTCAAGCTAATTGTGCATGCGTCTTCTGCGAGTGTTAAATAATAAATGAATACTTCACTCTACAATACAGGATACAGTATTTATACAAGAATAAAAGGAATCCTCTTATTCCTACGACTCAAATTCTTTTATATGAGCAAATCTGAAGTACTGTTGAGGAAAGCGTAAGAGTAGAATTCTCACTTTAAATTACTATCTACGATGTTGGAATGAATGACGGTGAAATTGTCTAGAATTTACTAAACGTCACTCTAAGTAAATTCTAGACAGTTCACCGACGTCATTCATTCCAACATTGTAGATAGTAATTTAAAGTGAGAATTCTACTCTCACGCTTTACTCAACAGTACTTCAGATTTGCTCATATAAAAGAATTTGAGTCGTAGGAATAAGAGGATTCCTTTTATTCTTGCATAAATACTATATCTTGTATTGTAGAGTGAAGTATTCATTTATTATTTAACACTCGAAGAAGACGCATGCACAATTAGCTTGAAAGGCTGATCTTTGAATGTATACAATTGTATGCATAGCGTCATATAAAAAAATAAATGCTTATTTACTTAAATATATTTAGTAAAAATCACAGATTACATTAGAAGTCATTTTCTGTTATAATAAATTATTTTGACATATCAAATTTAATAATTTTCCTTAGATGTATCTGTAATTTCTTTCAATGACACATATTTCAAACACATCAATAAAGTCACCTGAAAAAAAAAATTTTTTTCCAGATCTTTATTCATCTGTTTGAAGTATATGTGGTGAATAAAAGTTTTAATTGTTAAAGAGGGGAAATAGGACTGAGTTAAATCAATGATGGCACATGGTTGAATTTCTAAGAATAAATATTAATCAAGTTTAAAATTTCCTGGTCTAAAAATGTTACCAATATCTTTGATCTAACAAATTATTAGTAACAACTCCAATGTTCTTATCTTAAGAGGATATTGTCAAATGAAACGAGTGCAAAAAAAAAAATTGATACTTATAAATTAAATTATATGTAATCATATGGGGGGAAACAAGAACATTCAGACAGCTATAAGTATAAGAGATTCATCCATGCCTTTAATCCATTTATTCACGAATGAGTGCAAGCCAATTAATATCAATAGCCCATGTCTGAATGTTCTGATTTCCTCCAACATGATTACATATGAATTGCTAATAAAACTTAAATTATAATAATTTAATTATTTTTTTAATATGCTGGTTAGATTTATTTATTATATAGTTTCTTTTATTGGAAAAAGTTTAATATTAAGTTTTAGAATTTCAATTAAAGTAATAATCAATACACAAAAAATTTATTACTGCAATGATCCAAATAATTATATATCACTTCTATAAAAATTTACATAGTTTTTTTTAAGTGTCATAGCATCGGCCAGGACGCAAACCCGCAACCGGGGCAACTGCCTGCAAGTGCAAGGCAGTCGCGCTGACATAGTTAATAATTAAAGTCTTGAAAAGAGATTTAAAGTCACTCAATCGCCAGAATCTTGAAAACAAAAATTTATTTAACTCAATGAATTCAGTCTCTATTGCTCAGTTTTTTAGAGCTAAAGTCTGCTTGATTACGAATATTTTTTGTGAAGTAAGCAAGTCTTTTAGAACTTAATTACTTAAATAGAACTTACATTTTTTGAATTCTTTTCTATGTACATTTACATGGCCGCAGAAAAACAATAATGTAATTAAGACTCTCATAATGGCAGCTATTTATCAATTATTGCTATATAAATTTTGATTTGTCAAGGGTTGGCAGCCGAGAGATCAGCGCAGTCGCCTTGCAAGCAAGCATTTGCTTGAGACGGTTGTCACGGGTTCGCTTCCTGGTTGATGCTATGACATATGAAAAAAAAAAAATTTGATTTAAACTGCTATCAGTATTTTTAATTAACTGACATATTGGTCAAGGTAAGTTATTATTTTGCTTCATTTTTTAATACATGAAAGGTGACGATTTATTTTAAGCTTACTGAAGCAAAACAAAAATAGGTATCTTGTCAATTTCTTGTTCAGAAATAGTATTATTTTTTAGTTTTAGAAATATAATTAAAATTTCATTCTTATTTGGTTTTCTGACATTCTATTATATCATTGTAAAAATAAAATATTTTATATATAATAATACACATTCTAAATTGTAAATTCTGACAATATATGGTTTATATGACTAATATCAAGAAAATTCTTTTTATCAATAGCTAAACATCATTAACCAAATAAAATAAATACAATTCAAGCCCATTCTAATTAGTAATATTCTAGGGCTTGAAACAACTGATGAAAATGTTTCCCTAGAAACCATTTCTGTGATCCTTATGTTGTCATAATTTGCAATTCAAAATTTGGCTGTTATATATAGCATCTTATATTCTTATTCTAATCTAATAGATTATTTAAATATTATCATTCATAGTAATGTATTACTCATATTAATCTAATGATGTTTTGATACCGACTATGCTTTTTTTTTTTTGCTTTTATTACTTGATTTTTATCTCTTACATTTTCCATAAATTTAAATAATCGTATGGTTTATTGCTTGGGAGATCATATCATATCAGCATAAACAAATGGCAAATTACCCACAACAATTCCATTTAAATGGTTTTTTATTTTTATTTAGTTGACAACTGATCCAGAAACTTTTGCTCTTGAGTTTTCCACTCTACCACTGCATTAAATCATACGGGACTTCATAAAATTTATTTCCACTGTTTGCAATTTTCTCATCCACATATTCTACTACTATATTTCTTATTTTCATCACTAAAATAAAAGTATCAAAATGATTTTGTTCAAAGTAATTTCCACTAATTAATTTATTATGCTATAAAACTTTTTTTTTTCTTATTATGAGATTCCAAAAAAATTCCCTTTTTTCCAGATCCTTTAATAAAGTCAATTGGATTTGATTTCCTAGATGTCACTGGAATCTCATCAAGATTCAGGACAATATATGATTTCTGAGACCATCTGCTTCAAAAATGGAATTTAATGGCCACTGAACTATATACCACATACTTCATGGTTATAATGGATATAAAGCCACTAGTGATTCTATCTCCCGATTGAAATCTTTATGGATTATTTTATAATAAGTTATCTAAAAAAAAAATCCACATGCGAAATAAATGAATAAATTTGTTATTAAATTAATTCCTCAGTCAAATAGTATATGTGGGCAATCATACCCTATCGATAAGAATCTAGATCATTTATTCTTGAGCATGTGTGAATACTTATATGCATTGAACAATGCTATTATTTTCATATTTTATTTGTCTAACCAAATCACTGAATATATATTACTTTTTTACAAATCTCCTCATATACATTTTAATGCAATTTTTATGTAATTCCTCCTTTATTTTTCCAATAGTTTTGACTGAAGATATAAGAATAATACTTCCAAATCACTAAACTATACTATTCACATAAAATATTTTTATATACTTAGTTATAGGTTTACAAAAATTGATGTGATGGACTATTGTGATGACAATCGAGTATTTTTTACTGATTACTGATTATAGTACTCTCTCTCACAAGATTTTTTGAAATCATAAAATCCATTTTCCAGAATATTAGATAAAATAAATAAATCTTTTGAACAAATACAAATTTAAATTCTCAGATGTTTTTTTATAATAAAATATGTTTACAAGTACTACAATTTTCTGCCTGAAGATGATTTTGGACTGTAGGTTATAACAAAATGTTATAACCAAGTGATAACACTTAATTATTTTTGGTGATAATTTTTCTCTACTTGCCATAACTATTAACACCATTTTTCTAGAATTTCTATTTTATAGCTTACATCACAACATGAATGAGCATTGACATTCACTATACAAGAATAAAGATCCTAATATTAAATAAATAATCAACATTTGCAATTATGATCAGCTATTCAAAAATCTAAAAGAATACAAAAAAAAAAAAACATCAAGTGAAATAATTAAAATAAAAAATTGTGAAGATTACCTTAGTGTCAAAAACAGTATCCAATGTTCCGACTAGGATGGAGGATAAACCTTTAGTGCCATGACCTTTTCGGCGCTGAAGCACAAAAAAGGGATTAGCACGCTCAGTTATCCTAAAAAAAAAACAAAAAAAAAAAACATATTTCAAGTGTAAATTTAAGCTTACTGTTGTCGCAAACATTTTTGAATTTTGGTTGTAAAAGCAATTGTTATTAGAAACTGATTTTTGAGTTGGTCTATTTAGAAATCTAATAGATTGTTAGTTATAGAAACATGTCTTAAACATATATTTATTGTAAATTAATTACATTATCCTATAAACTACTGGCAAACTATTCAAAATTAAAACTTTCATCTATTGGCCTAGGATTACTTTGATGGATTTCCTAAGATACTAAAATAATGGTATTCACTTATCAGAATCGAGAGTAAGGCTATCTAAAATGCAAATACTGTGAGAAACACAAAATAGTTTAAGCTTTTTAAAACCTGTTTAATTATATAAATGAGAATATAAATCCAGTGAAAAAACTGATAAAAAAAAATGAATATAGAGATTGAATGATGGATAGATAAAAAAACGTAATAGAAATAAAATGCAAATAGACAACATCAATATAATAGTTCACACACTTCAGGAAGCAGTCATAGATTTAAATTCAGCTTCATAATTGTAAATGCTAAACTGAAACATAAAAAATTTTAAAGATATAATTTTCAAAAATGAAGAAAAAATAAAATATATATATATAAAAATTAGAATCAAGAATAGAAAATAGCAATAAGGTAATAAAGGAAGCTGTTTTTGAAATAATACCCGAGGAAAAAAATATTAAGAAATACTGAATATTACAAAAAATAGTGAAACAAATTTATGAAGGCAAACACAAAAATTCAAAACTTGCCAATAATAGTATAAATCAAAAGGCAACAAGGAAAGAGAAAAATTGTTGGAAATTCAGTTTTTTTAAAAAATAATAGCATGTCAAAAATAAATCCAGAAAAGTATGAATGATGACAATGGCAACCAGAATAGAGATTAATATAAAAAGAACATTAACAAAAAAAATTCCTCATAACAAGAATAAAAATTAAAGTGATAGTCAGAGGACTGTTCTAAATTACATTAAGTAAAATTTGGTTAAAAAATATAAAAAGAATTACTGAAATTGAAATTTTAAAAAAATGCATAAAAATAATGAAAAATAGGAATTCTGAAATAATGAAACAAAATGATCAAATTGGACATACTATAAGAAAAACATATTGTACTCAAAGAATAGACAAAATTATTGTTAGTACCAACATATAAGAAGAGAAAAAAGACAGAATGAAAGACATTTGAACAACAATTAATGAACAGTCTAAATAAAAGATAAAACAAGAAACTGAATTTAAAAAAGGTAAAAGTAATATACAGTAAATGTAATCATACTGCCTTGTTTCAGAGAAAACCAAAAGAAGAACAGAATTTACTGCAGTGCTTTATTTTTCAGAAGGCCATTGACAACATGAACCAATAGATGATTGAGGCTATATTTGAATTATAGGCATAGATAATAAACTAATCAATCTTAAAAAAAAAACTGTAATTCAAAAGCAGCTACGAGAATGGGGGAAAAATTGCAAGTAGGTTGAAAATGGGAGAAAAAAAAAACACCAAACAAAACAAATCAATTTCCTTAAAAAAATAATGATCATGCATTTAGAAAGAGTAATAGATAAGATCGAAGAAAAGTGCAAAAGAATATGAATGCATAGAATGAGAATAAATAATTTAAGATAAGAAGTAACATAGTAAACATTGAATACAATGAAGTGATAAAATTAGCATTAAAAATGATGAATGAGGAAGCAAAAACAAATTGACCAAAAAAACAAAAACAAACCAAAAACAAAAGCACTTAGGAAAAAAAAAAAAAAAAAATCAAAATTAATGGGATCAATTTACATAACGTAAAAAGTTTTATATATCCTGAAAGTAATATCATGAATGATTATGATTTCTGAAAATAAACATAGCTACAAGCGACTGACAGACTTGGAAAAGATATCAGATTATAAAACAAATTAGATGTAATGAACATATGGGTGCTAACACAAACATCAAATGAGAAGAATCCATCACATAGAAAGAATATACAACAAAGTTATTGAGGATGTGTTGAATGTATAAAGTTTCCAATTAAAAATTTTACAAAAAAAGTGAATGGGAGAAAAAAATTGAAAAAAATTATAGAGAAAAAGTTATTATTGTTTGAACATATATGTTGAATGAAAGATGATCGAAGATTTAATTTTTATGACAGAAGATACAAAAAAAAAAAAAACTCACAGAATATGAATATGCCATTAAGAAATGACATAATGCTAATTTGCATTCACTAAGGTGACAAAAAAAAAGCATCACATACCAATGTACACTAAGCCATGGCTTTTGATGATAAAGGAGGTAATGACCAATAAAGTCTATTAGGGGTTTAGTCTTTTTCCTCAATCAGAATAAAATTTCTATTCATATTTTTTTTTTTTAATGGTTAACTCAGAAAATCTCAAAGAGTGAATAAAGAGTAAACTATCACTGAAATGTATAGAAAAAGTTTCAAAGATTATATTATCTTTGAAAGTATGCAAGTATCACTCAATATTAATTTACTAATTATTTTAATGTGGTTCATTACTATCAGACATAGCAATTATCTTCATTGAAGCATAAATAGATGGTACGCAGATGAACATCCAGTTGTTCAAGCATACTGATCACTACTGAATGACTAATAAAAATAATCCACGGTTTTGATTTCCATAATTTCTTTCATAAACAATCATAGATTGTATTCAGACATCATAAAAAATTAATAAAAATATTTAATTCAAATAAATCATTAAATATTTTTTCATACTGTGTGCTGTAATAAGATATCCTACTCCAATTATACTAGCACCATTCAAGGTCCAAAATCATTCACCCAGTTTCACTAAGACCTTCTTTCCTAAGCAATATGAAACATTTTCATTAAGATGTTTTTGATTTCTCTTATAGATGTAATCCTGAATGGTATGTGCTTCTCAGAAGAATTTATACACTTTTGTAGATTTTCAGCTGGATATGAAATGGGGAACTAGCAAAGTTAATTTCCAAATGAAATTTTATCTTCAAGCTGAATACGCCTTTTGTCCACAAGAATTGATATTGAAAGGAGTATATGCCAAACATTCAGAAATTATGCAAATACAAATCCAGAATTCCATTCTTGTGTTGGGTGAATAAACATTGATATCAATAGTTTCATTGACAAATGTAACAGATGTTATCAAACCAGGGATGCATTACCAAAATTTCCAGTTCACCTATGTTCCTTAAAAAAAAAATCATTTACCATCAACCAGAAAAAAAAAATCTTCCAGAAAAAAATGACATCAATCATAGTTGCAGATATTATTGTGCAGTTAACAGAAATATTTGCCATCCATGAAATTCCAAATTTTGCAATAGCAAATAAGTGAATTTGACAGATGCATCTTAGAAACGATACCATGCATTGAGTAATAGTCAAACCTTCATAGTAATGATTCACAAAAGTGTCTAGTGCGATATGTTTTAGTGTAACATATTATCTATCTATAGCTATAAAATTACTTCTCATAAATACCTACCATCTTTCAGAAGTTTATTAGTATCATACATGGTCTTCAAAAAAAAATCACTGATTTATCTATCTTGTCATTTCTATTAGATACTAAACATTACACGAGTTCAAAAATCTGATCCGCAAATCTATTGCCATATCAAATCTATTAATTATAACAAGAGAAATCTTTAACATCACATTACTAGTCTCAAATACAAAGCCACAAAGAGCTAAAGTTGATAGTGATAATAATGGTTTCCCTTGCTGTAAATAACAGATCTGGTAAGATAATGCATTTTTAATCTTGATTTTCAACCTATTGTAATGTTTCACTATTTAGTTGAGGTGACCATTTGCATAAATTGAATATGATGATAGACAACTTAATCAATTTGCGTCTTGGTTTCATATGATATTGTTAAATTATTACAATTCTTAAAAATGATAATTTCATTTCCTATTTAATTTTCAAGAAAATGGTATAATTTACTGGTTGAAATGATGGTATACACAATTTTAACACAATTATTTATACATGGATGCACCTGGACAACATTTCATTTATATTTGTAGCCAGTGAAAATCTTAGTGTTTTAATATATATATATATTAATTCTAAATATAAAAATATTAATAATAATGCTAATTCTTCTGATAAAAAATTTTGGATACCAATACCATATATTTGGAATCAACATGCAAGTTTCATTAAGAAAATTTATAAAGGAATATGTGATATTGCATTTTATGCACCACCTACATTAAATAAATTAATAAACAATTCAAAAGATAAAACTTTATTGACAAATAAAAATTGTATCATTTACAAATGGATGTGTAGGTGTGGCAGTGGATATATAGGTGAATCGAGGTGTACATTGGAAAAAAGAACAAAAGAGCATATATTATTATTAAAAAGGGTTCAAAATACAAAACAAAATTATAAAAATAATTTATCAGCTTCTGTCTTTTATGACCATAACAAATCATGTATATACGGCTTTGATTATAATTATAGCAACGTAAAAATATTGGAAACTGAAAGAAATAATAATAAAAGAAAAATTAAAGAAGCGATGTTAATATATAAATACAAGCAAGATTTAATTAATAGGCAAGCAGCAAACATTAAGATCACAGAATTATGGGGAAGCTGACATTTTAAAAGTGTTAATTGACAAAAACTACAAGATAGTTGAAAGTGCTTCTAAGTGACGGTTATAGATATATTTTTATAAACTTTTAAGTACTGTATTTTCTAATATTTATTTATAAATTTACATATATATATACACAATACATACGTAAGTAGCCCCAATAAAAAAGTAACTGATAGCAAAATAAAACAAAGCATTCTTTGTTTTATTTTCATTGATGATTATTCAAAATAGTCTCCTTATAACTCAACACTGCTAGAATTGACTAAAACTGAAGCAGTTCTTGATATTTTTTGCAGAAACTTTGTCAAAAGCTTCTGTATGTATTGAATTGATCATGATATATTCCTTTCATGACCAGCTTAAATTTTGGAAATAAAAGAAATGGAGTAGATTCTCAAGTACAACAATGATAACATATATATTCATATGTATTTATTGTTTATTTTACTTTTTTCTCAATCCTTATTACTATTAGGGTTTATGAATTGGTATTAATTTAAACATAATAATTGTAGTGCAGCAGAAACTATATTTCATGTAATCATACTGGAGCTCATTGGTTAAATTTACACCAATTAAATGACTTTTCTCTGCTAGAAATACATCCCTTTCTGGATATATATCTATGAATGTAACTTATTCAGAAATATAATTGTAAATATATATAATTTATTTTTATTTTATTCCTATAGAGTTCAAATCTATGTGTAGTTGACTAATGATAATATCAGAATTCTGAAAGTCTGCGTAAGATATATTTTATTTATAGAGAAAGGCCTTCAATAGAAAAAAAATAATAATTATAAAAGAAATTTAAACTGATTGTAATTTTTCTCTGCTTAATATTTATAGACTAGTCTTAAATAGATTTAAAATTTTCTCTGCTTCATATTTAAAACTGGTACCAAACATATTTTAGATTTTTTCCTGTTATACAATTAACCTTTATAATAACCTATATATTCATATGTATTTATTGTTTATTTTACTTTTTTCTCAATCCTTATTATTATTAGGGTTTATGAATTGGTATTAATTTAAACATAATAATTGTAGTGCAGCAGAAACTATATTTCTTTTAACCATACTGGAGCTCATTGGTTAAATTTACACTAATTAAATGACTTTTCTCTGTTAGAAATATATCCCTTTCTGGATATATATCTATGTATGTAACTTATTCAGAAATATAATTGTAAATATATATAATTTATTTTTATTTTATTCCTATATTTAGTTGCCATTTTCTATTTCCATTCCAACCTAGTTAAATATAGTGCCACATCTTCAGGACTAATCGTGGGAGAATGGAGAAGTTAATATATAAGAAGCTAGAAAGGGACAGGAACCTGATCTAAAAATGTTTTTCAGTATAGCAGATATATATTATAAATATAATAAATAATATTTATAGTGACAAGTGATATTGCCTCTCTGTAATTGGACACATTTGATGGAAATGGTAGTCAGGAAATGTGGCTGGATACCAGTATAATCATCATTAGTTAGGAGATAGTCAATGTGGTTATTCCTAATGCTCATCAATCCCTGGGTTTAAATCCTCATACATTCTAATGTAGAATTGTATAGATCAAAAAGGAGAGTTTCACCCAATACATAATGTTAGCATGTTGTTTCATTGTGTTTTTTTTTTTTGCCATATTTCATGTTATAGTACATGATCAAAACATGCTAATGTTTTAAATTTTTATGGTAAATTACTAAACTATGTCATTATGTAACATGTGTTGTTTCAGAGATGGTACACTGGGCAGCTTGAACAGAGAATGTGCCATTCTTTCACTGGTACACACGGAATATGTATATGTTTAGCTTTCTTTCAGAATTATAAACAAGTTTAGATTTGCTTTTGAAATATTCATTTGTTTCACTTCTTAGCAACTTTTCCATTTTCTCTACTTTATGATTAATGACCAATTATATCTTATTATTAATAACTGTTATCTTTTTAATATTTAATATGATTTTTTAAAATAATTTTAGACTTTTGAAGTGCTGACAGAAACAAATTTGAGAGAATCCAATTGATTACTTTCTAAAAAAAATTAAATATGTGTTGTTTTATGGTTCTAGAAAATACTTTGTAACCAAGCAATTTCTTCATTTATAAAATTGTGACTTTTTTTTTCCTTTTTTTTCCCTGAATTTTTGATTTAATTCTTTATAACTAATAGAATCCATCCTTACTTTGGAACCATTCACTGTAAGCTTGAATAATCAAAAGACATCAGATGGCATGATGCTATAAAATTTCCATCTCTAAACCAGTTTCTAATAGCTGACTTTTACTCCTTTATACTATTCAAGCAAATATTCTAAAATTTAAAAAAAAAAACAACTTCAGATTTTGAACTCAGGCTAACACATTTGCCAACAACACACCAGTTTCTATATATTATAAAAGATTTCAATTTTGTAGCAATTAACGATCATTTTATACCCTTTGGCAGCTCTTGGAAACATATAAATAAACATATAAATCATGTTATATTATTGTTGGTATCGTAAAATAAATAATAAAGAAGCTCTTGAAATGTCAAACGTTGGTGGCCTAGTGGTTAGCATAGCTGCTTTCCAAGCAGTTTTTCTGGGTTTGCTTCCCGGTCAACGTGTTTGACATGTAAAAAAAAAAAAAAAAAAGAAGCTCTTGAAGATAGTAATCTAATTAAGTTCACTGTCTATCTTATATAGAGAATAAAGAAAGCCATCTATTCTCATTGGAATTTTAGATTACCGCTTTCTATTGCTAAAACTATTCAGATTCTAAAATCTTTACCTGTCACAATTTCTTGCTAAATTTTTACTCAATCTCCTTTAGATTAGTATTCTTATGAATAACATCTCATCTCTAAATTTAAGTTAACATTGACCCTATATGTGTTCTATAAAGTTAGTGCACAGAAAATACATTCTACTTTTTCCAAATATGTATATACTTTGTATAACTCAGGCTATTAACTTTTGTATAAAATCAACCAATCTTTAGTTGCTGGTAAATAATTACATTAAAAATTTTGATGTACGTAATGGCATCTGTTGTTCTTCACAATTTCATAGCAATATGGACAAGTGTCTTTTTATTTGGATAAAAAAATATGTGCCATCAAAAATAATAAGATACATTAAATACACACACACACACACACACACACACACATAAATACACTTTTAAATTCTTAACCCTCTATTTGCATTTTGTACATTTTGTTTACTTCATTCTTAATTATATCTTACTATAAACTGGATATGTTGAGAGTCAATTCAACATTTGTCCTTCATATACTTGTGTTTTTAAATAAAAAATAAATAGCTGATCAAAATCAAAACTTGATACAAGAAAATTCTTCAAAATAATAATAGTCGAGCTTAAAAGTTTTAAAATAACTTTCTCCTAAGAATAACAACTACAACATGACAGGGTAAATTAGCTGTCATATCTTACATCAATCTACATTCAAGAAAATTGGATGTCTGATAAGCTACAGAAGAAGATAAGTTAAGTGACTAGACTATTAAGTTTTTTTTTTTTTTAAATTGAAGATTCTGATATCAGCAGTGTGAAGATAAATTTAATAACCAGATAAATTTTTGATGGAATATTTTTCACTTTACTACTGAAAAAACACAGAGAGCTAAGATAGAACTACATTTTTCATCTAAGAAAGTTTACTTAGGAATAGATTTAAATGATCTTTATTTACACTATTAGAAATGGTTTAGAATTAAACTAAATGAATAAATGTTGTCTTAAAGATTTATAAGTATCTTGGGCACAAGCAATTTTTCGAGAAATACTATTATTCTCTTGGAACTTGTATATTTAGTTTTATGATTCATGGTCTCAAATCAGCTTCATTTCTAGGCTGAAAAGGATACATAAATAATGGTGAAGGTCTAATTATCTTTTTTGCTATCATGTTTTCTGCTACTGAATAACTGCTCTTAACTTTTTCTATAAACTTCTCATTTTTTTTTTTTTTTTTTCCCTCTCCGCCCGCCCCCCCCCCCCCCCCCCACC
Source organism: Epiperipatus broadwayi (assembly GCA_028023455.1). Lineage (NCBI taxonomy): Eukaryota > Metazoa > Onychophora > Udeonychophora > Euonychophora > Peripatidae > Epiperipatus > Epiperipatus broadwayi. The sequence continues at coordinate 8,815,004 of JAQFVV010012426.1, read as the reverse complement.
CACCCCCCCACGGGACCCACCCCCAAACTTCTCATTTTCAGAGATCGTTTTGTATGAAAAGCTATAGTTTTGTAAAGGAAAACCAAAAGATAAATTCATAAATATTATATTACAAAGAATATTGTGCAATTCAATCTCTTTCATTTTTCTGTTTTCCTTGTGGACAAGGCTTTTGTGGAATGATGGGATAAGTCAATTTTTTTTTTTTGAAGTGAAAGATTATAAAAAGAATGGCAGTAAAAATAAAATAATTCATTAAACAGATGAAATAAATTTTAGATGAAATATTATTCACCTTGCTTTTATAAAAAATAGAAGCCATTATAGATACAATCAATTAACTAATTAAACATTAAGACTTGCTCAGGAATTACTATTCATTCCAATTTCTGAAAAAACAATATGATTATTATATTCCATCATCAGATTTTCAATAATATGGATGGCTGAAGAGTTGGAGGGTGGAGAAAATTGAAGCCTGTCCACTAAAGTTTGAAGATTTGCTATCTTAATATAAACTGAGCATTGATTATATATATGTGTTGGAGATGATGATCTAAACCAAAACTGATGTATGTTGGTTGAGCACCTAATGCGTATATTGATCATTTATTTTTTTTATATGTATGTCGTCATGTGTATTATTTATATAATAAGATGGAATGAAGCCAAAAGGAGCTTGAAAGTCTGTGTTCAAATCCCCTCTAATTAAAATTATCATTGTAGAGATAAAAAAGCAGAACTCAGTTTTATGGATAAACAGATAAGAAAAACAAAATAAAGTATAGAACTCTGGTTCAGAATATAATAGTGAAAAAATGATTAAAAAAAAATACTGGTTACAAATATGAATTTTTAAAAAAATACCGTATAAAGAAAATTATAGTTAAACTAGGGGAGCACAGCCCCTGTGAACTTCAGTGCCCAATCCCCTGGGCTCACTTTGCCCATCCACCTGCTTTTGGTGAAGCTTATGAAAAAATATTTCTAATTCTTCTTTTCATACAAAATTCATATGACATTTTTGAAATTCCAACAGTATTACATTAAAGTTGGATAAAATTAGAAAAAAATGATTCTAAATTCTATTTTTGAAAGTGCAGATTATTTGTTGCCAGAGAAAACAAAGATTCTATTATTAATGCTTTCAAATTATTTTTTTCCAAAGAACATAAAAAAAAAGAAAGCTAAAAGATAAAAATATCTTAAGCTTTTCCCAATTTGCAACCACAATGTAATATATTACATACAATTATCACTTCCATTACATACATAAAGACTGTAGAAGAATATTTAATTTAAAGAAATTAAAAATAAAATTCTATAAGTTTCTTTTATATAAAATTACTTATAAAATTAAGTTCGATTCCCCCCCATTTTAAATAAGTAACTATTAACTATTGCATAAAATACAACTTTATTCTTTTTTACTTTATCATATATTTAATTGGACCAGAGCAAGTTCATTGTTAAATATAAATAATCATTAATAATTTTTCTGAATATAATATTTTTTACTAGAGATGTTCTGTTTCCGCACGATTTTTAACAACAGTTTTTTCTTTTTCTAAGACTCGCCAGGTAAGAGAAATTTACATCCAAGATTTTTAGAAAACTTATTTCATTTGCTTCTATTTCCATTTCACTTATTATATATATATATAGGACAAATAAAATAAAAAAAAAGATTTGAAAATAAATGATGATAGAAAAATAATAGTTGATAAATAAAAAAAGAGGATACTAATCGGTACACCAGGCCAGCCGCTTGGTGGCGTTGTTTCTCTGCTAAAAACCCAGAAATATGCCGTTTACACGGCCCAATAAAGATTATAAAAATGGAGGAAAAAACTTCCTTATAGATATTGAATTGGATATATCATTTGGGAATTAAAAAAAAATCAATTTAGATGAAACTGAACATTTAATATATATGAGGGTACACAAATTCTGAATATGAAGAATGGGGATTGTTGGAATAAAAAAGTTTAAGAACTGGGAACACGAAACCAATAAATACCACATGATTACCATTTCCTATGCTTATCCAAGGTGTTAAAACAATGGCAAACTCTCCATACAGTAATGTCACTAAATGCAAACATAGTAATCAATGGATTCAAGAAAGACTGTGCAAAAAATCCTTATCTAGTGCTTACTTTCTAGCTTGGATAAGCATAGAAATGCTGATCATGTGATGTTTAGTGGTTTAATACCATTTCAGGTCATGGGATGATGATGACTATAGGTATTATAGAACCAAAGACATTAAAATGCATAGATACTGAAAAGGATCCATACCTATACAATTATACAAGTGAACAAGCTTGGATTAAAAACATCTGTTTGCATTTTGGACTCATAGCTTTATAGTTAACTAAAAATGTAAAAGTGATTACTAAAGGGTTGCATAAGATTCTAAAATCTAGTTGCAGTACTCTTAGATCCAAGACTCTTCTCTGATTAAAGTCAGAAGCTAGAAACTAGTCTGAGGATAATGGTTGAGTAGGCACTAGATAGGGATTTTATGCACAACCTGCACCGAATGGCACTACTGTAGGTGGAGTTTGGATAAAGAATTTATATCAGTATATTTGTACAAAAGATGGGATGATTGTGTTAAGAGGATTGTTGAGTGTTGTAGTAGTAAGGAATGGGATAAAAGAATAGATTTACTAATAAAGATGGAGTTAGAGAGATGGAGAACTAGTATGAAGAGTAAAATGAGTTTAAATATATATATATATAGAAATAAACAGAATACTAGGTGTGAGTTAATATATGATAATAGTAGGGAAAGTAGTTTATTATTTAAGGCTTGAACGGGATCTTTAGCTACAAGAGAATATACATGTAAATGGAAAAAAATGGGTGATTCATTTTGTAAATTATGTAAGGAAGGAATATAAAATATTAGGCATTTGTTAATTGAATGTAAATGCTTGAAAACAGAAAGGGCACATATAATGAAGTTATGGAAGAATAAATATGAAAAAAGTGATTATATAGAAAGTGTTGGTTTTTATGCTGGGTATGGGGAAAGATAAAGGGGATTTAAATATAAAGGTTATAGAGTTGACAAAGATTATGTTGTGGAAATGGGATGGAGCAGAATATGGGAAAATTTAGAGTGGGGAATGGAAAATAAAGTGGCTAACAGGTTTATCTAGGCATAATTGCTGAGATATTCTTGACTTCATTTAAGGAGAAGCCACAATACATCACATCACATCATCATCCTTTATAAAAGAGTAGTTAGGAAAAGAGAAATTGGTTAAAATTGGATATTTGATTATGCAAAGTGGTAAAAGATCAGAGAAGTGGCTGAAAATAAACAAAGTAGTTAAAAATGAAGAGCTTGAGGCACTAACAGCCGTGGAAACACATCTAAGAGAAGAAGAACCTACATTGGAGAACTTGGTATAACAGGGTATAAATAGAAAAAAAAAATGGGTGGTAGTATAGGAGTTATGTCAAAAAAAAATATTTAAATACTGCTAAATGTCAAGAACATTTATGGTTTGAGATAAGCTTAGGAAGACAAGAATGGATGAAGGCTATAGTGCATATAGCCACTGGAGATAGTGAAACTGTAATGGAATGGAACAGTAATATATATGAATGCCTAGTTGAGAATATACAGTTTCAAAGAAAGAGGGAAGAGAATAATAGTTATAGGAGATATGAATGGGCATAATGAAAAAAATGATGATGAAGATAACAAGAATAGCCAGCTTTTGAAGAATTTTTGTCAGATAGTAAATTTGAGCATTGGGAATTTATTAAATATTTATGAGAGACAATACATATGGTCTAAAAATAATATGTTTCACATAACAGATTATGTATTGGTAGAGAAAGGGATTGAATAAAGTATAGAAAATTAAAGTGTTTGATAATAAAGAGAGAGTATGTAATAGTGATAATAATTTCTTTATAATAGAAATGGTTAGTAATGTGATGGAAAATAGTAATAAAAGTAGAAAGGCTAATTAAAGATGTGGATGGAGAATGAATGATAAAAATAAATTAGAAGAATATAAAATAAAGTTGAAGAAACCATGGAAGAGTTGGTTGGAGCTGAATATAAGGACTGGTGTAGTGAAGTAGAAAAAGTGTCAAATAGGATTTTAGGTGAGAAAATTCAAAAAAATAAAATAGAAAAGTGAGAGTTAGTAAAAGTGTAAAAGAGAGAAAAAAGCATGCAGAGAATATAAGTATGCTACTAAGAACAAAGAAAGTGAAAAAGATGTTAATGATAAATGGGAAAAATATTTAAAGAAAAAAAAGTTGACCAAAATAGATAATTATAGAGAGAGAATGAAATTAAATAGTAAATTGTTAAAGGATATTAATAAAAGTGGTAGAGATGGGAATAAAAAATTTGAAAATATATTAAAAGAAGAAATGTAGGAGAGAGAGAAATAGTATTACTAGATGATGAGGGAATAGAGTGTAACTCCAGAGATGAATTAAGAACAATTTGAAATAAATATGTAATGGATATAGAAAAAATGTTAGATGTGAAGAACATAGTGATAACAAACATAAAAGCATATAGTAATAGAAATATTAGGTTTACAGAAAAATGAAATGAATGAGCCAGGGAAGAAATTGAAAAGTGGAAAGGCAAGAGGTTTAGATGGATGGGCAGTGGAGATGGTAATGAATTTAGGACATAGGGCAAAATTAAACCTATTATCATGTTTTAATAAGATGGCATAGAAAAGAGATTTTCTGGCTAGCTGGAGTAATACAAGAGTAAGGTTACTATTTAAAGGAAAGGGTAAGGATGATAGAAAGTTAAATAATTATAGACCGATAGCAGTAACGTCAATATTATATAAAGTTTTCATATATAGTTGCTGGAAGAGTCACAAAATGGTTGAAAAAAAGTAATATAGTGGGAGAAATGCAAGGAGGTTTTCAATTGGATAAGCATATAGAAGATAATTTATTTGTAGTTACACAACTTATGAATATGAGTAGAAATACAGGTAAACAGTTATATATGATTTTCATAGATATAGAAAAGGCATATGATAAGAGTAAATAGAAATAGATTATGGGTAAGTTTAGTAATTGATCTTATTAAGAGATTGTATGAAAATAATCAATATACGTATAAATTAGGGAGTATAGAAACAGTTAAAGTTAAAAATGGGGTGGGACTAAAGAAAGAATGTCCTATGTCATCTATTTTGTTTTTGATGTATTTGAGAGAAATGGAGAGAGCCAAAGAAGAACTAAGAAGAGGGATAGAGATACCATTAATAGATGTCAAAAGAGTATATACATTATCAGGTCTTTTATTTGCAGGTATCTTCTTGTGTACAGAAAGAAGGGAAGATATGAAAATTAGGCTGAGGACATGTACATGGGTAGGTAAAGAGATGAGGATTAAATTTAGTGAAGAAAAATCAAAAATAACAATGATTAATACTGGGGAAAGAGAAAAACAATTTTATTGGGGGAAATAACGTTAAGTGTGGTGAATAGGTATAATTATTTAGAAATTGTCTTAAGTAATCAAAAAAATTGCTTGGATGAATGAGAAATTTTAATTGATAAATGAAGCAAAGAGAAGAAAGGAAATGAGAAAGAAATTAAGAGTATTTTCATATAATAAATATGATGTAGCTAGAATTGTATGGAAGGGAGTGGCAGTAGCAGGATTAATATATGGTAGTGATGTGTTATGTGTCAGTAAAGGGGTCTTGGATTACATAGAAAAATTACAAAGAAAACTAGGAAGACATGCATTAGATGCAGATGTGTGGATGGCAAAGGAGGCAATTCAAGGAGAAATGGGATGGCCAAGTTTTTATATGAGAGATGCAAAAAGAAAAAAGTTCAATAGATTACAGTTTATAGATAATAAGAGAATAGCCAAAATAATATTTAATTGGATTATGAGTAAAGGGCAGGCAACAAGATGGGTGAGAAAGGTAGTATGGTATGAAGAATATTTGGATATAGAATTTATGTGAGTATATTTATACAAAAGGTGGGATGATTGTGTTAGGAGAATTGTTGAATGTTATAGTGGCAAGGAATAGGATAGAAGAATAAATGCATTAATAAAGACTAGGGAGTTGGAGAGATGGAGAATTAGTATGAAGAGTAAAAAGAGTTTAAATATATAAAGAAGTAAACAGAATATTAGATGCGAGTTAATTTATGATAATAGCAAGAAAAGTAGTTTACTATTTAAGGCTCGGACAGGATTTTTAGCAACAAGGCAATATACACATAAATAAAAAAATATGGGTGATTTAGTCTGCAAGTTATGTAAAGAAGGTATAGAAAATATTAGGCATCTGTTAACTGAATGTAATGCCTGCAAGCAGAAAGGTTTCAAATAATTAAGTTGTGGGAGAATAATTATACACAAAGTGATTATACAGAAAGTGGATTCTTGGTTTTTAGGCTGGGCTTAGAAAAAAATAAAGGAGATTTAGATATAAAGGCTATGGAGTTGACAAAGATTATGATGTGGAAATGGGATGGAGCAGGATAGAAAAGAATATGGTTTTAACATAGGGCGGAGTATAGAAAGAGAAGGTAAAGTGGCTAACAGGTTTCTCTTTGCATGGTAGCTGAGAGATTCTTGTCTCCAAAAAAGGAGAAGCCACAGTGAATCTCATCATCATCATCATCATCACTGTTTAAACAATGACAAACAAGACTAAAAAAAATTATGAAAAGAGCACAATAATAATAGATTAGTAAACTAATTTTATAAAAAAATAACAACAAACATTAAGTCAAATAATTTTACTTTTGGGAAATATATCTTTGGCCACACGATTAGCACAACATAAATATTCATACAATAGAGCTCGCAAAGATCCTTCTACCTATTCAGTTTTCTACCAGCACCAGAGCACAAGTCACCACGAGTGCATTCCGGACAATCCCACAATCGTGTGTAGAGAGAGACATGACCTCAAAAGAAAAATCAAAGAGGCTTTATTCATCTCACGAGACAACGATGCCATAAATAGGAAGGACACGTGCTTTGCTTTATCAAAAAAATGGAATTAGCATATTTGCATATCATTAAATGTAATAGCAAGCTATGATTATGAAGGCAAGATCCTTTGAAAGCGCTCAGCTAGTTTATTATTTTTAGTTAGTTATTTTGTATTAACATCTTTTGGGAACAGTCGCGCCGCACACGCACTCGTACTTGAACAACAAACATTAATAAGTGGTGAATAATGCCAACAATTCTTTGTAGATGTTAATGCTTAAGCTTAATATGGCAAAACTTTGAAATAAGATATGGTATAGTGTAAAGTAATTTGTAGTATTGCATTGCTCCAAACAGTTTAGTTTTGCCGTAATTCTACTTATAAAATCTATAATGATCTCGACTAAATTCTTTTTAGCAAATTATGATTAGATGATCAATTTGATGATGTAAACATTATAATACGAAGATTCAAAATTTGTTTCATATTTATAACTTCTTAACCATAGAAATAGGCATTAATTCCATTTAAATATTATTTTAAAAATAGTAAAATACAATGAACCCATGTAAATATATCAATGTGTATTGGAAAATGGGATACTTTTATTCAATAGCAATAATAAAGATAATAGTAATTATTTCAATAAAATACTTTATTTATTAATTAATAATAATCACTATTAAAAATCTATACATTTCAATTAATTAATATTTATCGCCAAACTTTTTAACTTTAAATATACAAAAAAAATAAAAAAATACCTCTACCAGTAAGCAGATCTAAGTGAATATAATAGTCACAAATCTATTTAATGAATCATTTGTTAATATACAATAAAACAGCTTCCTGCTATTTGGTAGTAAAAAACTTCCTGCTTTCTAACCCAGTAATCACATTATTAGAAATTGCCCACAATCATTCATTACAAAATTAGGGTATCTAGAACACTAAATGTAAGTGGATATTTAATTTTCAACTGGATAAAGTAGCAGCCAAGAAAAAATATATATCAGTCAATAACCACTATTGAAGCAATAATATTGCTTGGAAAATCAATCTACATTTATAGATTGTAATATCAGAGTCCAAATACAATAATGAAACATAGTATTTAAATAAGCTGATAACTTTAAAAAAAAAAAAAGGAAGCAAAATACATTTCAGAACAAGATTAAAATAACTAGTAGATAAAAAGATTTCCACTTGGATTAATTTAGAATTCCCACTTAAACATTACTACATTAAGAAATTATAGGAACTAGATAGACAATGGTAGCAGCTCTCAACTGTTAGAATCTTTCCAAACATGGTAAGGAAGACTCTCCATTGGCAGCAAGCACAACAAAGTTCATAAAACTTTCTAAGAAGTAAAAGAAATATCTCATCATTTTCAATCATCAATCAATCTACTGCAGGATACTATCTTTTAGCATTTAATCTTATTATGATCCACAGCTACTCTTCTTATATATCGTATTCACAAAATTTCCTATTCCTTCTATCCATCTCATATGGACTTTTTCTAGGTCTTTTATAATCGCTTGTGATCCAGCTTAAAACTTCAAACATCCATGTCCAACCCAACTCCAATTTGGTTTTTTATTCTTTCAATTTGTTCTTTCACACACATATTTCATTTTTGATCTCTTCTTGTTATTCCTAACATACATTTCTTCAAACTTCATTGAATGACCTGAAGTCTCTGTTCAAATCTCAGATTCGTAAGTATAAACTGGTAAACCACTACAAACCTTCCTTTTCAAAGACACGACATATTATCTTTTAATATTATTTCTGCCAAAAGCATTCCATCCAAGTTTAATTCTATAATTACTTTAATCCATTATATTTCTATTTCTATTAATAAGTTGATAAAAGATATTTGTAGTTAACTTCTTCTAATTCATGATCATCAATCCTTATTCTTTTCTTGTGAGAAAAATCAATTTAACAATACTATAATCTTTTTAGTATTTATCTTTAGTCATATTTTCATCTGATCTGATAAGTGTTGCTATGTTTCTTAAAACTGTGAAACATTATTTGCAAAATAAATCACATTATCTGCAAAATCCAGATGATGTAAATAATATCCATACATTTTTAATCCCTTAGCTTCCCATTTTAATACACTAGATACTTTTTGTAAAACTGCAGTTAAAAAGTACTGGAGATATGGATTCACCCTGTCATACTCTCGTATCAATGTTAATCTTGCATTTTGCTAAATATTCTTCAGAATATGCAAGTATTCCGGGTCTTAATCTGCATGCAAAAGTTCATAGAATGAAATGTCTTCTAATAATCTACAAATAATAAAAATTCATATTCGTTCTATAATTTCTCTCAATATATGAATGTGATATATTATGTTAAAACCACTTTTAAATCCACCACATGACCCACATTTCCTATGTTACACAAGCTGTTATAACAGAGGCAAAACTCTCCATGCAGTAGTGTCACCCAGTGCAAGACAGAGTAATCAATGGATGCAAGAAGGTTTGTGCACAAATTATTTATCTAGTGCCCAATTGTCTAATATCTCCAGACTAGTTTCTAGCTTGTGGTTTTTGTCAGTGAGAAGTCTTGGATCTGAGAGCATTGCAGCTAGATCTTAGGATCTAAAGCAATCCCTCTAGCAGTTACTTTTAATCTTTTTAGTTAACTATAAAGCTAAGAGTCCAAAATAAAAGAAAACAATGTTTTCAATCCAAGCTTATTCACTTGTATAATCATATAAACTTGACTCAGTTCAGAATCTATAAACTGTGGTGTCCTTGGATCTTTAATAATGATAGTCACCATTATCTTATTTGGCAGCATTAATATTAACTCACTAAGCATCATTTGATCATCATGATGCTTAAAACTAATCTGGTGATATTGGATGAGTAGGCACTAGATAGGGATTTTACGGACAAACATTCTTGCATCTATTGATTGCAATGGCTTGTACTGAGTAGCATTATTATATAAATAGTTTTGCATCTGTTATAACAGCTTATGAAAACATAGGGAAAAGTGATTAAATGATGTTTGGTGGGTTAATACCAATCCTGCCAAATAGGATGATGGTGACTAAGGTTATTAAAAAATCAAGGATATGAAATGTATAGATACTGATCTGAGTTCCGATCTACATGACTAATAAGCAAATGAACTTGGATTGAAAATATTATAGAGTTTCATTTTGGATTTATAGTGAAACTAAAAAGATTAATGATGGCTGCTAGTGAGTTGTATTAGATCCTAATATCTAGTTGCAGTGCTCTCAGATCCAAGCCTCCTTAGTGATGAAAGCTACAAGCTGGAAACTAAACTGGGGATATTGGATGAGTAGTCAATAGATAAGGATTTTATGCATAAACCTTCTTACATCCATTAAGTATTCTGGCTTACAATGGGTGGTACTACTGTATGGAGAGTTTTGCTGTTGTTATCTTTAAATTCAGTTTGTTCTTTTGATTAGTTTGAGTTTAAGGAGTTGTAATTACCTTATTAAAGATTTTATATATAATTGATAGAAGACAAATAGATCTGTAATTTTTATTATCTTCTTTATCATCTTTTAAAATATTAATATTACTACTGTATTCTTTTAATCAGGTGATACAACACTTTATGATTTAGATATTTAATATATAGTTTTGTCAACAATTTTTCTATTTTATTCCTAGACATAATAGTATTTCTCACTTTTTCCATTTAAAATGGTAGGCAATTCAGAAATTGTAATAACTGCAGGGATTCCTTTGTTTTCTTGTTCTTTAATACTATATCATTTTTTATAAATTCTTTTACACATTTTATAATGTCAGCTCTCTTAAAACAGGCAAAACTCACTATATATATTGCCACACAGAACAAGATAGAGTAATCAATGGATGCCAGAAGGCTTGTGCATAAAATCCCCATCTAGTGCCTATTCATCAAATATCCCCAGACTAGTTTCCGGTTTATGGCCTTCATCAGTGAGGAGCCTTAAGAGATGGTGACAAGCATAAGAGATGGTGGTCATGCGATGTCATCTCTCTTTTTAGTAATAATTCCATCTTTTCTTCCTATTTCAGAACTAATTTTCCTTCTAATACAAAGATGTTGTTTTAGACTTTTTATTTTCTTCATTTTTCTTGTCAATTCACAATTACATTTTCTAAATATCATTATTAATTCTTTTTCATACTATATTTTAAAGCTCTAAATATTCAATTCTTCTTAATGGACATTTTAAATTTTTTTCAAAACTCTAAATATTCAATTCTTCTTAATGAACATTTTAAATTTTTTTCATATTTCTTTTTTTTTTTTTTTTCATACATTCTTTAATCTCAGCATAACATTTACTAGTGATTACTGCTTTTTTGTATCAGCTATCTTTGTTACAGTTCTTCATAGAGTATTATTTATATTCTTATTGATCTTAGTTGAATTTGAATCATTTTCAAAATCTATCAATATTTAAAACAATTAGTAAGTTTTAATTTAAGTTTACTACAGTGTTCCTGAAAGTTAGAAATATCAATTGTTAATGCTTTTTTAACAATAGTTTTCAACTAACTAGTTATGCTTTAGCACATATCTTACATATCATTAATCGATAATCATCTCTACGTTGAACCTATTAAATAAATTACAATCTTGAAATATGTATTTTCTGTAGTCAAAATATGATTCAATTCTTCTATATCTTCATTTGAATGTTTCTATATGAAGATTGTCTATCTTAATAAATATCTGAGCACTTATAGTATATATGTGTGGGAGATGATAATCTGGACCAACTGATGATTGCTGGTTTAGCATGAAATACGTATATTGGTGATTATTTATCTTTTCAGCATGTATGTGCTTGAGTGTATCAGTGTTATTAGATAGAGTGGAGAGTGGTGGGTCATGTGAAAGTCTGTACTCATATACCCTATATTATATTCATTAATGTTTAGCACTTTCAGAATATATATTTTTTCTTTTTTACAAATTCCACAAATCTGTACCCTCTCTCATGTCATCATAACGAAATTTTACCAAATTGCTTTGACCGTTGAATCAATTTCCAACTCTAGCTTTAAAGTCCCACATGACAATTTTAAAATGTTGTTTGGTAAGATCAAAAACACTTTATATATCTATATAAAAATCCTCTACTTTTTCATTACAATTAAGAACTTATCGGTATTTGCCATTAAGCTGAAATCTTAATCTTGCCATTCTGTCTGATATCTCATCAACCTTCACAATGTTGTTTTTTTACTTTATATTTATAATGAATCCCATTTTATTTTATTGTGCTACCATTATTTTTACTTTTGTAGTAATGTATATATCCACTTTTTGTCTCTTCACCCTTTCTTTAAACTTCACAAAGTCCAATAATGTCCCACTTAATATTAGACAGTCCTTCTTCGAATTCATATAATCTTCTTTCATTTAAATGTGATCTGCAGTTATGGATAGCTAACTAAAAGATCATCAATGAATGGCAGCTTGTGTATTCAATCAGAAGATTCTTATCACTCTCCATCTTCTGTGCCAACTTCTGCTTTGGTTGATGACTTTATAGCTTTCTGGGAATGAGATCATAATTTAGTTTTATTAGCCATGATTTCAAATATCTACAAAAAAATAGATCACTCACATACAAAATCATCGTGCCTTCAAAAAACTCAATTGGGGCAAATGAGAAGACTAAAAAAATCCAGAAACTCATTATCATGATTGATGCATGTTGGTGAGCAGCCCATTCACATTCAACTACTATATGAATAATTACATAGTAACAATGGCTGCATTGATTAGAAAGTATAGAGTGGACAACAGGAATTTGCCTTGGGCAATTTCTTTATTAAAGCCTCAAAGAGGAATAAAAGGGTTTTCTTTTATTTAACAAAAAACTTTTTTGTGCAGCCAAAATAAATATATGTATAATTAGTTTATATTATTTCCTGTAAAGCGGTGGGATAATATATTTTCGATTATTGGAATTCAAATACAGTACTTTAATGTTAATCTCATTATTCTCAAGTTGCATTTCAATCAGTTTTTCGCTTATGATTTAGCTGCTACTACCCGTTATCCCATCTAATGTATGATCATTACTAGGGATATTTTTTACAACTGACAGTAACACTTTGGTTTGGGATCAAGTATATAATAATATCGAATTCGATTTTATAGAAGAGACAGTACCATGAATAAGAATGTAAGAAGCACTTTAATATTTTTTAACTTTTTTATTTTATTTGTATCATTTAAATTTCTATACTTACTTTATTGTACAAAACAGTTTAGGAAAAACAAAAGGAAGTAGTTTTATACTTTTATAAGAAGGTATATATATATTATTTAAAACTGTTTTCGGAAATAAAATCTAATGTGCATTAAAAATAAGGTTTATATTGGACAATTAACAATCAAGATTAAAAAATCCAAACATATAAAAAAGACTTTCTTAATAAAATATGTAACACACATAATACGTAAATTATTATGTCAAAAAAAAAGACTTACGAATCGTCATTAAGAAAATAATAAATACCGTAAAACAAAATAATGGAAAATATTAAAGAAAACAAAACAATTACTAAGAGGTTAAACATAATAATAATATGTATAAATTATGCTAAATGACTTTTTTTTAAATAATAAAGCTTCCAACAAAAAAAAAGAAAATAGTATTTAAAAATTTGTTTTAATTAAATAAGAATATTTCGACCTTGAAGTGTTTTTAAAAATGTAAACACAGCTGATATACTCTTAACAATAATTGTTATTACGTTTTATGATCAACTTACCACAAGGCATTTGCTAGAAGTACTTCATCTGGTTTAACCCACATGATAGAAATAATATAAAAACTAAATGAAGATTTATAATGTCTAATTTACAAAACGATTGACTAAACGTTTATACATTTGAGTTAAATAAAACCCTATTCAATAATCGCCATGTTTTCAAAAATACTCACGTGACTGCAATATAATTGAAAACAAGACTCAAAAGAAATAAAGTAAATATTAATAATTTAATAAAAAAATAAAGGCATTAGTATTAATTGATCCATTTCTCGTATTAAAAAAAACATTAATAGAATAACTCGTCCTGAAGTAATCTTTACGTTTACAATGGCGCTTTCCACGGTTTTGAAATCTGCTTACCAGCAAGGGTAATTATAGGTTCGTTTTCTCTAACAGATAGTAAAAATTTTTAATTTAAAAAAAAAAAAAAGTATGTTTATTCTTCATGTATTTTCAGGATCTAATACATTAAAAAGACGTTTATATTCTGATGAATTCTATCAGACAAGAATGTGCATTTTATCCTTATTTATTTCGAACATGTTATTCTTTTTCATTACATTAGATCTTGTCTTAGTAAAATAACTTTATTATGGGTTTGCAAAGAATGTGTTACGTTTTTTCAATAGATCTTTTCATTTATAGTACTAAAAAAGATGGCATAATTATCCGTCTGTTACCAAATTTAAATAAACATCACATGATCACCATTTCCTATGCTTGCTCATACCTGTTATTAAAACAGGCAATACTCTATACATATTGCCACTCAGTGCAAGCCAGAGTAATCAATAGATGCCAGAAGACTTGTGCATAAAATCCCCATCTATACCAGAAGGCTTGTGCATATTGCAGGAGTAGGCACTAGATGGGAATATTATACACAAGCCTTCAGGCATCCATTGATTATTCTGGCTTGCACTGAGTGGCAATATGAATAGAGAGTTTTGCCTGTTTTAATAAATTTAAATAAACTTTATAAATTTACTTTAAAATAATAAATCCAATAATTCGGTTATTATAAAATATAAATACGACTATTAAGCATCACATGATCGCATCTCCTATACTAGCACATTAATTGTTGATAAACAAAGCAAAACTCTCCATACACCTGTGCATTAGATCCTAAGATCTAGATGCAGTGCTATCAGATCCAAAGCTCCTCACTGACGAAGGCCACAAGCCAGAAACTAGTCTGGGGATATTGGATGAGTAGGCATTAGATAGGGATTTTATGCACAAGCCTTCTGGTATCCATTGATTACTCTGTTTGGCACAGGTGGCAATACTGTATGGAGAGTTTTGCTTAGTTTATAAATACGACTATTATATAAAACAATTTTCACTATCAGTTATGAAAAGGGAGATCTAAAAAAAAAGGATTGTGAGAAAATGTTGAAGAAAATATAATATATATATATTTGGGATTTAGATCAGAGAATTATTAGTGTTTTCATACTTAGGCAATATTAAAATAATGAATTCATTCATTGCAGAATGCTGGGTTAGCATTACATTTAATTATAATAAATATCATTAATTATACTTTCCATGATAGTCTTTACAAATTATGTTTCTCTGTTTCATACAATAGTATTATTAGATTGTTTTTTAAATTTACTTTATTATCTCACTTTTAATATTAAAATAATAATTAATGGTGTAATTATTGATTTAAAAATTACTGTTAATTATTTAATTATGACGATAAATATTTTGGTAATGTTCTGCTCTATTGTGTTAGCTGCTTGATGGCGATGATGCTAAGCAAAAACACATAAATATAACGCTCCTGGGCCAGTGATTTGACTTTATTTTTGGAATAGGAAATGAAGGTAAATTATATTACGATATCCATAAAATTTAAAAATTCAAACAAAATATAAAAATGTAAGCTGACTTCTTAGAGACAATAATTAATCAGAGACTGGCTTTTTTTTGTGTATGTGTCGATAAAAAATTATGTGACTTTCGAATAGCAAATAATAATACATAAGAGACTTTTTTGGACAATAATTAATCAGAGACTGGATTTTTTGGGTGTGTGTGTGTGGATATAAAAAGTTACATTTCTTTTTTAATAGAAAATAAGAATAAATTTGAAATCAAAGTCAATTATATTACAACTTCCACAAAATTTAACAAATTCAAACAAAATTTTACAATGAAAGCTGACTTTGACCATTTTGGGACAGTAATTAATCAGAGAGGCATTTTTTTTTTGTGTATGTGTACGTATATAAAAAGTTAAATTACTTTTTGGACAGTAATTAATCAGAGACGGGATTCTTTGGGTGTGTGTGGATTGGAAAAGTTACGGTACTTTTTTAATAAAAAATAAAGTAAATTTTACTCCTTTTTTGGACAGTAATTAATTAGACACTTGGTTTTCGGGGAGAAAAGTTAAATTAGATTGCAATTTATTTAATTAAAGTTAATAATTATAACAAACTATTAAAATGAAAGCCGACTCTGGTGTCTGGCAATTGCCAATTTTCAGAATTCGCAGCAGCCATCTTTTTTGTCTCGGATGATTTCTCGTGGATACGTTACTTTCATCGGGATCTTCAAAATATTGCTGTGCCGCACCTTAAAATCCGATTTGTGAAGGTTACACAGTCCTGATGGAACAGTGACACGACATTGTTAAAACTGTTAGAAGGTATCAGTAGGTCAGTTTATATGAAAAAAAAATTTGGACCTGAAAAGTTCAATTATTTAGTCACGATGCAGTCAACACACCCTCACATGATATTGTAGTGAAAATAGACAACCCAGCATTTCAATAGAGTGCATAACCCAAGCAACTATGGCAGCCAATGAAGGCATTTTTCTGTGCTTTTAGCATAGAAAAAAGCCATAGCGATAGCTGGCAGCCAAGTTAAATGGACTCTTTCGGTGTTTTCTCATAGAAAGAAAGCTGCTGGGGACTCTTTCTGTGTTTTATCGTATAGAAAGAAGGTTATCTGCTTGGCTGCGATCGCGGAAACAGCATATTTCTAGCAATTTAGCTAGAAATAGTGCCATTAAGTGGCTGACACGATAGAACAGAACACCACCAATATTTTTAGATTTGGGAATAAAAGATAGGTATAGAATATTAATGCACTATAATTAATAATACTTATTATTTTTTTTTAAGTAGAGAGATTGAAGTTTAAATATTCTAACTTTATATTAGATTATTTACAGCCAATTTAGTTTTTATTGATTAACACAGGTAAAAAGCAACCCTTAAATAATTCACTGCAGTTGTGATTCCTGCTCTCAGTTATTAGGAAAGGATATTTAAATGAAGGATTGCGAGAAAATGTTGAAGAAAATATCAGGTAGTTTTCTATTCTATCGTGTCAGTTGCTTGATGGCGCAATTTATATGCAAAAGCATAAAAATATGCCATTAACGTGGCCGCTGCTTTCTAGGCCTATATATCTATACCAAAAAGCACAGAAAGAGGCCATTTAATACATGGCAGCCAGCGGCCATAGACGATTGCGTTCATTTTTATAGATGCCATTTGAGCGGCGGCCGGCCTGTTTTAGTGTTATGCACTTTATCCTAATGCTCATTCACTGTTCACTACAATATCGTGTGAGGGTGTCTGGACTTCAGCCTGCCACAACTCTTCAAATATGCATGTCAAAGGAATTAACTTACAAGTGATTCGACCTACTATTACCTCCTAACAATTGTTCACCTGTTGCCATGCTTCCCTACTCAACATGGAATTTTCAAATCAGATCAGAAAGGAGAGGTCCAAGCAAGATGTTGACCAGTTCACACGAATAGTCACATTTTCGTGAGAACACGTGCGCGACAAAAAAATGGCTGGAGGTCGAAATCGGTCTAACTGCCATTCTTAGAAGCCAGCCTGCATGGGGAATTTAGTAATTCTACTGGAATAAAATCTTTGCAATAAGGTAGGTTAATCGATAAAGTTTTAATTCTTGTGGATGTGAAAAAGGAATAGCCCTCTGGCCTATATTGCAGGACTAAGATATGACTTTTTGGGGTGACTTGGAGTTCAAGCAGGTTTTGAAATTTGTTGGTAGCATCAAATTGTTTTTCACTAAATTACAGAAATTGATGAAGGAAATCGGAATGAATTACATTAAAGTTTTGGACAAAAAAACCAAACCAACAAATATGTATGATTATGAACATTCTCGTAGTTCTATCCAGAGAAACCAAAAGTAATTGTCCAAATACCAAATCCATTGATTGATTAATCTTGAAATACCCAACCAAAAGGCGTAATAAAAAGAATAAAAAAAAAAAAGCCGATTGAACTGGAAATTATTAATCATTTTTAATAGGTGTGCCATTAAGATCCATACACATGATCTTTCAAATAAAATTAATAAATAATAATTTTTTTTAAACCTTTATCAAAAATGACCTGAAAAAGTAAAAGACAGTTAAGTAATTAAAGCATTATCAGCATCATTTTTTGGCCACAATGATGTAGTTGTAAAGTTTGCGGGAACAGGGGGGGGGGAGGAGGTTTTGCCACATGGGCAATTCTACTAAAATAGGATATTTGCAATAACATATGTTTACGTAAAATTGTTCCAGTAAATGTTATTAAGGAAATTAATGAATTACATTAACATGTATGATTTCTATACGGGGTGAGCGCGATAGCGTTATATGTATGTGTTTTTGCTTAGCATCAACACTATCAAGCATCTTACATGATAGAATAGAAAACTACCAAATATAATAAAAATAGTATATATTGTAACAGAGATAATCTTGCCCCAACACATTGGTCACCATTTGTAACGGAAATGAATTTATTGTGTAACAGAATGAACTACTCTCCTAGACTCTTGTTTAATGTTTTCACAGATTTGGACTGCATTTATGTCAGATCAGATATGGCAACCATCTGAGTTCATGCCTCCAACAAATGGCTGCATCAATTGTAATGGAACGGGTTATTATGTATGAGACCAGATTCTCTTAACGATGCAATTGAACAGTGTCTAGCACCAATAATTGATTGTTAATTGGATCAGAATAAAACAAAATAGCTATTTGCGCCATTCGTTTTATTGGTAGATTGGGGCCATGGAATGAATTTGGGTCCCTAAAGTTTGCCAATTATAAATGTATCACATTTATAATATGCTGAGTTCATCTCTAATACATTACCATATGGTTGCTCTTTAGATCATCGATATCATGGGTTCTCATATTCCTGTCACTCCTTGGTATTCAAACTCCGCTGTTATATGCACGATCCTAATAAGCTAGGATGATGATTATCATAAGTTTGATATAAAGTAAAAATATTTACCTCTGAGTTAGGTATATAATATGACATGTATAATGGAGAGTTGGATAAATGGATGCATGGGTAATGGAAAGTTGAATAAATGATATGGCATAGCTAATGGAATGATAAATAAATGATATGGCATAGGTAATGGAAAGTTGAGTAAATGATGTGGCATGGGTTATGGAAAGTTGAGTAAATGGTGTGACATGGGCAAGGGACAGTTGAATAAATGATATGGCATAGCTTATGTAAAGATAGATAAATGATATGACATGGGTAATGGAAAGTTGAGTAAATGATGTGGTGCAGGCAATGGAAAGATAGATAAAAAATAAACATACACAAATTTTAATTAAGTAAAATAAATCATTTACAATTTTATTTTATTATGGGTGATTTACAATCTTTTATACTAAATCAATTTGATATTTGGATAGATCAGATCATCCTCCACTACCCGCTGTAAACATTACTTAATTTTACAATATAATTCATGATTAATTTGATATGATCATCCTGCTGATCAACCTTTCTGTTCCCTGGCTTTAACTTAGTGACCTTAATCTATGGCAGTGCGTCATGATTTACTGACTGACTTCCTTGGGTATAAAGTTCCCCCTTTGACACACCAGTGATTATGATAGCAATAGCCATTCATACAAGATGTTTAGTCAGTCATACAGAATAACAGATAAGAAGTAAGGTAGAATATTGTTACAAAATAATAATTAAGTTAATTTAGCAATAACAATAAACATAAATTTGTCCTGTACTAATGTGAGGATTTAATGTTTTATATATAAAATCTCACCTCAACACCAGTCAGTCATCCAGTTTTTTATTGGTAGGTCTAGGGATCAGCATCTATATTTTATTACACTCAAAAAATTATAGTGATTGACCTATAGACTCCAACTTACATAATTATAATTGATGATTATAGGGTTGGGTCATCAATTCTTTCAAAAAATAAGTTGTACAACAAAGAAAAATGGGTTCTACATAATACAGTTGTAATTTGAATATATTAAATTGATAGTCTATGTAGTTAACTATTCTTCAGTATGTGCGTGCATAGATGATAAGATGGTTGGTTCCTTCTAAATTAGGATAATTCCTGGATTTTGGAAGTTGGTGATCCATTTGATGTTGCCTGGTTGTCCTCTAGGTAATCGGTTGATGACTTGCCAGTAAGTAGATGATATTCCTATGTTCACTGCTGTTTTCTAGTAATTACTGTCTTCTTCTGGTGATAGTGAAGACATTACTGATGTTATTAGCTTATAGGGTTGAATCATTAATAGTCATATGATTGGCAGTATCCCATCTGGAACGTTTTATGAGTCTTTTACCCCCACATCCTTCTATATTGCCTAATATTCATCAGAATTGCTATTTTCTGCTATATATTAGAAGGTGTATAGTCTTTTTTGGTTTCTTCAGCCAGCTAATAAAATTCTTCATGTCTGCAGATTCAGCTTTTGAAGATAATTTGTTCTTTTATAACACAATCAAATTATAAAACGAACATTAATTCATTTCTAAGCATTATTTTTGTACGTGTTAATAGTTTAAAAAACAATTATCTGTTTTTGTCTTGATTAAAAGATTTCAGTTTCTTTTTCTTGTGAGCGTTATAGAGCATGTGTGCTTTCCCATTGTTTAAGAGTTTTAATTTTTAGTCTTTTTAATAATTTTTATTTTTTTAAAAAAAAATTAATGTAATAATTTAATTTTAGATCCCATTCTTTTTTGTTACTCTCCTATATTAAATTCAGAAATTTGGTCAATATTGTAATCAATAGATTTCACATAACAAAAATAAAAAACAAACAGAATGATGTCACAATCTATTTATAATATAGTTAATGTTATAACTTATTTGTATTAGGGTGGGACCATACTATTACAATATATTTAAACAGGATTTAGATCAGAGTGTTTTCAAATTTAAACAATTTTAAAATAAATATTTCAGTATGTTGGATTAGAATTACAATTAATTATAATAAATATCGTTACTAATTATACTTTTTTTTTCGTATGTCGTAGCATCGGCTGGGAGGCGAACCCACAACAACTGTCTGCAACCAATTGCTTGCTTGCAAGGCGTCTGAGCTGATCTCTCAGTTAACAATGCTTGACTACTAATTATTCTTTCCATAATAGTATTTACAAATTATAATGAATTTAGAGTTATATTCAAAAGAAGTTATAATCTACCAATTCACAAAAAAACAAACAAACGTTCTCAAACTAGTAAAGGCTGAATGATGATGGGTTATAAGTTTGATTTTATATATTGTAAGACAGCAATTTACTGATCAATAATTGGGTGAATACTGGTTCAGTTAAAAATCAAAAAGTAAAAAAAAAAAAAAATATTATATCAGTTATATCCAAAAAGAACTCGATTGAATATTATTTTTCAATATTAGTTTTATATATTTCTACATTAACCATAAAGTTATTATATAAAGTTCTCTAGTTTTTCTCGATATATATAATTATTATTATTTTTACTCTTTTAATCAATGTTAAATCTGAACACATAATGTAATGCTTTTTAAATAACTTCAAGATCTAAAAATATTTTGCAATGGTATTGGGATTACATGTAGATGTGGAAGAAACTGAAATCTAGGATTTTGACAGGCGCTGTTACTATGATTTAAATTAGAATTTTTGACCATAATTGTTTTTTTGTTGTTAGTTTCATATTTCAATTTGTAAACAAAGCCGAATATGGTTTATTATTAGGAGTCAATTTTATTCCAGATAGTGTTATCATTTCCAGGTGTATGCCTCTGCTAGAATAAAATTAATTTTATTTTTCTTGTCAAAGATATGCTTAAATTTTGTCATACTCCCAACCTGTATATTGATATATGGGTGTTAAAAAAAATCGACAAATATTCAATTTTTTTGGCATTAGAAAAGTTATTTTCAAAATATTTTTTTTAAAAGGGAGAGTACAGAACAATCATCTATTTTAAATATCTGACTAAAGGAAGTTAATGAATCTGCCTTTAATACTTAACAAAAGATTTATAAAAAATAAACAAGATTATGAAAATTAATTTGATATTGTTTGGTTAGCTGTACCCCAGCCGCTAGAGGCGCTGTTTCTGTGTAAACACACAGAAATATAAACAGCGCCTCTAGCGGCTGGGGTACAGCTAACCAAACGCTACCATTAAGGTTAATAGAATGTTGCTTATGCATGAATTAGCTTTATTTTTGATTTGCTCTCATATTAATATTTTATTAGATAGGAAAAAAAAAACTGATATTGTTATTCTTATTTATTATACTAATGTTTATATATAAGTGTAAGAAGGAACACTCGTATGTGCAATAGTAGCACATACACCCACTATACCTGTAACTTAGATTTGAATCTGGATTTAGTGAATTTGAAGAAAAATTTCTTCAACAAGTTTCTTTTAGATAGTTTGAAAATAGCCAACTCAAATAATTATCCAATATTAGTAAGTAAATGAGTGTTTAGCATTTCATACTTAAAGAATAAAACAAGAATGGAAAATAACATTCATCACTACCTAGCAATTGGCAAGCCCAGTGAAACTCTAAATGAGGTGCTTTTCAAAAGTTTCTTTGCCCTACAGAGGGATATTTAAAAATTGTTTTGTCTTTTTACTTACAATAGTTAACTATTACTAATGATGATAATGTATTTATCTAGGTATCTAAAAATGTTCTTGCCGGAAAACATGACAAAAGTGCTTAAATTTCATAAGTAATTGATTATTCATTTTTATTCTCATTTGGAACTAGTATAAGTGAAAAGTAGAACTGCTACCAGAACTATTAATTATTCTTTTATGTTATTGTAATTGCAATCAAGATTGTTTGAAGAATCAAATTGTTCAGATAATTAAATATACATGAGAATGATCAGTTTAGGCGAAAGAAAGTGTATTCATGCAAGATGGTTACTGTACGAGGGGGCACCCAAAAATAATTGGAATTTTATAATGAAAAATTATGTATTTATTTTTAGAATTAAAGTATTGTCCATTCAATGCAATACATCATTTTTCACTTTTTGAAGGGAACTCTTGCAAAGATATGCCTTTTAACACTTTTTTTGTTCACCATTTCTAAGTCCGCAAAAAGAAAAAAAAAAGAGGTATTTTTTTCAATCGAGAGAATAAAAAATCGCTTGGATCGATATGGAGCGAATATAGCTAATGGATAAACTGGATCATACTAAGTTTAATTAAAAATTGTTTCACATTCAAATGTTGTGCACTAATGCATTGTTATGGTGAAGATTGTACTTCTCACTCTACCATAAAATGAGACATTTATGTTTTACTACGTCATGCAAAAGTTTCAGAATTTATAAGTTTTTAACAATTGATTATTGTGAATTAATTCTGAATGAACAACGCCGTTTGCATTAGAAAAAAAAAATCAGCATTGTCTTGACATTTAACTTCACTCTCCATCCATTTTTGGGATATGGTGAATTTGTCAGTTCCGTTAAACTACCCCAGAGCAACTTGCTTATAAACCATTTCAAGCATTACAGCTGTTTTCCTTAACATTTTCCCTAAAAGAAAACAATTTTACCTTCAACTTTTTAGCTATTACAAAAATCAATAAATGCGCGAAATGTGCTTTACAAAAAAATATGTTACATGATACCATGATTTCACACGATGATGTCATTTGGCAGATTGATACAGAAGGGTCCCTGCAAGAGGCTTGGTTACCAGAGAACAATTCTGGTTATTTTTGAGTACCCTCTTGTGTTTTTTGAAATATGAAGTATTATAAAAAGAATATTGATTTAGGAAATGCTTTATAAATAATAACTAAGACATCTTGAAGAAACATTATATAAGTTATAGCTTGGGATACATTTCATCTATACTTTTTGGAATATGAAGTATTATAAAAAAAATATTGATTTAGAAAATACTTTATAAATAATAACTAAAACATTTTGAAGAAGCTTTGTATAAGTTATATCTTAGGATACATTCCAAAAATTGGGACACTAAAGAACGCTCTAAATGAAGTTATTATAGTAATATACATCAAATAAAATAATGTTTTTTGTTTGAGCAAATCATTGTTAAATTATAAAATTATAAATACAAAAAAATGTGAGTTAGGTAAAAAAAAAATCCAGGTAATAATTTTATAAAAGTTCTTTAAAAATGTAATATTCATGACTTCATGGGTCAACTCAAAAGAAATACATAATTTTTATTTTTATTTACATTTTTTTATGTATGTAAAAAATTATAAATGAAATTTACTGGAAAAGTACATTTGTTAATTTTAAAGAATCTCTTGGAAATCAACATTGTGATAAAATAATAAAATGCAGAAAGAAGAAACGTAAAAAAAATTATCAGCCATAATTTGCCATTTTTTAAAATTTCTTAGTAAAACATTGTTTTAGCAATTAGTGATTAAAATTCATTATAAAACATGTCACTGTTAATCTTACTGTTTTATAATAGTAGTAAAAACTTAAATTAGAATTGAGAGAACACAACTTCAAATATAGGTCTCTGTATCCTTTATGAGTGTATGATATTACATAATCTTTTATAAACCTTTAGGATAAATATGAAAGAAGTTTAATAATTATATATTTTTATTTCATAATTATCTTTATACAGAACTGTGTGTGTGTTTAATAATAATGAATAGCAGATGTGATTAGCATATATATAAATAAATAGTGCATATATTTAATTATATTCAGTTGTAAATATAATTTTTTAATTTGTTAATTGCTGCCCAACATAAAATAGCATCTAATTTATTTACATATTGTAATGGACCTGTAATTAATGTGAGAGGTGAAAAAAAAAATCTTACCCCTATCTACCATTGGACAATTCATGTCAAGATATTGGGATTGGGAACCTTAGTCTAAATTTTATTAAAAAAAATTTTTTTTATCGAACTAAGGTTAACTTTCCCCTCTCTTTTATGATTAAATCATCTTTTCTATGCTAATTCACAAAGGTTTCTCAAACAAAATAAAATAAAGATTACAATAATCATGTACATTTATGTCATGGTGATTTAAAAATAGCATACGGCGAATGAGTGTCTTTCATCTTGCTGATAACATTTAGGCAAGTTCATTCTTTCCAGGGTAAAGTCTGGATAAATAGTTCACGTTCTTTAACTTCACTGGTGGTAAGGTCAGACTTATATGGTCTCCCTCAAAATAAAAATCTTCATGGAACACTGCAGGCTCTTGACATTTCTCTTGTATGGTCATTCTTGTTACTTATGATTTCTCCGCAATTTTAAGTATTAGAATGGCATTGGCTTCTTCACGACATATCTTCATTCTAGCCCCTACACATTGCACTGTAACATTGATGTATAGTAGAATATTATAGGCATAGTTTGAAGCATATATCAATGTTTTTCTTTTCCATCTCTTTTGACTTACTCTCCTTGCAGACGAGTGTTATTAATTTTTTTTTTTTAAGTTCTAGTGAGTTGAAAAAAAAAAGCTGACTTCTGTTATTCTAGCGAAAATGTAGAACTATCGATTATTATTTAATTTGCTATCACATAGTTATAGTTCAGTTTTCTTAAAAATTTGGATTTCTCTTGGTCTTGCGTTCAAAAGTTTTGAATGATGATGTTGACATTCATTAGCGAAGGCTAATTTTTTAAAAAAAGTTAATTTAAAAAAGAAAAGAAAGACCTCCAGATGATGGAAGTTTTTTTTTCTCTCTCATCGTACGACCCAAATCCAGATTGATGTTATTTCTGGTAGTGAACATATACAGCTCATATCTAGCTGTACTGACCTATTATTACGCATACAGTATAAATTTATTCGGCTAAAATAATCTGTTAATTAATTGTTTATTTTGTTTCCATGTTTGATTACTAGCAATAGCTTGACATGAGGTCATCGCTTTGTGCGATTGCTCTTTTCTGTTGTCATGAAAGTCATCAGTGATGCATAAAACAATCACTTTTAGTTTATGTACTTTTTAAACACATATATATAAGTTATCTGTAAGTTTCTACTGAATTATAATTATTGTTATCCTTTCTCTTTTAATATCAAACTGTATTTGCCACCTATGTGTCCATTCATCATTAAAGTATTTTACTGATAGGCTTTAAATTTCTTATGGCTTGAACTAGTAGTTAGTTAGACTGGGACAAATGGGTTTCTGGTGATTTTAAGTGATGCTTACAATATATTCTAATCACATCTGTTACTTAACATATTTAATCTTGCAGTGTTATATTTATCAATTTGTGTAAGGCTGAAAATAAAAATTAGGTACTTACATATTACTCCTGCGCTGACGTGTCACATATGTATTAATCCGGCAATAGTTCGCATATGTATTAATCTGGCAATAGTTTTTTAATCTGTCTACATGGAACTTGCTGACAAACTTAATTAATTAAAGATTTATTTGGAAAAATGATGACCTATAACTTTATTTAGTGGAAATGAAACAAAAGTCTACAAACATCCATTTACATTTTTTTGTGAGAAATTATCATCCACTAAGTAAACTTATAGTTATTTTGAAAAATGGCCACCTATAACTCTATTTAGTGGAAGTGAAACAAACACTCATTTACATATTTTTTGTGAGTGGGAATGAAACAAACTACTTTCTCCTCATCAGAATATTAGCTAATATTCACTTATAAAGTTAATTCATTTACTTTTTGTAGAACATCGTAAATGTCTTTAATTCAGTCTTTATATACACATTTGTTTAGAGCCTGCTGCAGGACAAATACGTAATTACCAAAAAGTGTAATTGGGTTCCATTGTGCAATACATGTTAATGTTTTCACAGTTTGAAAATAAATATTACATAAAAAATAGTTATATATAAGATTTGGATTTCTAGCAAAGTTATCACGTGTTTAAACCTCTTAATACAGTTGAAGAGGTTATGTGAGAGGATTGGGCTTTTATTTATGATGGATAGTGGTTAATGATTTGAAACTTTATATTTGTAACAGTTTACATGTTTATTGACTCATACACATATATATTATTTAGATTCATTAGACTTTCTTTACCGTCAATGGGGCAGCTGGCAAGCAGAACGGTTACACGGGATTTAACTTCCGAGGCTAAGTTCGTTGAAACAAAAATTAAAGAAAATTGTGTGATCATATTTTCAAAGACAACTTGTCCATCGTGTAAGCAAGCCAAAATGATTTTTGAAGACATGAACGCAAAATATGAAGTTGTAGAGCTTGATCAAAGGAAAGATGGAAAAATTATTCAAGATATTCTGTTAAATCTTACTGGAAAAAGTACAGTAAGCATAAATTTATTTATTAATATCTGTTTATAATATTGTAGCACCATTAATAATTATAGGATATTTCTGCTCCAAAGTTATTAAGAGGAAGAAAATTTTTTTTTAAAAGCTTTGATTACAATACTTTATTAAAATACATTTAGTAAAAAAGAAATGTATGTAGATATTTCTAGGAAGTGAGCGAAGAAAAATGATATTATGGAGGAATAATGTTGGAAAAGGCATTAATTGTCAAATTTGATCATTTATTGATTACTGAGGTTTGAATAGTTTCCATAGTTGTTTTACTCTTTATTTAGGACTAGATTAATATCTATTCACCAACCAGCACTTGTTAGTTAACTGGATTGGTTATGTGTCTTCTATTTGAAAGGAAATTCTAAACGTGTAAAATATTTTTTTTCCAAATTTACCATTTTGATTTTAATCCAAGTCATATCATGGCAGACAGATGTACTACCCTTCCTTCCATTGTAAGATGATTCATTTTTATATTGTGTAATACTCCCTAGATATTTTTGAATTGATTCTTTATTATTCAGACATAATATGTAAAAAAAATATATACATGAAGTTGCTTTAGACAATTTATATCTGTATTTTTTATTTGTTTAATTGTATAATTGATTGTGTCTGATATCAGCAATATTCAAACATAAATCTTGGATGAATTGTTAAGTTTTTAATTTTTTTCTTGATAAGGAATCAATTCAGAAATCTTTTTCTCGCCATAAAGTTTCTCTATTTACTGATACAATTACATTATGATTTGTTTATTGGAATGGAAATCAAGTCTAATTTAACATTTGCCTTTTTACAAATATCCCAAATTGAAAAAAAGGTTTACTACTGAAGACAATACTTTATTAAGTAGCCGAAAGTTAGATAAATTTTATGTGGTCTATAAAATGGCATGCCCTCAATTAGGCTGCCATGCACCCTACTATGGTGAGACTCGGGCTAACCTTAATACAAGAATTTACCAACACAGGTATGTATACAACAGGGTTAAAAATAAAAATGAAGGAACATCAGTATTCTGGGACCACCAAGCAGTTACAGGCCATGTATTCGAACCCAGTTCTGCCCAAATAATTTGTACAGAGAAGAGTGATGCCAAAAGAAAAATTAAAGAAGCTTTTTACTTAGCAAATGATATCAGCGCCATTAATAGAAGAGAGGCATGCTTTGCTCTCTCCAAACAATGGACTAGCTAATTAAAAAATTCAAACTCATTTGCATATGTGTACAATAAATCACAACAGTCTTCATTCACAAAGCTATGAGTATGAGATTCCAACATTAAATCTTGAAAGCGCTAAGCAGACCTTTTATACATTATTCATATAATTATAGATTCACTATTTAATGCGAAAAAAAGTCGTATATTTATAATTACAATTTTCACTAGTGATGAGAAAAACAAATTTCTCTTTGTAAATCAAGTATAAATTAGTACTTTTATATTTTTAAAGTCCCATATTTTTATATGTTGATTAATTAAAAAAAAAAATTAAAATATCTTTGCTATTATTTATTTAAACAAAGTAGAAAATAAGTCTTTTCATTAGAAAATCCTCTTTTACTCTATTTATGCCACCAATTGGCAAGATTGAGTAACCAGTAGATGCTAGATGATATTGATTAATAAATTCTTATTTTTTTTATTATCCTACCCGTAACCCCAGACTAGTTTTTAGCTTATGGCATTTATTTGTGAAATATTATGGATTAATACACTTGTATTTTTTGAATTTAAAACATCTTTCATCCAGAAGCTATCTTTTACTCCTTTTTTTTTTTATTAATAATCAGGCTACTAATATGCTTGTAAAGGTACTTTAGATTCAGATCCAAAATTCTTCACTGATGAAAGTCATAAGATAGATACTAGTCTACAGATTTGGACAGGGAAGCTTGATATTGGGATTTTATTAAGCACCAGTATCTAATATTTATTAATTATTCAAGCTTTCTGTAGATGACATAAACGAGATGAGATTCTACTAGGATTACATTATGCTTTATTAGTTTTAAAGTAAATCTTGCTCATATTCCAGTAAACATCTCCTCTAATAGGGTTTAGTAAATTGTCTTCATGAAAAGAGTAGTATTATTACAATTTTAAATGTGAAGTGTTTTCTTGTTTTAGGATCTATTTTAATTTCACTTTTTCCAAGATGTTTACCAGTTGTGTCCATTGTCTTTTTTTTAATTTCTCATAATAGTCACAAAAACTATTGTCTTCAATTTCAGAATGAATGCATGTTTTACAAATACTTTTGCAGATTTTCCAAAAACAAGTTTTTCTGTTATGCACACATTAATGTGATATAATTCTTAAAACTAATATTTTAATCTATCACTTTGGTTTAAGCATATGCCTTATTCTCCTGCTTTAACTCCTGCTCTCAATTGGCTACTCCCAAAATTAAGGAGCATGTCATGATTCAATTCAGGAAGTACAGAAGTTTATCTCAAAGTTTCTGAACATGATTCTAGTGAAGGATTTCAAGGACTACTTTAAACAGTTTTACATTTGTTTCCAACAGTATATTATGCCACAAGAATACTATTTTAAATAATTAATAATAAAAACATAGCATAAATAATTCCTTGTCTTTTGTTTCACATCATTCATCTTTTTATTAGAACATATTATGTAAGTATTCTTCTGAAAATACAATGGCAAGATTGTAAACGTGCTTGGTATATTTATTGTTCAACTTGCTGGATGTGATCACAGTGAATCTATTATAAGGGCACATTTATATTAAATTTGGTATACAAAACTAATGAAGAGTGAGAAACTTTAATGATAGATTTAGTCACAGTTTTCATGAGAAAGGTGGATCTTATTTACATTTTAAAGCCTATTTCAAAGATACTCTTAAGAAGTTAGCATTATTGATTACTCTCCTAGGAAGATATGACTGAATCAAAATATAATAGAATGCATCAAATAGAAAAGATGTTGAAACCTTTCAGAAGAAAACTGACTAAAGGATTAGTGTGTGATATAAGTGTATATATTTATAATTCATTGATTGTTTTGTGTAATTTTTTGTTTTTGTCAGTTTATATCTTTTTTTTCCTTCTAAAATTAGAATCGCTTTATTAGTTTATCAGTGTAACAAATTATCGTAATTATCTTTTTTATTACATAAAGTTATATCACTACTTATGTTGTATATACCTACATAAATTATAAAATGATTTATTACCAATTATAAAAAGGAATCTATATGGTATATGTAATTGGCATATGTATAACATTAAAATGTTGCTTGCTAATACAATGGATTCTATGAAGTCCAACTGATTATTGTATTATTATTGTCTCCAAGAATAAATAATTCTCAATTATTTTCTGTAATTTGTGTTACAATGTATTTTATAACCTCTGCATCTCTAATTTCTATAAATTGTTACTTCTTAATTGCCACTTCTAAACTGCTTTTGTTTACAGTATGATCAGGTTTAAATACATAATTTGATGTTCTCTCCAATTACTCTGCTTTTGATTTTATCTAATTTAGAATTATTTTGACTGATTTTAAACAAGCTGAATTCATTTTAAAACCTGTTCCATTATACTTTAATGTCATATATTCAGGCATTCCAAATTTTATTTTAAATTCACTGCTTATGATTTATTTTAAACTAACTAATAATTTTTATTCTTATTCTTTGACTATAATTGTCATGTCTTTGGTCATATGCTTATGATTACATCCTTCCACAAGGTGTTAAAAGAGGATAGAAACCAGTTCTTATCTTGCGTGAGAATGGTGTAATGATAATTATACTACAGAAATATTATTTAATTATCACTTTTAATTTAATTTCATAAATGCTCAGTAGGTGGTCTTTTTCAAAATATAAATATTGTTTCAGTTAATGACACTGGAGGCAAAATTGCTGTTATCTGCAATTTATTTAATTATTTTAATCCAATATCCCCAGACTAATTTCTGACTTATGGTCTTGGATCTGAGAGTACTGCACCTAGATCTTAGGATCTAATGGAACCTTCCAGCAACCACATTTTATCTCCATTTAATTACAAAACTATGAGTCCTAAACTGAAAACACCATAATGTTTTCAATCCAAGCCCACAGCTTATATAGTCATATGGGTCCGAACCCAATTCAGTACCCATACATTTTGGTGTCTTTGGTTCGTTAATAACCACAGCCACCACTATCCTATTAGGCAGAATTGGTTTTAAACCAATAAACATCTCATGACCGCCTCCTTATGCTTGTGTATAACTGTTGTTAGAACAGGCAAAACTCATTATATATATTGCCACACACAGCAAGCTAGAGTAATCAATGGATGCCAGAAGGCACTCTGGCATCCATTGATTACTCTAGCTTGCTGTGTGTGGCAATATATGTAGTGAGTTTTGATAATTAAAGATCTCATTATGTGAAAGTAATATTAATAAAGTTATCTAAATGTCTATATTGCATTGCCTATTTATGCTGCAGAATATATATGTAAATTAAACCGTAGTTCATGTATAGGCAGTGTAAGAGGTAGCGGATTGTGCTTTCAGTCTACATTATGGGTAATTAATATCCCCTATATTTTAAACATTACATTATTAGATTTTGCAGTTTAAGATGATTTGGTTAATATTTTATGAAGGGGTTCTAGTTTGTAATATGAATCATACATGGTTAACTAGGGATACTTGTTTGTCTTATAAAAATGAATTTCATAAAATGTTTATTATAATGGAAGTGGAAGGTTTGGTAATTTATAATTTATCTTTTCTGTATAATTGCATTCCTATCCCTCCATATGTGTTGCAATGGTCGTATTATAGAATTCGTTATGTCTGCTTTCCGCATGGTTCACTCATCGACATATAGTCAGTGTGTCAAGTACCTGATACACATTATCTTGCATGCCCGGGTTCTATTCACAGTATTAGCATCGGTCTAGGTTGTGCGATGGAGCCGAAGATCACCACCCAAATCCTAGATTTAGCACATCTCTTCATTGAATTGCACCCTTGGTTAGAAGTAGGAACACCCCTGCAGCCAGGAACATCGTTAGTTAATTGTGTACAGTGCCATCATATTGCTAAGCTGATCATCATTGTGTTTGTTTTTTACCATTGACAGCACTCATTTAGGGTAGTACCACAATATCTAATTAATTTTTTATTTGTAACCTTCACCTGTGCTCATCAGTAGCCCTAGGTAGCAGATATTAAAAATAAGCAGAGAAAATTAATCATGTAACGCTTTGTTTTGTTTATACACAAGCACACATATAACTAGCACATGATAAAACATTTATTATTTTAATTTCTAAATACGTTATAAGAACTTAATTAGACAATGATAATTACAAGCATTCAGTGTTTACTATTATAACTTAAAAAACTAGCACTATGAATTCTTAATCAAATTTAACAATGATTTTTATATATAACTACACACACTCTTAGTAAATCAGATAATATAATGCAACAAGAGTATCGTATAAACATAAGACATTTGGAACATGCACATCAATAGTTTGTTTATGCATGCTATAGAGTTCATTATAATTTGACTCTGGGAGGCTTCAAACTATTGCAATGTCTACTTGGAAATGGAAATAAGAAAAATGTTATTTATTACCTAGGATTTGAACATGCACTTCTTGCTGGTTTTTACTCCAATTGAAAATATTTCCAACCAGCTGGATTCAACGTTTTCTTGAGGAGGTTTAATGCTTATTATTCAGTGGCACTATTCTTGGAGACAGTTGAATATTCCTGACGATTTTTCAAGTTGTCAGGAAGGCATTACTTTACCAGGTAAGTTGCTGATCTTAATAGACTAAGGGCTGAAGCAAGGTCGTATGTTCCAATGGTTATTAATTTTGCATTGTCCTGGTAAACACTAATTGATTGACTGATTGAAGAACTCAATTGATTGTAATTTGAACTATAATCTCAACTGATTAATTGACTGAACTGACTGATTATCTGAACTGATTGTCTGATGAAAACTGGGCTATTTATACGATGACTTGTCATTTTGCTAATTGGTGTTTATGTCCTCCGGCTATCTCTGTTGTCGAAATTACTTCCTTGTTTTTAAACACATTCCTTTGATAAGCTTTTAATTATGTGTTTTCATTTAGTAGCCATTGCATGTTTTGTTTTTACATTTTAACTCCTATATCATTTTTTAATATTTAATACGCACATATTTATTTGATCAACACCCTCACATTTTTTATATTTACAATCATTCGCGATTAACACACATATATATTTTAAGATCAACTCACTATTTAGTTTTTTTAAGATGGCTTTCCTTTTTCTTCTTTACTAATTTAAACGAAAAGAGATAATATAAATCTTTTAAATTTCCCCCTTCCAATTAATTAATTTTTTTAACAAACTGTTTTTAAAAATACTCTGTTTTATAAAAATACTCTTTAAACTTTTAGTTTTACGTTTTGACAGCAAACTGCATTTTGTATAATAAAAAAAAACCTCTAGATTTTTATAAACGTATTTATTGATTTATTAATCTTCGTGTTATTTATGATAATTTTATTTTTAAATAATTTTTTAGACAACAAATTTTTCATGAATGCTCAATAGCGTTACAATATACAAATTATTTACATACACAAAACTAAATATTAAAGTTAATATTTCTTTAAATTTCTAATGAATATAGGTTTTAAAAAATAAAAACAAAACAGATTTATAACAAGTGGTAAAAGATGGTTTATTGAAATCCAAAAAATTTGCAAAGTCAGCGTTTTGGCACCCAGTGCTCTGGATTAATTATTCAATTGTAATTTGGTTACTGCATATATATATATTGAAACATTCCCAAAAACATGAGAGGAAAGCATGCGAATGGAAATCGATATTCTTTAAAATTGCCTAACACGGACATCAAATGAAATGTGCGTTTATTCCCCCCCCCCCACTCTTTTTTTTAGATTTATACAATTCTTTATAAGAAAGTATGAGAATTTAAACCCTGGAGTTAATGGATGTTAAGAATCAAAACAGACAATCTTTAAATTAATATTCTAACTAATGATGGTCAGCCATATTTCCTGAATATCATTCCCATCAAACATGTCTAAGTACAGAAAAGGTCTATCCCTTGTCACTATAGATGTTATTTATCTATTTAAAATATGTCATACAGCAGATTAGGTCACCATCTCTAAGATGACAGATATCTATAGGTTGGGTTTAAATTCCTCCCTAATTTCTAAATTTTAGCCCCTTTATTCACTAGTTAAAAAAAAAAACTAACAATGCATCACAGGGTGTGTGTGTGTGTATAGTTCAAATTCCTCCTAGCTTCTAAATGCTAGTTGCACTGTTTACCCATAACTACTAGCTCAAAAGAAAAATTAATACATCACAGGGTGTGGGTATGTATAGCTATATTTAACTAGATTTGGAATGAGAGAGAAAGATAGACAACTAGATAATATAAATGTAATAAAACAAATTTATTTACAATACTTGCACCCCTTATATAATACTTAGGGATGAATCCAGTGCTTATAAAAATAAAATATATATTTTAGGCGAGTATGTAGTCTTATCGGAAAAAAATTAATTTAATTAGATTGAATTTAATTTATGAACTCTGACATGCCTCTATCCAATATAAAACAGTCATATAATTATTATTATTTAACTATTGTTTTAATTATACAAACAAAGATTGGCAAAATATCAGTCAATTGTTAAATAGATATATCAGAATTATAATAAATATTGAATATTAATAATTGCATCAGAAATTGGATTGCTTTAGCATTGAAAAATTATGTTAAGAGATTAAAAAAAATATTGAAATACATATTTAATGGGAAAACAAAATCCTAAACTTATTTAGAAAATATTAATATTAAATTTAATATTTGCTATAATTATTATTTCTTTTATAAATATGCTTTATTTTAAATAAAGAATTCTAATTTTACACTTTATTAAAAATATAGGTTTAAACCTTTTTTAAAAATTGATCTGTAAGAGAGTTTTTAGGATTTAAGGCTTCATTTGATGTACTTTTCTTGAGTTATTCTCCAGATAGAATAATGGTATGACTGGATTATGAGTTCATTATGAATAGGCTGACAGAAATCATGTGAAAGATGTCAGGTACTGCTAGTTGTATATCCTCAGTTGTTGGTTTATATAGAAATGAGATATTTTTAAAATTAGCATCTGCAGGAAACTATATAATTCCAGTTTAATAGATTAGTGTACTAATTAATTTTTTTCACCCCATCATAACTTGATTTTCAGCTATTGCATGGTCTTCCATATTAGCTGTGTTAATAATTCACAGATTTGATCTGCCCTTTAATCAGATTAATTTTTTAGACTGCTCTTAACAGAATTATAGGTGATCTAAAAGTCTTTGACAATGAAGCTCTTACAGGTTTTTAAAATGAAATTTTTCTTGCAAAGCTTTTTTTTAAAACCAAAATTAAAAGAAAGAAAAAGGGTGTCTCTCCCAACTTTTTTTTATATAAATACTATTCATGGTTGGATGTAAAAGATCCAGGTACTTTCATCTATTATTATAAGTTAAATAAAAAATATTACAATATATTCTTTTTTTAATTATTAATATGTATATATATCTTACTCGTATAAATAGAAATGAAAGAAATAAATGGTTAGTGATGTTTTTTTTTTTAAAAATTCCGACTATTTTTCTTATATTATTTCTTCCTTTCTTTTTTATATACCTATGTTACTGTGTGAGTGAAAAGCTTGTAAAATCAGACTAGCTTTATTTCAAAAAGATGTTTGAATTGGTACAATATATATATATATATGAACAATATAAACAAATAGGTAATCTGTATAATAATTTGAGAACAGTATCCATTAGTGATGTTACTAGACAATTACCAGTAAAATTGCTAATTCTAAGCTGGATATTGTGCTAATAGCTTTTATCTGAAATTTTATTAGTAAATAAAAGCGAAATCTGTATTTATCCCAATGTGTAAGATCTTTGTGCAATAAAGACAAATAGCTATTTTGTAAATCAGACTTTAGAGCCTTATATATTCTCTGAAATCACAGTAGTAACATTCTCTTTCCAAGAGAGCTATATATTGTAGGTATTAAATATTTTCATAGATGAACAGATAATTATTACATGAATTATCATTTATTTTTATTGATTTCATCTTAATCATCTGAAATTTTTTAACATATAATTAAGAGGAGTATACTGCTTTCCCATAAGAATAAATAACATTATGTTAACAAAGAGTCAAGAATATAATGAATCCACCTATTCTTTAAGCTTTGGATATTTGTAATTATATCTTTGCTAACATTGGTGGAAATTCAGAGTGAAATTAATATATCAGTGAAATCAAAATATGATATTAATAATTGTTAAACTAATACTCAACTATGCCAGGATGGAGACAGAATTTCACTTTAAATAACCTTGTCTAACAATCAAACAGAAGTTAATTAATGTAAATATGAAATAATTATAGCTTAATGTTTATCTAATTAAGAGAAGTAAACCACACTCCCTTAGAGTAATATTCATAGGCTAAGGGAGAGTGATTTTCTCCTTTTAATTACATATACATTAAACTATACTAATTTCATCTTTATATCTATTAATTGGTATTTGATTATTAAAAACACAAGGTTGATTCCGACTTTATCATTATATAATTGATCATTAGTTTAATAATTATTAATGTCATGTTATTAATATATCAGCCAAATGAAAATATGGCATTAATAATGATTAAACTATTGATCAATTATATAATGATAAAATCAGATTCTCATTTTTAATAACCTTATTTTTTCAATAATCAAATAGAAGCTATTTTAATCAGAAGGGAATTACAACTTATACTCATGAACTGTAATGTTTTAATACCTCAATGATGTTTTGTTGAGTACGAAGAATACACTCAAACTAAAGCATAAATTAGAGACTCTGAAAAGATAAGAACAACCATCTTATTTTTGTATTTAAATTCACTTATATAGGCCAATCTAAAGCATCTTGGAATGAGGGTATGAAGTTTTTCCATTAATCACTTTATATCCATTAACTTTATTTAGCAACTATCACAAAATTTTCAGATCTACTGCCTGTTAATATTATGGAAACTTAATAAATGTAAAGACCATCAATGTTAGCAAAAGTAAATTTATAAACATCAAAAGCTTAAAGAATAGATAGACCCATTCTATTTCTAACTATTAAAATGCAGAATAGCCTGAGGGAGAGTGGTTTATATCTCTCAATCACATATACTTTAACTATGTTTATTTCATGTTTAATTTATGATGTAAAGGATTTTTTTTAGAGATTTATGATATAGTTCTAAATATTGAGATGCTAGAATAAATTATGTTAAGAAGGTGACAATCTTATTGAAGATAGTTGCTCACCATCTATCTTTTGATAGGTAATACCCACTTGTAGATATTTATACTTGCATTTACATATTTATACACATGCAAATATATAGAACTTTTTTTTTTTCAGGTTCCTAGAGTATTTATTAATGGAAAGTGTATTGGTGGTGGATTTGAAACTAAGGAATTATATAAGGAAGGAAAACTACATGCGTTAATTGAAGAATGTGCTAAGAGCTAGCATACCATTCTTTTTATAATGTCTTAATGAAATATTATATGTTCAGTACATGTACATATTTTTTTCTTTTGTAAATAAAGTACCATAAATTTGTATCCATTTTTAGTTTTTTTTATGCGGGTTAGAACTTATGATGGAGTGGGAGTAAGAAATTTGCTCTAGTCATTTCTTTTTTAAATAAACTTACACTAACACATGGCTTAAAGACTTTGCAGGTTGAAAAATTTTAAATTTGCTCAAATAGTACATTTTTTAATCAGATAATAAAAAATATTTTATTCAATTGGTTTATATTTATAGTAATAAATATGTGTGTGTGTATTCATTTAAAAAAGTATATGAAAAGGAATACCATATACTAATCAATATATATGCTGTTTTTTTGTTTTTTTTTTAGCTAAAATTATAAGATCTGGTTAACATTTTTCTTGTGAATCATGAACCTTCTTAGTTAAGAGATTCCACATTGGATTATTAAGACAAAGATTTGCATTAGGAGGAATAATTCACTTTATTTAGTCCAAAGTCATCTGTTGTAAGTTTAAATATTCAATGGGCAGTAGATGATAAGGCCTTTTAAATCACCAAACTATTTTTTAATTATTAGTCTTTGGGAAACTTTGTATTTGCACTGAACATTTTTTTTTATATTGGTCAAATTAATGATTTTGAAAAATTTAAGTCTAAAGTTTCAAACCCAAATCAAATTGTCTGTTTAACACTATCAACAAGTGTTCATTGATTACTTAAGTTTATAACAGTTGGTTCTGAAGAAATTATGTGAAATGCTTTTTCTAATGGAAATGTCAAAAGAAAACTAAGAAAATGTATATAAAAAAATATCTGTTTGAATTTTTCAAACAGAACTAGTGATGGGTATACTCATATTCCAAAAAGATTGGATTACCAAAAAAAAAAAAAAGGTAGCCAGATCCAAGTTAACAAACACGTAATTAAAACCTAAAGTTGTAAACAGAGTACCCCTTATAATCATTAGTGTAATTAAAATATTGATCAAATTCAGAAAAAGTTAAATTTATTAATTGAAAAAATAATTTAGATCTCATAATGGGCATAAAGGTTTTGTTTCCCTTGGTTAAATATACGTATAATTAACAAAGTCAATATTTATTGGAAAATATACATTATATTCACTGAACTATTTGGTGTAAAGAAAAGCAAGATTAATATCATACTTGTTGAGATTGAACTCCAGGTGGAGTAAAACATTTTATTGTATGGATATATTGAAAGTCATAAAGGCATTACAATATTTAAAAGTGAAACCTTTTTTTTTGCCTGTGTTTTGAAGTTATTTTGATATATTAAAACTAACTAAATAATATGAAAGGTTAAAAACCCCCTTCAAATTTTAATTTCTTTGCCTTTTCTTTCATACCAGGTAGTTTTTATTTATACATTATATATATTTTTAAAATATATTAATTGAGACTTTCAAACATCTTATATCTTCAGCTATATTATAATTCTCTGCTTTATTTATTGTAATGTTAATTTAGTTAAAGTTTAAGTTAAATCTCAGAAAATAGTAAGTCTTGTGCTTAAAAAGGAATACATAAATTAGAGGCAAAAAAAGATTTAATTACAATAATGAAACACAATTAAAAAATTCATAACCATATAAAGGGATCTGCTCTGATAAATATATTAAAAGAATTAGTTGGAATGTTGATGCCGATTAGAAGATTGTGTTGACATTTGAACACTGAAAATGATAATTGAGCTTCACTTCAGGGACATTTAACTTATGAATCCTTTATTCAGCCACTGCAATAAAATTGCATAATGCATTTACATGGTATAGTCACTCAAAAAAAAGACCATAAAAAGAATTAAGTGTTTAATCATACTTCTAGAAATGTAATAAATGAATACATTTCCCAAAGATGGAGAAATTTCAATCAGATGAAATAAAATATGTGATATCACATGTAAAAAAAGGATATTTTTAAGGAAAGCTGGTAAGCAGTGGCAATGGTTATCCTCAGTCACAAAGGATTTGTAAAGAAACTTACATTTTCAAAGAACTTAAAACTAAGGTGTAGTCCAAGAAATAATATGCTTATATAGGAATTATTACATATAAAAAGTGAAAGATAAAAACTAAGAATTTATAGTCTTAGTATCACTCTTCTATATATTTTATTTCAATTAAAGTTTTATGGAGAAAAAATGTAAAAAGAAAGATGGATTACATCCAATTCAGATTATGTTCATTTATAATTTTAAAGTGACTTTCATTATAGTAAAATTTAGATTAAATAATGAGATGGTTTAAATATACAGCCTTCATTGCATATGTGACAATAAGTTTGATTCAAGGGTTTATCAAAATAATGAATATCTGCAATAACTTTTCTAAAATGGCACATGACTATTGCTTATATCAAAAGTGGCTTATATTTTGTATGGGATAGGATTATATAACATTTGAATTTAGTTTGGAGAATATTAAGTCCTTCTTTAGAGATAAAAACTATACTCTGCTAATTGTCACTGCAGAGTGTTGACATCGGACTCCTTTAATAATGGGCCACCAAGACTTACAATTTTTTAAATGTTTGGGATAGTTATTGGATAAGCTTTTCATATTATTCATATCAATATTTGATTAATCACATGAGGTGTATAATTTGGAACTTTGTAATCTTACAGGAAAACTTATTTGGAACATTGGCGTATTATGATAAACTATAAACTTGATTTTCAAAATACAAATGGTTTGCAATTGTGACAAGTATTTGAAAAGTAATGGTTACATCTTATAACAATTTTAATATTTTATTTCATAGGTGGAAGAAAGCACTTTGGATGAGTTTTTTTGCTGATTACCAGACATAAATTTATAATACTGATTCATCCAATCATATGAACCATTGTCAGGT
Source organism: Epiperipatus broadwayi (assembly GCA_028023455.1). NCBI lineage: Eukaryota > Metazoa > Onychophora > Udeonychophora > Euonychophora > Peripatidae > Epiperipatus > Epiperipatus broadwayi. Next base: position 8,774,060 of record JAQFVV010012426.1, on the reverse strand, counting down.
TCTTATGATTTGTATTGCATTTTGCTACTTTTGCTTTAAAATATTTGACCATAAATGTTCAGTTCAGAGCTCCTCAAAAATTATTTTTTTAATAAAATGTACAGATGGTTGTTGATTGTTGTATTGATCTGTTTCCTTGTACTTTAGACTATATCCATAATATTCATTTGACTCTCTTAGCAAGCATTGATTTCTGCTTGCAGTTGGTTGGATCTTTATAAATTTTATTCATTTATCTTCACAATACTCTGAAAGAGTTCCATGTATATAATAAATATTAGTATATAATTTTGTATTTGTTACATATTTTAAAAATATGAAGCCATTAAAACACACATGTTCTTGTTAATTTGTATAAACCTTGTGCATCAGTATCATTAACGTGTTAAAAATTAATTTCATTAGGGAATTGATTTTCAAGTGACTAGCAAATGTGAATATGGAAATTAAAATTCTAAGGAAGATTTATACTAATATTTGATAAATTTATTTTCCTAAAACAATAGCAACAGGAAATTGACTTTCAAATGAATAGCAATTCAAAATATGCAAGTTAAAGTTTTAAAGGAAAATTTAAAATAAATGTTTGACAGCTTTCTTTTTTAGAGAAATTATAAGTAGTAGAAATATCTTCAAATACTTCCTTATTAACTTGATTTAGTACATGTGAATAAAAAAAAAAGAATTAATTATATAAATTCCGGCAACATTTTGATTTTATTCTTGAATCAATTGAAATGTTTACTGCCAGTTAGTGAAAGCATGCTCAGCCTAGTATATGTATTGTACGTATAATTTATCCGGAATTACATTTTTTTCGAGAAAAGTTTAAAACTGTTGGAATTATAATCATATATCTAAATAAATCAATAACTGTCTATAATGTAAGTTATATACACACGCGTATTTATATGCCATACAGAGTGGAACAATTCAAAGAAATTAGTAATAACGTTATCAATCAAAGAAACACGTGTCCCACTGAGCATGCGCTACAATTTAACCCAATCAGTTTAGTTAACTCGCACGAGTCTGGTACACGTTACGAAAACGCTTGACTAAATATTAATATCGTTGAATTGTTCTACTTTATATGACACATAAATACACACGGAATGTATAATAATCATATATCCGTATATATTTAACTGATTATAACATAGTTGTATATTTTTAAGTTTATTCAGGAATTAAATCAATATTTTGCAAGAAATTGGAGAAATTTGTATAACTGATTAATTTCGTTAGAGAAATTTTAGTGAATCGCATTAAAAGTTAATGAATACATTTATCAGTTTTAACTTTTTGTATATCATGAAGTTTGAATTTAAAAAAGAAGCAGAAGCTTTTAATAATCTAAACTAAAAGAATATATCGGGAATAAGAAGTTGAATAAAGTGAACTAAAAATGGTTAAGAATCAAAATTAAAATAAAGGTAAATCTGAAAACAACATCTGTAAGAATGTGATAACAGAGTTTATCATATAGCAATTTTTTTTTTTTTTTGCAATCTATGCTTCAATACTCATTTGACTAGTTCACTTTAATTTTTAGATGATAATAGTTGTATATTTCTATTTAGCAAATAATATTTGATGGCAAAGGGAGCGTATTAGTGACCTGAAAAAAATCTAACCTGAGCTGGGCTTGAACTTCACGAAATGTGTGTGGCAGGAGATACTCTAACCATTATATCTCCAGCTCCCTAATGAACCAGGATTGATGCTAAGGCTATTGCAAAATTTAAGTAAATTGAAAAAGAAAATGGATACAATATACTTAGAATATACAATAAGCAATGAATTAGGGCAAATTTAAAAAGCATTCGGAAAAATACCTAATTCAAGATGGATGATAATATCAAAAAGTTTTTTGGATATATAGAAGTGATTACAATAAACACTTATCTGGTGCTGATTTTAAATGATGATGACATAAGATCTAATCATTTTTATAAATAACAAAAAGTTTAGACATACAAACAGTTATCTAGCCAATCAATGAATATATATATATTAAAAAAGTCAATATGTATCTCTATTTACAAAAATGGATTTATTAAAGTTAAATTATATAAAAATCAAAAGTAACACATTTTTGTATGTAAAAGTAAGAATATAATGTAGAGTGGAATCACAAAATTAAAGAGGTATAAATGAGACAAGTAGCAAAGTATAGATCTAAATAAGTTAAACTATTATTTTATTAAATTTGTAATTAAATACAGTAGATCAAGGGGGGGGGGAGAGGTGCAATGGTGAGTTTACAAGAAATATTCATTATATGTATGAAATTATAAAAGTATGAAATAATCCAGATATGAAGTTAAAGTTTCCTGTCATGTTATGTCTTTTGGATTTTATTTTGTATTGCAGATGGTTTATTTTTTAGATAATTATTCATTAACAAACATTATAAAGGCATCTGTAGAGATTTTAACCAGGAAATAGATTCACAAATGGTTTTGTAAATTTTGCCTGTAATTGGTTATATATATATTTGATCTGAATTACATAGAAGTTATAATTATATTTAGAAGGTAATCATCCCTCTTTATTAGTACCACACTATAACAAATCAGTAATATGTTAAATGCAAGGATAATCTCATCCCATCCACAAGATAAAGTCTTTGAAAAAATAAGAACCATCTTATTTAACATTGCAGATTTATATTATAGTATGGTACTAGTGAAGAGAGAAGATTACTGTCTAAATATAATTACAATATGACACTGCATTAGAAAAATTTATTGATTATTACATAGTCAGAGGTTGTATAATTCAAGTTCTGAAACATATAAATGCAGTGATCATGAGTTATTATGATGCTGCAATAATATCTAAGAAGATCAAATCCTGTTGGCTTTACTGTTCAACCTGGAAATAGGTTTGCTTGGGGTCTCACTAGAAATCCATTTCTTAAGCATTAAGTCTTTAGTTATTTGCAAATGCTTTTGGTTGAACCTTAAGAAAGGGGATTTTAATTTGAAATGAATCTTAGGTTGCGAAACTGTATCTTGAGTTAGTAGTAATGTATTTTCTGTGTGATACCATGTCTTCTGATATTTAATAAAGAATACTAATAAATATACAACTAATGATTGCACTTTTGACAAATAAATTTACCACTTTTCAAATCAGGTGAGTATGATTACTATCAGCATTATAACATCTTGTGGAACAAACTATCACACTGCAATGAATATATAAAATATAGCATTAAGAAATACATGTAAATAAGCAAATTTCAGTTTTTCTTATAAGCTTTTCGGTATCTCAAAATCCATTCTGATAATGATCTATTATAGACAATGCTCCAAAACTCATACATTGGTGGATAGTTATGACAATTGATTTGAAATAAAAGTTATACTTCTAAGAAAATTTGAAATTAGCTTCATTGTATTTCTTAGCACTGTGTTATTACATATATTCATTACAGTGTGATATACTTTGCTCCATAAGGTGTTATAAGATTGATAGTAATATTGCTTATTTTATATGTGAATGGTGTGTAAACATCTTCAATCTCATCTTGGTTATTTTTTTGTAAAATGATTTTTTATTATATTTTTAATATTCTATACCAAATATCAGAAGACAGTAAGTACCTCATAGAAAAACTTACTACAAATCCAAAATCTAGAGTCACCTAAGATGATTTATCCCAAATTTTGGATTTGCAATCAAAAATCTTCAAAAAAACTAAAGAATTATAGCATGAAAATGGATTTCTTATGATATCTCAAATTCTTTTTCATATTAACCATGAAGCCAATAAGATTTAATCTTAGTCTCAGTATGTCTCATAATTGGCACTTTTATCAAGAAGTGGATTTCTTGTGAGATTTCAGACAAATTCTTTTTCCAGATCCAACAGTAAAGCCAACAAGATTTAAACTTAATCTCAGGATGACTGATGATCACTGCACTTATCTGCTTCAGAATTAGAATTTAACAGCCTCTGATTTATATAGTTGTGATAAAACATATAAATTATCAACTACATAGTTACCGACTGTCAAATCTATTCAAATTCTGGCAGAAATAAAAAATTTAATAAAACGTTAACTTCATAATTAAAATGTTCCATACTGTAATAATTTGATTTCATGCATTTGACTTCTTAAAAACTCATCATTATAAATGCCTCCTCATCCATTCATATTGTATTCAATTACAAATGCTAACTAAAAAAACTTGGATTAATATTATTTGATTTATTTAGATCTGTATATGCTTTTATTTACAGCATTTGTTCTATTTATTTATTTATAAGTTTCATTTATACTCTTTAATTACATGGTTTAATTCTACATTATTTTTACTCTTACAGCACAAAAAAATATAATTATTCTTGGTTGTATATAGTTATATTTTAATAAACCTATTTTTGAATACAAGTATAATGTATATACTGAACTTTAGATGTAATTAGAGAGGATTTGAACACAGACTTTCTATCCACTCCATCTTATGTAACTGATACATATGACCACATACATGTGAAAAAGATAAATGACCTCCAATATAAGTATTTTATGCTGAACCAGCACTCATTAGTTGGTCCAGATCATCATCTTCCACACATATATAATCAGTGCTCAGTTTACATTAAGATAGAAAATCTTCAAACTTTAATGGACAGGAATCAATCTTCTCCACTCTCCAACCATCCATATTATTAAAAATACGATGGAATAGTCAAAGTCCTTGTTGATGCCAATATTGTTGTCATACCTATAAGTCACTCGGATTCTTCATGAGGGAAGGGTAGAATTCAACCTGAATCTAATATTTAAATACAAGTATAATTTATATACTGAACTTTAGATGTAATATAAATATTGTCTTTCATTGGGTGGGTAAATATTTGTATCTGTCTAAACCAATTTTTCATCTGTTATTTATAAAAATGATTAAATTAGCATCATGTAAATCCAGCTCACAAGACAAAGATCATTTTACTATTTTTTAAAAGTTAATTGCCACCTTCTCTAATGATCTAGGAAATTTTTTGATCTGACTATCCACCTTAAATTCGTTCTTTTTTCAAAATTGTTTTAAAATTGAACTTATGGATTGTTTATTGCGTATTTATTCTATACTCTACATACATTTTTCTTTTCAGTTTTGCTCTTGCCATATGTATAATTTGGAGTTCAAGTTCAGGCCAAATGAATCTTGGAAATCCATTTGCTTATATTTTCCTGTATACAACTGTTTATTAAAACATATCGTGCCATTAACTGATTGATTTGTTTGTGGATAATTTTAACACATATTTTAATTACTTAAATAGTTTTTATTATCATATTATATTCAAATGCTTTATTACATGAAAACTGAAACATTTATGTTCCGTTAATTTGAATTGAAATGAAACAAAACATTATTGTTGTGACATTTCATTAACAATAAACAATTCAATGCTCTATTTTATAATTCATAAATAAGCAAAGGTTTGAAAAAGCTTTCTGGTAATGGCAAATAATAGTAGAAGCATTCATTTAATAGTGGTTAAGTAAGAAAGTTGATTAACCAAATGTATTTTTTTGGGGATAGAATACTAATGTTTCCATAAACCATAGAATATTAGAGGCTAGAAAAAAGTTTCTGGACATTTTATTTAATTACTTTTGATAGGTAGTTAGATTTGAGGATATCCCACATGATAATTAGCAAGTGCTTAGTAGGCTGTAAAAGATAAGCCTGGGATTAAAGTTGACTGACATGATGAGCTGTAATAAAATTATAACTTTAGAAAAGCAACTGTAGTTCTTTGAAGTCAAAATCTGTTTGGTTGTGAGATAAATTGAACATGAATTACATCTACTTTAAAGCTTTTTATTCTAAGAAATCTTGTTAGAAAGACATTAAATATTTTGACTATTGTTAAGAAAAAAAAATTAGTTGAAGTGTAAAAGATTATCTCATATTTTTACTTTCTTCCCTATGATTGCCTTATATAAATATATATAATCAAAGAATGTGTAGAGAAGAGATAGTGATATAATGAAAGTTGTATAGGTGAATAAAATTGTCTACAGTTTTACATCTGGTTGATGTTGCCATGTATCAGGCTTTTTGGTGATAACAATTTAGTTTATTGTGGAAATTTTTCTAGAGCTGCATAGTTTTTTTTTTTTTTAAAAAATATTTACATCATGTATCAGTATACAAAGAGCTTTTCAAAAGTATGGTATTAATAATTCTTGGACGGTAGCTTGAATTTTCATAAGCAATAGATCTATGCATAATGCAAATAAAATTATAGCTAAAAAAAGACTTTGAATTTAATATGGTTGCAGATACACAATTTTTTACAATAAAGAATCAGCTATACAGTTATGGAACATTTTTCTTCTTGGAAGCTTAAGTGGTAATTACATACTAGATAATAGTAGTATATACAATGGCATTCTATTAAACTACCATAATAATTTCCATTATAGTTAGATCTGAAGCATAATTGGGCATGGGAATTGAAAGAACTGAATGTGAATTTAATAAAACTAGTATTTATTGATTACTCAAGCTTACAATAGACGATTGAATTAGAGTTCCAGAGAAATTACTCATAAACATGTAAGCAGCATGCACATGATGTTTGTTGGTTGTACAGTTATGGAAAATGCATAAGATTTGCATGATCTGATATTGTTTACATGAAGAGTTGATAGTTCTAAAACCGTGATTTAAAATTCAATTGCATTGCAAATATGTTTATCAGTGATTTTGATACAATTTATTTTATGGTAAGTGTAACATGCTATATATGAATCCCTTATGTTGTATAATGAACCAATAGTACTTTTTATTTAAGTGGTGGTTGTGGTGATAATGTTCTTGATATGCAAATATTTTAAAATTGAGATTTATGCTACTGCATAAATAGGATTCAATGCAATGTAAACCTTTTTTATGCAAAATGTATTAGTATATACATTGTTATATTCAATTACCTTGCTGATTTTAATACTGATTCAGGGGTGAAGGAGATGCAAACAGTAAAATGTTATGTGTAACAGAGAATATAGTAACAGTAGTCAGTGTCATTTGCGATTGAAGTCTTAATTATTTCTGTATAATGTTTACATTTCCAATTACCCAAATTAAATTTCTGAATTATGCCTTTTTAAAAAAAACCATTCTCTTAAATCCACAATAATAATTGATACCAAAATTTACATTCTTTTAGGATAAATAATCTAAAATCAAGATTGTACAAAAATATATCTTTATTTATTTTTTTAACTTTTAAAAACTGTCAGCTTCCATTGGTACAATTTAAAAGCCAGAATGTTTTGCAACACCAAGGTTCCTAAAAAAAGATAAAAAATTACAAAATGCTTCATTTTTTATTAATACATTTTTAAGGGATAGAATATTATATATTATAATTAAAAATTGAAAACTTCTGAACTAATTACTTACAAAATGCTAATTTAATAGTATATATTATGAAAATACTATAGCTAGCTTTCAGCATGTCTACCATCTTCAATAGCAAATACAATTTAAATTTTCCAGAAAATGTTTAAAATCTTATTTTCATCTTTACTTTTATATAATTTGTAACAGTAAACCAAATGTAATAATCAATCTCTGATTAATACCATGCTTCCAAAATTTATTGAATTTATTCAGTCACTGGTTTATTCATAAAATTTTATACAATATTTATAATGTAAATTTTTAAAGTATTTTTTGTAAATCTTTTTTCAACATGCAAAACGAATATTTTGTCAAAAGACAAAAACACCATTATAATAAATATGACACACAAAAACTGATTTAATAAAACTCAGTTAATTTCTCATTATCGATATAATATTTCTTGCTTATATATTCTTTTCTTTAAAATACATGTGGATTCATTAATATAAGATTATCCACATATACACACTATTCTATATATAGTATTACATAGTCAAACTTTTGCACAAAACCATTACTATTAATGAATAATCTTTGTGTGTTTGCTGTCACATTAAAAGCTACTTCAAAGTGTTAAGAAATAAAGAATATAACTGAATTACATACCTTGCTAACCATTTTTTTATATTCTTTTACACATATCAGATTGTCATTAAATTTATTTAATGTATATAAAATGTCATTTTTTTTATAAAAAAATATAACAAATTCTTAACATAGTGTTTAATATTAAACATTTAACATGATTTATATTTACATGTAATATTTAAATACAAATATATTGTTAATACTGAACTTAATGTAATTAGAAGGAATTTGAACTCGTACATTCAAACTCTTACAGCTATCCATTCCATCCAATACAACTGATACACATGACCACATGCATATGAAAAAGATAAATGATCTTTAATATATGTGTTTTGTGCTGAACCAGCAGTCATCAGTTAGTCCAGGACATCTCCCATGCACACACACATAATCAGTAAGTTTATATTAAGATAGCAAATTTTCAAACTTTAATGGGCAGGCTTCAATCATCTTCATCCTCTAACTCTTCAGCCATCCATATCATTTGAAAATCCAATGATTGAATGCTCAAAGCCTTTGTTGATGCCAATCTTATAGTCATACCCATGTTGACTTTAGGTCACTTTGACTCTTCACACATAAGATCTTAATATGTCAATTTAGAAGAGGGATGGGCAGAATACAGGCTGAATATGTAATATGTAAATACAAGCATATTGTCTACAGCGAATTTAATGCAAGTTTCCTACAGGTATCCACTGCATTCTATACAACTGATACGTATGACTACATACATTAAACTTTGAAGATTTGCTATCTTAATATAAACTGAGCACTGATTATATATGTGTGGGAGATGATGATCTGAACAAACTGAAGAGTACTGGTTCTACATACATATATTGGAGATTATTTATCTTTTTTCATGTGTGTGGTCATGTGTATCAGTTATATAGGATGGAGTGTCTAGCCGTATGAAGTTTGAAAGATGAGTTCAAATATCTTCTATTTACATGTAATGTAAATACAAATCTCATGCCACATCAGATAATAAATCATGTGATGTATTATATAAAACTTTATTTTAAATAAAAACTTTCTAAAATCAGACATTATATATAGTAGATATATTTATGTAAACATTTAATGGTTGCTGAAATATTTTTTTTTTTATTTCTCCATAATGTTCAAATAATGAATATATAACTTAAATTATCATCATCATTATAGGTCCAATAACACATTTGATATATTTAGGTAAGCCAGAGACAACTGGTTTCCACATATCTACATTAGCATTTTATATCATCACATACAAATTCCATGAAAATTTTTTCTTACCCAATAACTGGGATAATGATAATATCATAGATTATCTTTTATCCAATTTTGTATTTTGTACAGGCTGACATTAAACACAGCTATTAAATATTAATAAACAATAATAGTCCTCAATAAATGAGCAACTTAAATTTACATATATTCCTTCTTAGCCAAATGAGCAATAATATTTATAAATTTCTTTTTATTTATAAAATCCTCACATATATCTATTGTAAAACAGACAAACTCTCCATACAGTAGTGCTACTCAGTGCAAGCCAGAGTAATCAATGGATGCCAGAAGGCTTGTGCATAAAATCCCTATCTAGTGCATACTCGTCCATTGATTACTCTGGTTTGCACTGAGTGGCACTACTATATGGAGAGTATTGCCTGTTTTAATAACAGTTATAAGCAAGCATAAGAAATGGTGATCATGTGATGACATATCTATTGTATACATAATAAATCATTATAAATATGTATTGTTTTTACATATTTAATAAAATGAAATGAACACGAGAAGTGTACAATCCAATACCAATTATCTCATGCAATATATTCAAACATTTTTATGATTGATAGAATATATTTCTTTCAAAATCTATCATTAATTATTATTATCATATTATACTTTATACATTTTTATATTACCAAAAACTTTTGGGATATATTATTACAGATGTGTATAAAAGATAAAATATATATTATTATATACTTTGTTTTTGCATGGCACAAGAATGTAATTTATGTATTTCATACTCATAGTATGAATAGAATAATGTAAATCAAAATAGATTTTGATGTACAAAAGCTTTCAAAGGAGAGCAGTGAATTAAAGGACATTGTCATCAGGTTTAGCAAACAGTAGATAGTGAGTTTTAATATTGTCTTTTTTTGTTTTGCTCTCTATCTAAGACTAGAGAGTTACTCATAATTGAAGATCTGTTTAAATTATCTATAGAATGGCAATCTGAAGAAATTCTATAAAGCCTTGTTATTCTTTCATTAAAAATATATACAACATGTGTATAAGGTATAGAAAATGAATATAATCCAGAACTCGAATATTTCAATAGAGTAGAAACACAAAACATAAATCAAGCAACATAGGTAAAAGGAATTCCTATACAAGCATAAATTTAGATAAGCTCAGATCTTAAATCTATAAGACAGACATAATTTTTAAGAGGGATTCCTTTTGCCTATGTTATTTGATTCAGACATTGTGTTTCTAAATACAAAAAGCACTGTTGAAATATTCTAGCATTGGTTTGCATTCATTTACTATATTTGAGTTTCATCTAGCTTTTTGCAATCATTAAATATATATTAATTTATTAAATGTTTTTCCAGATTTTTCATGCATAAGGACAGCAGCATGCAGAAAGATCAGCAAGTGATCTATGCATGGCCCAATATTTTCTTCAGTAGTTGTCAATTATACATACTGTGGCTACTAGGTAATGCTGTAGTATCATTAAGAACCACCAAGAAGCCTGCACTGATTTCAGCGATTTTTGTGTTTTAATTTTCCATCGATTTCACAATTTTTGGATAGAAATTTAAGGCTTTTTGGTGGTCCTTGATGGTACTGCAGCATCGCCTATTGGCCACAGTACATGTAACCCACAACAGCCTTTATTTCTAAAATATTAACACTAGAGTTAGCCTTCCAGTTATTGGTGAAGAAATGTCAATCTAGATTTTGTAATCTAAATTATCACCACCCTGCATTTGAATAGCAAGAGGATGTTTTGTTCTTCACTGATTCTTTGTAGAAGAAATGTGGGAGAGACATTAGCTTTCATGTGGGCTATTTAAAGATTTGCATTATTTGTTTTATGTAATTAATTAATTAAAATATGATAACCAACATTAGTTATATGATAGAACATGGATTTACCTCAAAATGAATATCCGTCCTTTCTTCTAGTTCAAAAATCTTAAAACTGTCTAGAAGCTCTTTGCAAGTTAAACTGGTGTGAATTTTTAAGGCTGTGAATGTATAACATATATTAGAACTTATAAGTAAAAGAATATATATAATAATACATTTTAAATAAAATGTAGTCATAATTTTTAATAATTTTGTGGAAACTAAGTTCAATAAAGTTTAAATTATATTAATAATCTTTAACTTAAATATTATTAAAAATAATGGGAACACGTGTTAAATGTTAATTTGATTTAATTTTTATTGGAAGTAAAAAAAGAAATTAATTTTTCTAATTTCCAAAAGAGATCATGAACAAAAAATTGGGAATGTTTTTTATTAGTAAAAGGGATTTATACATTAAAGATGAATTGCACTTAGCAAAACAAGGGTGTGAAGCATTAGGCGGTTGATTTAGAAAAAAATATTATAGTTCGGGAAACTTATAAAGGGAAATAGGGTTTTAAATTACAGTATTATCAAAAAGAAGGTTAAGAATGGATAGTATATAAGAAGTAAACAAAGAGTATCTGATTCAGATATAAATGTAGATGTAGAGAAGGAATGAGTCTGTAAAATTAATGATGAAAAAAATATTATAGTTTGGGAAACTTATAAAGGGAAATAGGGTTTTAAATTACAGTATTATCAAAAAGAAGGTTAAGAATGGATAGTATATAAGAAGTAAACAAAGAGTATCTGATTCAGATATAAATGTAGATGTAGAGAAGGAATGAGTCTGTAAAATTAATGATGAACAAACTAATTACAAATGTAATAGAGAAGAAAGAATCAAATGAATTGATAAAAGTGTAATAAGAAAGAGAGAAATTGTTTAAATTAGATATTTGAAATGATGGTAGGAGACCAGAAAAAGTATTTGGAATTAATTAAAACAGTTAAAAATGAAGGGCTTGAGATATTAGCAGTAGTGAAAACACATTTAAAAGAAGAAGAACCTACACTGTAAGATTTGATATGGCAGAGTATAAATAGAAAAGAAAAAAAGGCTGGTACAATAGGAGTTATGTCAAAAAATACTTAAATATTGTAAAGTATCAAGAACATTTGTGGTTTGAAATAAAGTTAGGAAGACAAGAATGGATGGTGGCTATAGTGTATATGACCATTGGAGATAGACAAACTACAATGGAGTGGAACAGTAGCACATGTGAATATCTAATTAAGGATATACAGAGTTTCAAAAAAAGGGGGAAGAAAACAATGATTATAGGGGATATGACTGGGCATATTGAAGTCAAATTGATGACATGGATAATAAGAATGAACAGCTTTTGAAAATTTTTTGATAGAGAGTGAATTTGAGCATTGGGAATTTATCAAATATTTATAAAGGGCAATACACATGGTCTAGAAATAATATATTTCACACAATAGATTATGTATTAGTAGATAAAGGGAATGAATAAAGTACAGAAAATTAAAGTGTTTGATAATGAAGAGAGAATATGTAATAGTGATCATAATTTCTTTATAATACAAATGGTTACAATGTGATGGAAAATAATAATAAAAGTAAAAAGAATAGTGAAAGATGTGGATGAAGAGTGAATGATAAAAATAAGTTAGAAGAATATAAAAAAAGTAGAAGAAATCATAATATAATATTAAATCATCTATGCTCTTGTATACATCTGGAAATTCTACAAGAAAGATTAGTTATTACACTTCATGTAGAAGAAATCATGGAAGAGTTTATTGGGGTGTATAAGGACTGGTATGGCGAAGTAGAAAGAATGGCAAATAGAGTTTAAGATGAAAATATTCAGAAGAATAAAAGTAATAGAAAAGTGTGAATTTTTATAAAAGTGTAAAAGAGAGGACAAAAGTACACAGAGAATATAAATGTGCTATTAAAAACAAGGAAAGTAAAAAAGATGTTAATATTAAATTGTAAAACTATTTTTAAAAAAGTTGGTCAAAATAGAGAGAAATGAAACTGTCTTTATGTATTATCACTCAGTGCAAGCCAGAGTAATCAATGGATGTCAGAATGCTTGTGCATAAAATCCCCATCTAGTGCCTACTCATCCATTATCCCCAGACTAGTTTCTGGTTTTTGGCCTTCATCAGTGAAGAGCCTTGGACCTGAGAACATTGCACCCAGATCTTAGAATCTGATGCAACCCTCCAGCAACCACTTTTATCTCTACTTAACTACAAAACAAAGACAAATTGAAAACACTATAATATTGTCAATCCAAGCTCATTAGCTTATATAGTCATATAGGTCTAAACTCAGTTCAGTATCGATACATTTTGAGTCAATAAACATCACATGACCACCACCTCTTATTCTTGTGTATAACTATTGTTAAAACAGGCAAAACTCACTATACGTATTGCCACACACATCCAGCTAGAATAATCAATGGATGCCAGAAGGTTTGTGCATAAAATCCCCATCTAGTGCCTACTCATCCAATATCCCCAGACTAGTTTCTGGCTTGTGGCCTTCGTCAGTGAGGAGCCTTAGATCTGAGAGCACTGCACCTAGATCTTAGGATCTAATGCAACCCTCCAGCAGCCACCTTTTATCTCCACTTGATTACAAAACTATGAGTCAAACTGAAAATACTTTAATGTTTTCAATCCAAGCCCATTAGCTTATATAGTCATATGGATCTGAACTCAGTTCAGCACCCATACATTTTCGTGTCTCTGATTTTTTAATAACCATAGCCACCACTATCCTATTAGGCAGGATTGGTTTTAAGCCAATAAACATCACATGACCACCACCTCTTATGCTTGTGTATAACTGTTGTTAAAACAGGCAAAATTCACTATACGTATTGCCACATGCAGCAAGCTAGAGTAATCACTGGATGCCAGAAGGCTTGTGCATAAAATACCAATCTAGTACTTACTCATCCAATATCCCCAGACTAGTTTCTGGCTAATAGGATAGTGGTAGCTATGGTTATTAAAGAACCAGAGACACCAAAATGTATGGGTACTGAACTGAGTTCAGACCCATATGACTATCTAAGCTAACAGGATTGGATTGAAAACATTAAAGTGTTTTCAGTTTAAGACTCATAGTTTTGTAGTTAAATAGAAATAAAAGGTGGCTGCTGGAGGGTTGCATTAGATCCTAAGATCTAGGTGCAGTGCTCTCAGATCCAAGGCTCCTCACAGACAAAGGCCACAAGCCAGAAACTAGTCTGGGGATATTGGATGAGTAGGCACTAGATGGGGATTTTATGCACAAGCCTTCTGGCATCCATTGATTACTCTAGCTTGCAGTGTGTGTCAATATGTATAGTGAGTTTTATCTATACATTTTGGTGACTTTGGTTCTTTAATAACCATAGCTACCATTATTCTATTAGGCAGGATTGGTTTTAAGCCAATAAACATCACATGATCACCATTTCTGATTACTCTGGCTTGCACTGAGTGGCAATATGTATAGAGAGTTTTGCCTGTTTTAATAGCAGTCATAAAGAAGCATAAGAAATGGTGTGATCATGTGATGTTTAATAGCTTAAAACCAATCTTGCCTAATAGAATAATGGTGGCTATCGTTATTAAAGAACCAAAATCATCAAAATGTATAGGTACTAAACTGAGTTCAGACCTATGATTATATAAATTAATGAGCTTGGATTGAAAATATTACAGTGTTTTCAATTTAAGACTTATAGTTTTGTAGTTAAGTAGAGATAAAAGGTGGCTGCTAGAGGGTTGCATTAGATCCTAAGATCTAAGTGCAGTGCTCTCAGATCCAAGGCTCCTCACTGAGTAAGGTCACAAGCCAGAAACTAGTATGGGGATATTGGATGATTAGGCACTAGGTGAGGATTTTATGCACAAGCTTTCTGGAATCCATTGATTACTCTGGCTTGCACTGAGTGGCAATACATATAGAGAGTTTTGCCTGTTTTAATAACAGTTATAAGCAAGCATAAGAAATGGTGGTTATGTGATGTTTATTGGCTTAAATAGTAAGTTATTGGAGGATATTAATAAAAGTAGAAGAGATGGGAGTAAAACATTTTGAAAATATGTTAAAAGACAATGTAGTGGAGAGAGACAGTATTACTAAATAATGAGGAAAAAGAGTATAGCTCTACAGAAAAATTAGAGACAAAATTTTAAATAGATGTGAAGGACAGAGTAATAACAAACATAAAAGCACATAGTAATGCAATATTAGTTATATAAAAAGTAAATTGAATGAGACAGGAAAGAAGTTGAAAAGTGTAAAGGCAAGAGTTTAGGAAGATGAACAGTAGAGATGGTAATGGATTGGTGAAAAAGGGCAAAATTAAATCTATTATCATATTTAAATAAGATGGCACAGATGACAAAATTTCCAGATAGCTGGAATAATACAAGAATAAGGCTATTATTTAAAGGAAAGGGTAAGGATTATAGAAAGATAAACAATTATAAACTGATAGTGGTAACGTCAATGTTATATAAAGTTTTTACATATATGGTGGCTGGAAGGGTGGCAAAATGGATAGAAGAAAATAATATAGTGGGAAAAATGCAAGAAGGGTTTTAGAATATAGGAGATAGTTTATTTGTAGATGCCCAATTTATAGATATGAGTAGGACTACAGATAGACAATTATATATGGTCTTTATAGATATAGAGAAGGCATTTGATAGAGTAAATAGAAATAGATTATCAGTGAGTTTAGTAAATTTGGAGTAAATGGAGCTTTAATGGATCTTATTAAGAGATTGTATAAAAATAATTACTATACATATCAATTAGGAAATATAAAATCAGAGTAAAACATGGGGTGGGATTAAGGAAGGATGCCCTATGTCACCTATTTTGTTATATTTGAGAGAAATAAAAAGAGCAATAGAAAGTCTAGGAAGAGGGGTAGAGATACCATTAATAGATGGCAAGGGAGTGTATATTTTATCAGATTTTTTATTTGCTGATGATATCTTCTTGGGCACAGAGAGTAGGGAAGATATGGAGGTTATGCTGAAGATATGAAAAAGGTTGTTAAAGAAATGGGGATTAAATTTAATGAAGAAAAATCAAAAGTAATGATGATAAATGCAAGGAAAAGAGAAGAGAAATAAATTTTTAATAGATAAAAAGTTAAATGTGGTGAATAGGTATAACTATTTGGGAATTGTCTTAAGTAATCAGATAAATTGTTTGGATGAATGGGAGAACAATTTGATAAATGAAGCAAAGAAGAGAAAGGGACTGACAGAAAGTATTTTTATTAAATATGATCTAGCACGAACTGTATGGGAGTGGCAATATCAGAATTAATTTATGGTAACAATGTGTTATGTGTTAGTAAAGAGATGTTAGATTACTTAAAAAAAGTACAAAGGGAAGTAGAAAGTCATGCATTAGATGCAAATGTGTGAACAGCAAAAGAGGCAAGGGAAGAAGAAATGTGATGGTCAAATTTTTACATGAGAAATGCAAAAAGCAAAATGAAAATGTTCAGTAGATTGCAATTTATGGATAGAAGAGAATAGTCAAAATAGTATTTAATTGGGTTATGAGTAAAGGCCAGGCAACAAGATGAGTGAGAAAGATAATGTTATGCAGAATTTAGCTAAAGACTTTATGTCAGTATACTTGTACAAAAGGTGAAATGATTGTGTTAGGAGGATTATTGAATTTTATAATAGCAAAAATGAGATAGAAGAATATATGTATTAATAAAAAATAGGGAGTTGGAGAGATGGAGAACTAGTATGGAGAGATAAAAAAGTAAATAGAATATTGGGTGTGAATTATTTTATGATAATAATAAGGAAAATGGTTTACCATTTAAGACTTGAACAGGATCATTAGCACAAGGAAATGTAGATATAAATGGAGTAATGTGAATGATTTAGTCTGCAAGTTATGTAAAGAAGGCATGGAAAATATTAGGCATGTGCTAATTGAATGCAAATACTTACAAGCAGATAGGATACAAATAATGAAGTTGTGGGAGCATAAATATAAATAAAGTGATTATACAGAAAATGGGTTCTTGGTTTTTATGCTGGATTTGAGAAAAGATGGAGATCTAAGTATAAAGGCCATTGAGTGAACAAAGATGATGTTGTGGAAATGGGATGGAGCAGGATAGAGAAGAATATGGGGAAATCTTAGGGTGGGAAATGGAAAGGGAAGGTGGCTAACAGGTTTCTCTGGCATACTGGCTGAGAGATTCCTGACTTCAATAAAGGAGAAGCCATAGCACATTGCATCATCGAATAAATATGAATCAGAAAGTGAATATCCTATACCCACATACTTTAAAAGAAGAACCAAGTATGGAAATTTGAAAAGTTTAAGAACCACTTATAGAATATTCACAGAATTCAATAAACAAGAAGGAAATGAAAAGAGAAATATTTGGAGGTATGTGAAGGTAAAAAAAAAAAGAAAGTTAGTTAAGTGATAGAAGCAATATTGAAAAAGATCTGAAGAGAATAGAATAAATATCAAGTAAAAAGGAAAAGAGTTGTATTGAAATTTGAAATAAAAGAGATTTTAGTCATTGAACATGAAATAATATCAAGTTCTAGTTGAGTAGTAAATGATGTAAAAAATGAAAGTTAAGTGATAGAAGCAATATTGAAAAAGATCTGAGGAGAATAGAATAAATATCAAGTAAAAAGGAAAAGAGTTGTATTGAAATTTGAAATAAAGAGATTTTAGTCATTGAACATGAAATAATATCAAGTTCTAGTTGAGTAGTAAATGATGTCCATGCCCATACATGACCGGAGATTTAACCAAATATGAGGGTTTTTTTTTCGCAGATAGCTAACTTATAACCAAATCAACTAACTTGGCCAGTCAATGTTGCTTGATAAATAGGTATGTAGCTATTGTAAGCTAGAACGTAAAATAAAAAGAAAAATCGCTCAATCAAATCGATTAACGAAGAGTAATCTCTTCTTTAGCACTCTTTTTCTGCTGGAAAAAATCTTTGTCATGCAGTGGGCTATCTAATGAGTGTTATATGTCTTTTACTATACATTGAGTGCACATATGTACACACAGATACATTCACTACTAATAAAACTTATAAATATTTGTCTTCTAGAAGTGAAATAACGAACACATTACAATATAACTATTATGATTTTTTTTCGTGTGTGTATATTTATAAATTCAGAATAAGTACTTTTGTTTCAGTATTACTTTTAATAATCTCATCCTTTATTATTGGAAGTTTCAAACATTTGTGTCATCGGTGACACTTCACATGCCAGCCTGCCAATCTAATACAGCACTT
This sequence comes from Epiperipatus broadwayi, assembly GCA_028023455.1. Classification (NCBI taxonomy): domain Eukaryota; kingdom Metazoa; phylum Onychophora; class Udeonychophora; order Euonychophora; family Peripatidae; genus Epiperipatus; species Epiperipatus broadwayi. Next base: position 8,755,575 of record JAQFVV010012426.1, on the reverse strand, counting down.
AAATTATGAGCAGTTTTAAAAATTTAAATGAAATTATTATTATTTTATGTAAGTAAAAAAGTTTAATTGTTGCATTGAAAGCTATTTAGAAAGTTCGTGTTTTAAATACCTCATTGTCATCAACAACAACAAATCATAAATGACTATGATCATTCTTATTCTAAAAGGGGGATAAAAGGGGAAAAGATAGACAAACGGGAAAAATAGGATTGAGAGAGGGGGAGGGGAGGAGCAGAGAGGGAGAGAGATGAAAAAAGAAGAGAAAGAGACAGAAATAGAGAATGGAAATGAGAATAAAGTTAAAAATGAGTTTTGAGATGACTACATATCATATGCGATATCTTAAGTTCTTTTGCTGAAAAATTTTATGCACAGCTTATTTATAGCTCTTTACTGTATGTTACTTTCAGCCACAATCTACGAATGAAAGCAATTAATATTATATCTTTTTAGGACACCTTTTGCCATAATATATATATATTTAGGAATACTCATTTCAATTGTAACAATAATAAATTCAATATCATCACATCCATCAAACTGAAGAATTTACCGTGTGGTCTTATGATCTTATTGCAACCTTTTTAGAATATTACAGAACCTTTAAATGAAAAAATTTCTGTGCCTATATGTTATTTGATCTTCTTTCAATGCAATATTCACCTAATTTTAATGGAATGTTTGGCACATGCAAGACGATTTTTGAAATATAAAAAGCTGTTAAGATATTTAAAGTGAGTTAGATATTTAAAGTGAGTTATATTCTCAAGATGAAAACCATCCATAGTAAAGGTGGTAGAGATTTTTTTCTCTCATCACCGACTAAAAAAGAATCTGAGTTTTTTGAACACTAGTTATTAAATAAGTTGATTTCATTTAAGAAATTCAATCATTATCAATCTATTGGAAAATGAAGACTTCTTCAAGTTTAATAATTAGTGTTCTATGTCACAGCCCTTTGTTCACTCCAGCAAATTTTCTAATCCATTCATATCACATGTAATCTCTTTTTAGGTTTTTTGCAATATCTTACATTTTAAGACCATCAATTATCATCTCTTCTAACAATATGTCTCCAAGTTTAATCCAATTTTTCTGGTTTGTAATTTCTATGGATCATTCCAGTAAACATTCTTATTCCACACATTCATTTCACATCGTCTTTTACTTATATCTTTAAGATGCCATTTAAGATTTTGTTACCATTTCTTCTAACAACATCCAGCACAGCTCTATTTCAGCTTTTAATTTTTTCATTGATATCAATGATAATTATTTGTTCTCTTATACCCATATTTCTTCTTAATTCCTTATTGATAAGGCTTAAATCTTCATAATTCATTGTGTTGTCTGAAACACTACTATTCTCCTGCTAAGCATCCAAATTTCATATCCATATGTAAGAACTGAAAAAACATATATATTATGTTTTCACCTGTATTAATAATGTAAACAATGCATTTAAGTTATCTTTTTCTAATTCTTTACTATCAATCTTTAGTCTTCTTTTTATATTTAATGCTACTTGCTTGTTTGTATCTGATTATCTTTGTAACATTTCTAAAGCATTATTTGGGAAAGCAACAACATTACTTGCAAAGTGTAGATAAATAATCTTCATTTATTTTTATCCCATTAGCTTTTTATTTTAATCCTCAAAATATTTCAATAAACTGGGTGAAAAGTATAGGGATTACAATTATCTCGAGATCTATCTATTTCAATGTTAATCTTCTCAGAGTCACTTTATAATATAGCTACTGCAGTTATATTTTGCTAAAACTTTTTTAGAATTTGCCATTATTCTGAATCTATAGTTTAGGGTTCGAAAAATAAACACAGTGGAAATATTTATAGAGTCAAATTTATTTCCATAATTTATAAATCCAAAGAATAGTGACAAATGATACTTGTTTGTCTTTTCTCTAACTTCTTTTAATTCTTATATGATTCATTAGGCTGAAATTACTTTTAAATCCAGATAGTTTTTTTGGTTGGTTTGATTTCAAAATTTTCTGTAAAAAAGTTTTAATAATCTTAATAAATATCTTTTGTAGAAGTGATAGATGACTCATAGATTGTAATTCCTAATACTTTCTTTTTCACTTTTCTTCAAGATAATTATCATCATTTCATTTTTCAATTTCCTAGTACATTTTTATTATTTACACATTTGGTATAAAGCTTTGTCAACAATTTCTCTATTTTTTCATCTGCTTCTTATAAGATATAAATAATAATTCCATGGCTTTTTAATTATAAGATATAAATAATAATTCCATGGCTTTTTAATTCTTCATGGACTAATGACATTTCTCACCTCTTTATTTAAAGTATTTGATATTTCATATATTGTTATAACGGTAGGAACTATTTTGTTTTCTCTCTCTCTTCTTTGAAGAATTCTTTAAACATAATATCGGTGCCTCTACCTACCTACCTACCGACCAACCCACCCACCTACCTACCCACCTACCTACCTACCCACCCACCTATCTATCTATCTATCTATCTATCTATCTATCTATCTATCTATCTATCTATCTATCTATCTATCTATCTATCTATCTATCTATCTATCTATCTATCTATCTATCTATCTATCTATCTATCTATCTATCTATCTATCTATCTATCTATCTATCTATCTATCTATCTATCTATCTATCTATCTATCTATCTATCTATCTATCTATCTATCTATCTATCTATCTATCTATCTATCTATCTATCTATCTACCTACCTACCTACCTACCTACCTACCTACCTACCTACCTACCTACCTACCTACCTACCTGTCTTTTATTTTAATCCTCAAAATATTTCAATAAACTGGGTGAAAAGTATAGGGATTACAATTATCTTGAGATCTATCTATTTCAATGTTAATCTTCTCAGAGTCACTTTTGTAATATAGCTACTGCAGTTATATTTTGCTAAAACTCTATAGTTTAAGGTTCGAAAATTAAACACAGTGGAAATATTTATAGAGTCAAATGCATTTCCATAATTTATAAATCCAAAGAATAGTGACAAATGATACTTGTTTGTCTTTTCTCTAACTTCTTTTAATTCCTATATGATTCATTAGGCTGAAATTACTTTTAAATCCATATAGTTTTTTTGGTTGGTTTGATTTCAAAATTTTCTGTAAAAAAGTTTTAATAATCTTAACAAATATCTTTTGTAGAAGCCATTGATGTCATTGGAAATCTGATGATGGAATGCTCAAAGTCTTTATTGATGTCAATATTTTTATCATACCCATATTGATCTTAAGTCACTCTGATCCCTTATGTATATAATCTTAGTATGTCCATTTAAATACATGAGGAATCAGGGTGAGTTAAAGCCAACATGGGTACGATAATAATATTGGCATCAGTAAGGCTTTCAGCATTCCACCATCAGATTTCCAATGATATGGATGAGTGAAGTATTGGAGGGTGGAGTAGATTGAAGCCAATCTATTAAAGTTTGAAGATTTGCTATCTTATTATAAATTGAGATGATGATCTATATATATATATATATATATATATATATGGGAGATGATGATCTGGACTAACTGATAAGTGCTGATTCAGCACAAAATAAATATATTGATCATTTATCTTTTTCACATGTATGTGGTCATGTGTATTAGTTATATAAGATGGAGTGGATAGATGTAGGAAGCTTGAAAGTCTGAGTTCAAATTCCTTCTAATTACATTAAGTTCAGTATAGACAACATACTTGTATTTAAATATTACACATATATAGTCAAATCCAAGTGTGTTAATATTTTAAAACAATTTGAAAGTTCTATTATAAAATCATTGTAATATTTATAAAAATTAAATAAAGGAATTATTAATGCTATACTTTTAAATAGTTTTTGTCTCATTGGTTTTGCACTAGCACGAAATATAATATGTCTCACAAATTATTGATTATTTACTATATTTAATTCATCAAGTACATTACAATCTTAAAATATTATATTTTGTGTTAATCAAAATATAGTCCAACTTTATTTTAATTTGGATGATTCCATGGTCACTCTTGCTTTGGAATTTTTCTTAAATAAATAAATTATAATAAATTTTCTTCACATTTCACAAGTCGATTTTTGTTTTCATTTATGACTTCACAATATTTTCATCTTTTATTTGTTTCCAACCATAATTGATCTGAAGCATCGATATATGTATATAAAAAAATCTCTGCTTCTCATTATGTCGAGAATTTGTTGGGATATAAATTAAATAATCTGCATTTGATATCTTTTAATAAGTTGAATAACTAACTATCTGAAATACAATCAATATCCGTCATATTTTTCTTCAAGTTTTTTGTTTGTAATAATTCCACTCCACGTGTGTTTCCAAAAATAATACACTTTTCTTCTAATCATTTATGTTTAATATTTTTTTCTAATTTTACAGAGTCAAATAATAACCCATTTAATACTAGGCAGCCATTTTTTCAATTCATGTAATTTTTCTTCACTTCAAAGTGATTTACTTTTGTAAGATCTGAACCAACTGATGATTGCTCGTTCAGCACGAAATACATATATTGGAGATCATTTATCTTTTTCACATGTGTGTGGTCATGTGTATCGGTCATATGAGATAAAGCAGATGGTTGAGGTGGGCTTGAAAGTCTGTGTTTAAGTCCCTTATAATTTACATTTAAAACTCTAAATATATAAATTATTTTTATAAGTAGATAAATAAAAGGATATCATCGAATGATAGCGTAGTTTTGTGTTCAGGGGTTTCTAAAATGCAGGCTTAGTCTTTAGTGATAAAGCTAGTTTTTAAAATATTTATTTCAAGTTTTTAAAAATCAGTCATTTTTGACACTTTCTAAATTGACACCTTAGAATTTGAATATAATTGACAAACATTGAAAAATGGTGTTAGGAATTTAGGAGCTCTTTGTTGGTAGAAATTCGACAACAATAGTTTGATACATAACTTATATTTAGAAAATAATGAATAGTCTTAAAATGTTATATATTGTGACCATCTGAATGGGCACAAGGAATTGAGATGCACTGTATCTGCATTGAATAGTTATATTGTATTAAAAAAAATGAAATAGCCTTAGAATTTTAAATTTTTTTGCTGGAAATTGTTTAGAGCTTAGATATGGACTGCTTATGCAGTTGATTGACCACTTTATAAGTATTTATTATTACTATTTTGGTTAATGAAGTATTTAATGTGAGGAAGAGGGGTTGTTTATTAATGGAATTGATACATTTTGTCAGAAAGATGCAAAGTTATTTTATGTTAGTGTAATATTGGTTGAATCGTTTCAAAATCCTTTATTCATTAATACTTATCCTTTTTGTCAACATTAATAGCCATTTCAATTATATTTAGTTAAGATAGTTTAATATTTAGGTTGCAGTACATGTGCATGCATGTGTGACTCTGCATCATTTTCATTTCATTTTCATCTTTTAATAACAGCAAACAATAGTACCTTCACAATAAAAACATTTAAATTACAGTAATTATCTATAATAATTTAACAGATGTATATTTCTTTTCAATGATTAATGGATGTTGGATAGGTGAATTATTTTATAAATTAAATAAATTATTCATCATTTTGTTTAGCAGTTAATTAATATTCATTTCTTTCCAGTTTATAAAAGCTATTTATTTTATTATCATTATTTTTATTTTTTTTTGTCTTGATTTACTTGTAAAAAAAAAAAAAAAAAATCAGAATGATTTTTTTTTAAGAAACAATTTTTTTTGAATATGTAATTAGCTTGGGTGCAGAAATGTGGGAGTTGACCTGTTTGAAGGAAAATGACCTTTTTTGATTTAACAGAGAGTTGAGATTTAAAATTGCTCATTTTTTTTTGTTATAAGTGCAGCCAGTAAAATTGCTCTTCCCTGCTGTAACAAATATTTTTTTCTTCTTGAAGTCAAATTAATTTTATAAAAAGCTTTGGAATAGACTGTTATAAGAAATTCATTACGGAAAGGTCTTCAATTAACATGCTGTGCTAAGAAATTTAGGAAGGTACATTATTTTTTTCATTTCTCTCCTTAATTTGAACATTTGAATTAACCATCTCATGCTTGTTAATATTTAAAATGTATATCGCTAGTGTTAAGATGGCATCACTTTATTTATCTATAATTAAGAAAGAATATAGAGTGCGTGAACATTATTGTTATATAATTAATCCATGTATGTTCTTTAATATATCTTGGAAACGTATGCAGGACTGTTTTTTAGAATTTATTTGGATTTTTCACTCTCTTCTGTATTATACTTTTATGAAAATTAAATGCAAACTTAAGGATATGTGTATCATGATATTTATCATATCATGCTTAAATTAATTACAAAAAAATGACATTATTTATTTATTTGGTATTTTTAAAAATAATATGTATTTAATGAAAGGAATAAAAATGTGAATTATTTCACATAATCAAAGGAAACTCCTCATTAAATATTCACTTAAATCGGATGGAAGGACTGAACTGCGGGGTAATTTCTGTTCTCTTCGATAAAAAAATGCACTATAGTGATAAAGTATTAATTGTGGAATTACTAATGAATCATGGTATCTTAATTGGCAATATTTAAAAATAAACTACGCGTATATTAGATTATAAAGTGTCAAATGCTATTCAGGAGAACTGTTGAGAATAATTGCGTACCTCATTTAAAATTGCTACGGAATGAATGGAATAATTATTGTTCAACTGTAGCTAAAAATGTCTTATATTTTTGTCATAATAAAAGAGAAATTGATTCCTTATATATGATATAGTAAACTCAAATAGCTCGGCTATGAACATTGGAGGTGCTAAGTCAGATTTAAGTTATGATTATATTTTTTTAATTGTCATACAGAAATTCATTTTTATGTTTAAATTCAGTTTGGAATCCGTCCCATATCATTTCATAAACCCGGAGTAAAACTTTGCAAGCGAACTTTTATTTTAAGTCACAAAACAAATAACTTTTGTTTCTTTATTTTTTTTATTGCTTGTCATTACTAATGTATATTATAGATAGGTAGGCATACTTATTATGTTTTATTTGTAATTTGGGTTATTATGATCTCCTAGATCGTCTCGGAATGCATATTCCCGAGAGCAGTGGATACGTTGGTAAAAATTGATTTTGTAAAAACTTGTTTTGTTTTTCTTTTATGAAGGTAAAAGGAAATATATATATATTTATTATATCGTTAGAGAGAGGTTTACATTTATTTTATATGTTTTATTATTTCAAAATGAGAGTTTTGGCTTTAAAATCAACAAACGTATAACTGAAATAGTTTGCTAAATACGATAAGGAAAGTTCATTCGTAATAATTATAACTATTAAATTTTAAAAGTAACTTAAAGTTTATTCTGAATTAAAAGTAATACCTTAATGCATTATTTATTTACTGTGTTATCTGCATAGTAGATAACTTAGAATTAATTTTTTTTTGTATATATTCTTATCCATGTGTATCTGTTTTACACAATTATGACATTTGTTTAATAAAGTTCAGTTTGTGAATATTTTATGTATAATTTTCAGATGTGTTGTATTCTTTAGAATTGAATGGATTAGTATGTTATCTGTGTGTATTTATCTGCCAGCATGTAAATATAATGTTAGACATGTAGAAGAGCTTTGTGAATGGAAAATAATCTGATTGCATTCTATAGTTGTAGGGATGAGAGATTTTGCCTAAATAGTATATTTTTAATAATTTCCATGAGTAGAGTCTAGTTTATATTATGCGCATATTATGAAATGATATTTAGGAAGTTATGTGATGTTTTCTTAGAGTCTTGGTGATGAGGAAGAGGTTCTCCACCAACAGTGTATTTAAAATTAGATGAATTATTGTACAAGTATTAAGTAAAGAATTTATTTACTTCTCATGTGAATTTCCCTCGGAACGTGTAGTCTGTATAATCATGAAAATATAGCTCCGTGTTATTTAAAAAGTGGTCAGATAAATAGCTAAGTCAAATTCTTGATGTAATATTAGTGTCTTATTTTATTGATGGTTTATGACATTGTCCGAAATGAAGTAATTATTTAATATTTCCTTGATGAATGGAGAGTTTGTAGAAAAGATTGTTTTCTATTATTGTTGCTTGACACACGCACACACTCGTGTAATATGAATAATGTCGTGAATATAAAGGTTTAAAGTTATTGAAATCAAAATATGAAATAAATGTTTTAAAACACAGTATATTTATTTAATACAGAATTGTAAATCATCAAATCATCAAAATGAATAGGATTTTTTATTTGCTATGCATGAAGGGTATATGTAATTGAAATAATAATTTAATTAGTTAGAGAAAGTTGCTTTATTGATGGCCAAATATAGTTAATTTGATTTATTTTATTAGTCAATAGTAATATCCTTTTAAAATATTTAGTGTGCCAATAATAAATAATATATTATTTAGTCAATGTTATACCTAATTATGCTTAAATGAAACATCTAAGCAAAGTGAATATTCGAAGTCAGAATATTAGAGTTTTATTGTTAATTTGCTTTCAAAGAGTATAAATAATGTTATATAATGGGGATAGTCCCAAACTGATGCTCAAAGTTTATTGGATAATTTGAAATCTGTGAGACAAGTAGTCCTATTGTAAAAATATCATGTTAAACTAAATTTTTTTTATTGTAATAAATGATTGGTTTTAGTTATTTAAAATCTTAAAAACTGTGTCTTGAGTTATTCTTGTGTACATTCGTGTTTCCATTTCCACATCTCCACATTTCATAAATCTATTATAAAATAGATATGTTATATTATAGTTATAATAGCAAATTTGCTGGTGTCTGACAATGTTGTTTTTCCTAATCCAAACATTATAAGGAACATTTGCCACTGGATAAACGTATTAGAAAGGTTGCCAAGTTAGTATATTTGTTAGATGATGATATGAGATTAAAATACCCTATTTCTGTCATTATCTTATTATTGAAACACAGTAGAATATTTTAGTCAATTTGTTTCATTACATTTTATCATACTTTAGAATTATAATGTATGGGCCAATGTATTTTATTTAATTCAACTGTGTTTGTTGAATTCCCTGATATCTTATTGTTTATTTCTTGATTGGCATTAAAGTAGATGTTAAGATTACGATATGCCAAGTCATAGAATTGTTTAGTAATATAATTATAGCAAGCTGATATATGTTGTACTTGAATGAAGGAAGAAATTAAGTGGAAAGAATACTTTAATAGATGTACAAATAAACATTGTGATTCTTTATCACACAATCAATTAATAAAAAGGATTTACATTATATTTAATGTTTTGTAATATTTCTTCTTTCATTCACTTATAATCAGATATCTTTTGAACTTCCTACAGCCTCCCACTGAGCTGAGCATAGACTTAAGTGAAGAGTCTCCATAATAATTTTGTATCATATATCTTGTTATATTGTTCTATTCATTAATAGAACTGGTGCCTGGGCATTTCGCTCATGTAATGTATATGAGCGGTGTTGGGAGTGTAGGTTATAATATATATATATCAAATTATAAAATTTACATGCAATACATTGCATATCATTATATGCATAAACAATCACCTCAAATATTTATTGTTCAGAATAAAGCTAATTATTCATGTAAATATTAACATGGCAAATTGACTGTTTAATTTTAAAGCTATTAATATAAGACAAGTGCTTAATTAGATTTGAGGGAATGATTGACTTCATTCCATGATGACTGATGATAGTTTACAACTTAAAACATAAATATCATAGAATGATTTGTCAATTTTTTCACACAATTGACTGGCTTTGATATCTTTCAAGATTATTATTTTTTTTACACATATTTTCAAGATACTTTTATCTATTTATTACAAGGGAGAACCAAAAATAACCAGAATTGTTCTCTCGTAAGTGTGTCTGTTCTTGTATATACTTTTGATGTTACATATTTCTTGATGATCTGCCAAATTACATCGCTATATGAAATCATGGTGCCACAGCACATTTTTTTATAAAGTGCATTTCGTGTATTTGGCAACTGAAAAGTTGGAATAATGTGAAATTCTGTTTTCTTTTAGGGAAAACAGCAGGGAAAACAGTTGTAGTGCTTGAAACAGATTACAAGAAAGCTGTTCTGGAAAAAATATAAGTTTATGAATGATTTAATGAAATTGTCAAATGCATGATGACTGATCCAATGTTAAGACAATGCTGATTTTTTTTATTGATGCAAATAGTATTTTTTTCAAAATTAGTTCTTAATGGTTAAACATTTTATCTACAAGTTCTGAACGGTTAGCTTGATATGATAAAATGTAAATGTCCAACTTTTATGGCAAAGGGAGGGAAGCAAGCTTTACCACAGCAATTCATATGTGAGCAGTCTTGAGTGTGAAATAATTTTTATTTAAATTCAACATGATCCAGATTTTCTATCAGTCATTTTTATTTAATCTCTAACTGTATGACTTCCTTTTATTCTCTTGAATAAAAAAATACCTCAAAAAATTATTTTTTAGTGGACTTAGAAGTGGTGAAAAAAAATGATGCAGGCTTAAAAGACTTCACTTTGTGTTTCAGGACTATTTCAAAAAATGAAAAACACATTTAGATTGATGTATTGTATTAAATGAACAATACTTTAAAGGAGTTTAAATTTATAACACTTAAAGATAAGTAAACAATTTTTTATTATAAAATTCCATTTATTTTTGGGTCCCCTCACATATATACATATCTAAATACTTACTTTATGTTTTAATAAATATTGTGACTAGGAATAATAGAAGTAATGTTTGCTGTTATTACCCTGTCCTTTAGATTCCATCATCTGTGTTTGCCTTATAATATCACCAAATAAACAATATCGGGGCATTTTCACACCAACTACTGCTGACACACAGGGTCCTAAAAACAATATTTTAAAATTAAAATTAGTTTAAAATTTTTTTTTGTTCTATATACAATTTTTAAAAATTTTTATTTATAAAACTAAAGTTGGATGAAATACTTTTGATAGTAAAAAATAATCGAATGATTTATTGTTCCAGAATTTGTATGAAGTTTGAGTACTGGAAGTAACAATAGGACCATGATTCCCAAAATCTGATGGAATCTGAGTTCTAGCATTTGATAAATCTTCAGATCTGGATTCTTCTACTCTACTGTTGCTCCAAACTACACAGGGCTTATTTTATTAAATGATTTTATTGATTTTGGAAAATCAGTTTGTTAACTGAAATTTTAAAGTTGATGTTTCTTATATATATATATATATTCAATAGAATTGCTTGAAATCTTATATATAATCAATTAATACAAGCTTAATCCATATACGATACTCATCTTTCAGTAGAATTGGGGTCAGAAAATATTAAAAATATTAAATAATTTCACATATCTCAGTTACAAATTTTTCCTACAACTTTTATTTGTTTTAAATAATGTTCACAAGAGGGCGGTTATATATTTTTCCTTTTAATAGTTTTTTAATATTTTAAAATCGATATTTAATAGACTTAAGTTCAACATAACTTGCTGAAATTTTGTACACTTGTTTAAAATGTCTATGAAAGTTATAGGAAACATTAAATAGTTAATTAGTTTCTTAGTTAGGAAGAATGGGGGCAATTTTTTTAAGTAATTCAGCTATTGATTTTATTTATCACAGTTTAAATAATATTTAATCACAAGTATAATTTTTTTATATACCTGGGGTTTAGATGTAATTATAGGGGATCTGAACACAAACTTATAGCTGAAGTGAGTTTGAAAGTCTGCAAACACCTATAATTAGATTTAAGTAATAAGAAATAAAAAATTCTCCCATTTTTTCTATCTAAGAAATTTCATGCATATAGTGCATATATATGGTATATTTACAATATAATTTAGTAAGCATTTTTTTAAAAAAAATAAAAAATTTCCAATCAAAATAAAATGTTAAACACTTTCACTTAAAAGAATATTTCATAATTTTAATCATTTATATAGACATATATTATTATGTATACATTTCTGTTGGGTGGTTTAAAGATTAAAATTACTGTTTAGTTTGTCTTTATATAATAATAGTAAAATAAGTTTGTTATTGCAAGTATTTATGATCTTAGCTTGCTAAAATTTCAAGTTCTTTGTTTGAATTTGTTCGTATTTCAATATATAATATCGTATAGCAGACAGTTCAAAGCAGTATCGTTTTGAGCTGGCTATTTTGAAATATGAACTCTAATGTATTTATATATTAGTTCACAGAGGGCGGTACTGGATTTCTTAACCATGTGGGGTGATTTACTGCTTAATATTTGTATATTCATTTCAGTATATATAATGGTATACATTTTAACTTATAGCAGAACTATCTGGTGATATATATTGAGGTGGTATTTTCTGCCATTTTATTAGTTTATAGTAAAATTTTACAAAAATATATTACCTTATTAAATCAATTAAGGTTTTTTTTATTTCACAAAGAAATCAGAATTTCAAGTTTGATTTTCTTTTAATATATATAAGTTGACAATTCAAGACAAACTAGTCTCTTGAAGGGTAAGTTTTTTAAAAAAGTTTTTTTTGTGTTTCTTGAAAAAAGGTAATTAGGGGGGGGGGGGAATGAAAGAGGGCTGCAATTAAACTCTATTGTTAAAACCCAAGCTAAAAAATAAATTTGTAATTAAAAATATTGTTAGGGTCTATCAGTTGTATATTGCACTAATTAATCAAAAACTTTTTCTTAAATAAAAAATTCTTAAGGAAGAAAAGGACAGAAAGGTAAGTGACAAAATTTGACTAAAAATAAACTAAAAAGGTTTGCAAATAAATAAATTAATTAAAAAGTGTAGAGAGAGATGGAGAGAAGAGAAAAATGTATAAATTGTAAAGTTTTATTTTGTTAGATTATTAAAAACTTTTTCATTGAAAGTATTATTATTGCACATCACTATGAAAGTGTTCTCCAGCTAGAGATCACCAAGAACTTTCCTCCTGGGGAAAATTGTCTTCCAGCCACACCGGAGGCTCCTGAATGAATACCATCTACAGCAAGTGTGAATCCAGCCAGCTAGCTAAGAACATGTTCAGGGCCATAGGACTTAAAGGGCTTGCACCAGAAGCTATGAACTCATGTCACCCATGGACTATACCCTCATGGTGAAAATTTAACAGCCGATCAGCCAGGCATAATTATCAACTATTTCTAAAGTAGACTTTTATATTATAATTAGTATAATACTAACATAGATTCAGTCAATTGTGTTTGATGCATATTAAAAATTTCAACAAGTGAGTATGTGATTATTTGAATAGTATTTATCATTTTGTTTTGACATAAATTAAAAAAGGGGAGCAAGTTACTGTACTGTTTTCATTTTTTTTGTTATACTCATGTTTCTGTAGGGATTAGTTTTCCAAATGTGAACTGATCAATTGTGGAAAGATGGGGGGAGGGGTAAAGACAGTTAAAATTTGGGTCATAAGCAAACGCAAGACACTTGTGCCAGAAAAAGTGTATGGCAAAGTAAAATCGATGGTCATAATCAAACACAGGATACTTATGCTGTTATTTAATGATCAGTATAAATTCTTTTAACATTAGTTAAGATAGAGGGTTTGAGTGAAGTGCTATACAGCTCACTCTATTATTAAATTGCCTAGATGTTCACCCTTATTTGGTCATGTTCTCAACAATAAAGTTGAGCCATTGTCAGTTATAGGATACTGATGGCGCATTTCCTTGGGAAAGATTATTAAAATGTTGAATAATAGTATCATTATAAAATTGGTAAGCAATTGAGTTAATTTTGCGAGTGTTTGCTTTTGGAATTGATCAAGTCAGTTCAGATCGCAATGAGGGGAGGATTGGAAAAGGAGATAGTAGTAAAAAGGTTGTAATAAAGATTATTGAAGCCATACTTGCATGTCTCTTTTATTATTTTAAATATAATATCAACCACAATTCAGTCTTCTGGAGATAAAATATAGCATAATTATTAGAATCCATGAAAGATTACCTATAAAAGATTATGTGGCCATATTATATATATAAATAATCACTACAATCTTAGAATAATATTCTTGATCTAGTGATGTGATGTGATGCATTATGACTTCCCTTTATACGGAGTCAGAAATCTCTCAGCAACTATGTCCAGAAAAACTTGTTAGCCACCTTCCCTTTACATTCCGCATCCTAAGTTTTCCCATATCCTGCTCCATCCCATTTCCATAAGATAATCTTTATCAACTCCATGGTCTTCATATCTAAACCCCCCTTATCTGTTCCTAAAGCCAGCATAAAAAACAATAACCCACTTTCTGTATAATCACTTAGACTAGTGATGTAATATGATGTGATATATTGTGACTTCTCCTTATAGGGAGTCAGGAATCTCTCAGCAATTATGTCCAGAGAAACCTGTTAGCCACTTTACCTTCCCTTTTCATTTTCCACCCTAAGTTTCCCCATATCATGCTCCATCTCATTCCCACAACATAATTTTTGTCAATTCCATGGCCTTTATATATCTAAATCCCCCTTATCTGAACTCAAACCCAGCATAAAAACCAATAACCCATTTCTATATAATCATATTGTTTATATTTAGTCTTCCATAACTTCATTATTTGTATTCTTTCTGCTTTCAAGCATTTACATTGAATCAACAGATGCCTAATATTTTCTATGCCTTCCTTACTTAACTTGCAGACTAAATCACCCATATTTTTCCATTTACGTGTATATTCTCTTGTTGTTAAAAATCTCATTCGAGCTTTAAACAGTAAACTACTTTCCTTGCTATTATCATAAATTATCTCACACCAATGTTTTATTTACTTCTATATATATTTAAAATCTTTTTATTCTCCATACTAATTCTCCATCTCACCAACTCCCTATTCTTTATTAATGCATCTATTCTTCTATCCCATTCCTTACCACTATAACACTCAACAATCCTCCTAACACTATCATCCCACCTCTTGTACAACTATACTGATATAAATCCATTATCCAAACCTTCTGCATACTGCATTACCTTTTTTACCTATCTTGCCTGTCCTTTATTCATAACCCAATTAAATACTATTTGGTTATTCTACCAAACATTTTCATTTTGCTTTTTGCATCTTTCATATAAAAACTTGACTATCCCATTTCTCCTTGAATTGCCTCCTTTGCTGTCCATACATTGGCATCTAATGCATGTCTTCCTACTTCCCTTTGTACTTTTTCTAAGTAATCTAATATCACTTTACTAACACATAACACATCATTGCCTTATGTTAACCCTGCTACTGCCACTCCCTTCCATACAATTCTAGCTACATCATATTTATTATATGAAAGCACTGTTAATTTCTTTATCAATCCCTTTCTTTTCTTTGCTTCATTCATCATTTTTTTTCCTATTCATCCAAGTGATTTTTCTGATTACTCAAGATGATTTCTAAATAACTATATCTATTCACCACACTTAACTTTATATCCCTCAGTAAAAATTCTTTGTCTTCTCTTTCCCCAGTATTAACCATTATTATATTTGATTTTTCTTTACTAAATTTAATCCCCATCTCTTTACCCATCCTCGCACATGTCCTCAGCATAACTTCCATATCTTCCCTTCCTTCTGCCCACAAAAACATCATCCACAAAAAAAGACCCACAAAGTATATACTCCCTTGCCACCTATTAACAGTATTTTTATCCCTCTAGGCTAGGGATGCCCAACCTTTAACTTGATGTGAGCCAGTTGAGAATTTAAAAAAAATTGGGGAGCCACAATTATATATTGCATTTTTCATATTACATTTATAAACATAATTCACAAACTAAAAAAAAATTGGTGTAATATGTTAAAAAAAAAAAATGTAAATACATTTTATTTATATTCATTTATTAAAAATTTGGTAACATACATATAAATTACAATTACAGGAAAAGTATATTTTAATTATTTTATTTAATGTGAAACCTGACACTGCATATCATTATCGTTTGTATTGTAAAAATGTTTATTTTTTAGTGTGTGCATGTGGCGTCAAGGAACATAAAACATTTTATCAATTTTTCTTGAAGAGTGCAATGCGAGCCACATTAAACCGTTGCGTGAGCCACATGTGACTCGTGAGCTACGGGTTGGGCATCCCTGCTCTAGGCTATACACCTAGTGGCGCCCTCATATAGGCTATCATAACATGTGTAATCTTGGTAATTTTGTAGCTCTAAGTGCACTTTGTACATTACAATATATATATACCAGCTATAAGTGTTCAGTCAATTTAAAATACAATATAGGTTTACATTTTAATTTACTATGCCATTATTAAAAACTTAAAAAAATAATAGAGATAGATTTTTTCAAATATTAAATGCTTTTAATCACTGTGCACTAAAAAAAATAAATTGTTTCTTCAACCACAATTGGAATTTTTAGAATTAACTTGAAATAAAAGCATGGGAATTCAGAAATTAATTAAGTCAATCCCTATTTTTTATAACAAGGGATTAACTTAATTAATTTCTGAATACCCCATGCTTTTATTTCAAGTTAAATCTAAAAGCTCCAATTGAGTTGAAGAAATAATTATTTTCTTTCTTTTTAGTGTACAGTCAATAAAAGCATTTAATATAAAAATGTTTTTTATCTCTATTGTTCATTTTTTCTTTTTCATTGCAGTTTTTTATATCATAATTTTTTACAAATAATTTGCACTTTTGTAACAAATTATTATTAATTCATTAAGCAACAAAAAGAATAATGCTTTTAACTTTATTATTCCAAGGGAAAATACTCCGAGTATCCATTGTCATTTTTCACTGCTCTATGGTATTCTCAAAATTTTTGAAATTACAATTTAAAAACACCAGTGCTTATTTTTTCATGGTTTAATTTTGGCATCCCTAGAGAGCCATATGAAATATTAAACTGAAATAATTATTATTCATGTTTTTAATAACACATCCCTGCATTAAAGATGTTTTTCAGGCTTGAAGCTCATGATTAATAAATTCTTGGTATTGCAAGGAGATAAGTTGAATTTTTACATCTTTGCCATCTATTTAAAATCTGAATTGTTCTCTGCCAATCTAATTTTTGACTTCATATTTGTTCATAGTTTTAAATTTCCATTCTGCTCTTTTATATTATAGATAAATGTCTGAGATTTTTCAGTTTTCATCTAAAAGTGGTGGAGTACCAAGGTTGTTGATGTTGCTTTCACTGACTCTAAATCTACACTTGTTTTTGTCCAATGTACTTTTCTTCATTATAATATACAGTTCTATCCAACTCCTTCACTAATATACACACACTTGTTTTATCACAGATTGTTTCCAGTTGTAATTTCTAGTCCCATATAAAGATTTTTCATAAAAAAAAAGTGAAATACTTTGGTACAAACATTTTTATTTAAAAAATAAGAATATTTAATAATTTAATTTCCTTAAGTGAATCAAACAAAGATGTAATCAATACAACTTTTCAGAATTGTTTTTTTTTTTTTTTTTTGGTATTCTCTTGACAACAATAATGAAAGAAGCTTGTAAATTTCTAGTTCTTTTTCTATGCAATGCTTTCATTTATACAAAATGATTTTCACTAAAATTTATTTATCTATAAAAGATAATGAATGATGCTTCACATATGTCAAAATTTCATTTTTGTTTTGGTTATAGCTAATATAAACTGGTATTTTTTATTATAGATTAACTGGAATAATTTGAACAGCTCAAATTTTCTGTTGTAATGACATTAATTGATATGGTTATGCCTTTTGAAAATGAGAAATCCAACTTTTTATATTTGGGTGTTATTTATCTGACTTTATTAGAAAATATTTTCCATTGATGGTATTATAGTATGACACTTTTTGATTCTATATATGTTTGAAATTTTATTATTTTAGGATTTATAGTTTTCCAAATCTCCAGAAACACTTTATTTTTCAAAGGTTTCAATTTTTAATCAAACTTTTCTCAGATTATTGTTATTGTAATTATAAATATGCGACTTTTTTCGCATTCGTTAGTGAAGCTATAATTATACTTAAAATAATGTGTAAGCGGTCTGCTTAGCGCTTTCGAGATTTAATGTTGGAATCTCATACTCATAGCTTTGTGAATGAATACTGTCTTTATTTATTGTTCACATATGCAAATGAGTTTGAATATTTAATTAGTCCATTGTTTAGAGAGAGCAAAGCATGCCTCTCTTCTATTAATGGCACTGGGATCATTTGCAATGTAAAAAGCCTCCTTAACTTTTCTTTTGGCATCACTCTTCTCTGTACAAATTATTTGGGCAGAACTAGGTTCACATATATGGCCTGTAGCTGCTTGGTGGTCCCAGAATGTTGTATGAGATTCCAACATTAAATCTCGAAAGCGCTAAGTAGACCGCTAACACATTATTTTAAGTATAATTATAGCTTCACTAACGAATGCGAAAAAAGTCGCATATTTATAATTACAATTTTCACTAGTGAAGAGAAAAACAATTTATTATTACTGTAATAAATAGTCTATTTATATAGCACTGAAAATGTATGTAATATAAATAAGGTGATAAACCTCCAGTCACACACTTTTACCTATTGCATGCACTCACTCATGAACATCAGTTTAAAAAGCATAAGTAGACCACTTATACTTAGGGTAGATCATTATATAAGCCAACCTTAAACTGATACTTACAGGTGAGTACTTGTAAATTCATAAAAGCACATGATCTGAGATTTTTACCTTATTTATATTATTATTATTTTCATTCACAGTATATTTGATTTTCCTTAAGTAACATCTAAAAACACAAATTATTTTTGATGCTCTTTTTAAAAGCCATAATATATTCCTTAGGTTATATCAAAATTGTTACATTTTTAAAGACTTCAATCAAAAGTTTATATATAAGTGATTTATGATTTATTTAACAATATGATCTTGACTAGACTTTTATTATGAGACTGTAATCTTTTATTTTATTCAAGGAATTAACATATTTAATTTTTGAGACATATGTATATTGATATCCATATGCGTACTTTATGCACTGTCAGTAAATAATAACAAATCATCAAAGTTATAAGAACAGCTTTCAACTCTAGAGCCATCTAGTATAAGCTTGAGTAATTGGTGATTACCAAGTATATATAAAACCCTTATCCTTAATACTTAGACCCCAACTACAGATCAGTTTCTGATTTTTTCCTTTATCAATGAGGCCCAGGATTCAAAATTGAAAACAATGCAAACATACATCCAGAAAAACACATTTAACTTCATTTTATATTTTAACCTAAATACTTGAAATTCAAATCAGTTTAAGATTTTGAATCTGAGTCAATTAGCTTAAATATTAACATAAATCTGGATTTGAAATACTGTGACTAGAGATATTATATGCATTTGGAAATCACCGATTACTCAAATTTACATTAAGTAGCATTAAAGTGGAGAATTACTCACCATATATTATTTAAACATTATTATTATTAATTTATATCTTCTCCTTTCCTTTTTTTGCATTTCTTCATATATTCATATATATTACTTTTTTAAAAATCTTCTCATATACATTTTAATGTAATTTTTATATAATTCCTCCTTAATTTTTCTAACAGTTTCAACTGTCCTGCAGTCTTCATCAGAGTTTTTTATAATCTTCTTCTTTCTTTTTACATTTATAACTGACTCTTTTTTTTTTTAAAAGAGGCCAAATAATTTAAAAAAGAGTCAGTTACAAATGTAAAAGGAAAAAGATTACAAAAAGCTCTGATGAAGACTACAGGACAGTCAAAACTGTTAGAAATATAAACGAGGAGTATATAAAAATTGCATCAAAGTGTATATAAAGAGATTTATAAATAATAATTATTATTAA
Source organism: Epiperipatus broadwayi (assembly GCA_028023455.1). Classification (NCBI taxonomy): domain Eukaryota; kingdom Metazoa; phylum Onychophora; class Udeonychophora; order Euonychophora; family Peripatidae; genus Epiperipatus; species Epiperipatus broadwayi. The sequence goes on along the minus strand of JAQFVV010012426.1, from coordinate 8,735,686 downwards.
CTGTGGAGCCAAGGAAACAAGATGTCTACAGTTAATAAATAATTCAAAGTAGTTGTTACTGAATCATTTTAAATATATGTAATATTCAAGCAAATTGACTTGGATTCAAAACCTTAAGCTGATTTGAATTTTAATTTTTTTAACTTGATGAGTAAAATGAAGTTAAAGACAATTGCTGAATGCACATCTGTATTTCTTCCAACTTTGAATCCCAAACCTCATTGATAAAAAAAAGCCATAGTAGTCTAAGGATGGATACTTAAATACTAAAAGTAGAGATTTTATATGTATTTGATAATAACTACTCAACTTACATTAAATGAGTAGTGAGCTGCTTTTGTCTTACCATTATCAATAAAAAGATCATTGGGTTTATAAAAAGATAGTAATAGTTCCTACTTCATTTCTAATTTCTAATCCATATTGACCAAAAACATTTTTTTCCTTTACATTTTCAGTAAGGAAATATTAAAAGCATATTTCTTCTGCAGGTTTTATGGATCTCTTTTTAAACATGATTTTTCAATTTCTTTTTCATTTGCTTGACCTGTTAATGCCTGAATAATGATATAATACTGGAGAATGGGCATATAAAAATTAATTTCAGTCTACATAATTATATCCAATGATAGTTTGTGAAAAATCATTTTTGATACAGAAAGCTAAGAAAAAATATGCTCTTATAGTATTGATAACAATTTTGTCATAGTATTTGGATAGTTTATGACTGCTTCTGTAGAGTTTATGACGTTTTACTGCTGACAAAATTAGCATCAGTTAAAAGCAACCCTGTCTCATATTGCTGCTATTATTTTATACTGGCTGTGATTAATATACATATCTAAACAAAAAGAACAGTAGTAGAATAAAAGAAACTAATAGCAAAATGAGAAAAAAAGATGTAATACTTCTATGAGGATTGTTAGGAAAGAAAAGTGAAACTCACATTATAAGATATTTAAAGACAGATTCAAAAACTTACATATAGTTAAGATACCACAGATTAGTAAAAGTCATACTCACAAGCAGTGATATTAAAAGAAAAGAATAAAATAGAAAGGAAAACTGTAAAAATCCTTCTCCACTGGTAGTTGACTAGTCTGGTAATTTCTCCTTCATTGCTCTTTTGTAGAGTGATGCATGAGAGATTTCTTTGTAACTGCTTTATTTTTACTATTGTATTACTTCTATATTTGAAAAATATATCAAATGAAATAGAATATTAATAGAAACCATTTGTAGGTATAAGTATATATCTATAGATCATATATCCATTTCCCATATCTAATCAAGTGATCAAGAATTCAAATTAATATTATAGTTTTCTTTTTTTTTAAAAACAAAACTCCATTTTGTAAAAAAATAGTTTAATTAGAGGGGATTGAACCCAGATCTTCAAGCACTCTTTAGTCATCCACTCTATCTTATATAACTGATACACATGATCACATACATTATCTTTCCCACATGTATATGTATAGTGTCCAATATATGTATTTAATGCTAAACCGGTACTCCTCAGTTGGTCTAGTTTATCATCGTCTATACATACATATAATCAGTGCTCTGAATGACTTGTGGTCAACATGGGTGTGATGACAAAATTGGCAAACAAGGGCTTTAAACATGCCATCATCAGATTTTCAATGATATGGAAGGCTGCAAAAATTGGAGAGTGGGAAAGCTGAAGCCTGTTCATTAAAGTTTGAAGATTTGCTATCTTAATATAAACTGAACACATTATATATATGAGTGGGAGATGATGATCCGGACCAATTGATGACTGCTGGTTTAGCACAAAATACGAATATTGGAAATCATTTATATTTTTTATATATATGTGGTTTGTATGAGATAGAGCAGATAGCTGAAGGGAGTTTGAAATCCCCTCTAATTACATTTAGCGCAAGTATATTTTCTATACCTGCATTTAAAATAGAAAAATTGCTTATAAAAGGCTAAATTTGGATGAATATAAAAATCAGCTTGAAATCAGTGTCGAAATCTCAACAATCAAAACAACTGTTGAAAAAACAGCAAATAGTTAATTTAAAAGTTAAAAAAAATGTGATTAGTGCTAAGGAGATTGTGATATTTGAAAATCAAAAATGGTAGCTTATCGCTGTACTATTATGCTAAACCACATTGATTAAAATAATTGAATGATTTTTCCTTGGGATATCATGTGACACTAGTGCTTCAGAGATGACAGAATAATGCTCAATTTAGTAACCTTTAGCTTTCAATTCTACCTATAAACAATGATGGCGGGGAAAGGGGAGAAGCATTTGTACAAAAATAGTTATTTGGAATTGTGTTTCGGAGAAGTGTTTATATTTATTCACTGAAGGCAAATTACCCAAATAAGACTAATTTATTTAATGATATTTAGAACGGTTAAATTGAATCATAACAAACTATATGGACACTGTTAAGAATAATACTGGACTGTGGATGAATGAAATAAATAAACGGTGAAATAAAAAGATAGTATGGAGAAAACGGACTTATTTATATATTCTAAGACCTCTGATATATTACCAAGATAATTTTTTTAGCAGATGAGTTCGTATCTTATTTTGAACAAAGTGACACGATTTAGTGCTATTTTATGAACTCACACACACTCAGCAGCTACGACTCACAAACAAATATGGTCATTCCAATTCAATGGGGGTGAGGAAGGAAATAGAAAAACAAAAAATAGTCAAATAATACATTAGAAATGATTTTTGTGATGATAGTACTAACCATTCCGTCAACCACAAGCACATTCACATATAGAATATATTGGATAATTATTCTGCGTATTTAATATTTTGCAACACTATCTTCTTGTGCCACAAACTGTTTTTTTCTGTAAGTCATCAATGCTCTATCTAATTGTAAGTCATCATATTCTATGCTCATTCACATCTTCTCAATAAAAGTAATTAACATTGCACACTTTAAAAATATCTTTGAGTTAATAACGCAAATGAAATCTGTCAAGATTATTAAAAAATACTTTTTTAGGAAGTCTTGTTTTGTTTAAGCATTTCACATGTCCAATTCACCTAAGATGTGATACATATATCGCAGAAAATTAAAAAACCCTTGTATTTATCAAAATAGGGAACTAGCTAAATGTTATTTAACTGTTAATTAGCCCTTTCTCTAAAAAACAATAATTGTAAATTCAGGAGAAATTTTTTTCTTTATATTTAGCTAAATACAAAACACCTCAGTACTGCCATCTACTGATAGCTTAATATCTAGTTATTATATTATAATTGGCAACGTTTTACATATATGTACGCATGCACACATATATACAAATTTTTGCATACTGTAATACCTGAATTTATTCCTATTCGTATTTTCAGCTGTTCTTCGGGATGATGTCTAATAATAAATGAACTTGTAGCTTTAAGAAGGGCCAAACTCATAACTGCTATGTGTTTGGCATGAAAATGACCATTTCTGACAGGTAATCCAGATGACACCATATATGCATCACCTATCGTTTCTACCTAAATGTTAAATATATAAAAGATAAAAAGGTAAACAATTTTTTAAATAAATAGCATTCGGTAAGTGCAAAAGTTTTTCCAATAGACCCTTATAAAAGAATAGTAAAGGAGAAGATAACACTCTTGTCAAGTGTAGGCTGATAAAAATGACTATTTTTATCTATGCTTTATTCTGCAACTAATAATAGATATCATTTACTAACCAATATTACATGCTTATCTGAGTTAACTATGAACTAAATATCTGAGAAAAAAAATCAAAGGCTACCAAAAAATTTAAGTTGGTTTGGATTTGAACAGCAACTTGCAGGCATGAAGATGAATGTGCTATCTTTGCTCCATAATGCTAACACGCACACACACATATATATATTTATTCTTCTTATTTAATCAACATAATGTGATCTGTTTATGTACCTATTATTTTTATCTATCTATTCAATTAATAAAACACATTGTTTACCTCTGCATTTAATTATCTACATATCCATTTATACATTCATCTATCAAAAACAATTCTCTTTTTCTTCATTTTTCCTTTCTTCTCTTATTCATCTTTCCACTATCTCTTTATTTGTTCACTCATTTTATATACCGACTAATCTAACAACCCAACCATCTATTTATTGATCATCCATCCATCCAATTATCAACTTTCTATTAATTTATCTAGCTATAAATTTGCAATTATTATATACTATCAGTCATCTTAAGATTATAATTAGCAATGATGAACTCCTAATCAGATATAGGATTGAAAAGTGAAAATGAAACGTCATACAGTCTCAGCAGCAAACAAATAAATAAATTCTATTATTTTTTTTAAAATATGAAAAACATTTCATACATTTAATTAATTTAATTGCTGACAAAGACTCATTAAAACAATACAATGACTTCTGTTTTGATAAGGTAATAAATAATTTAATACACAATCTTAATACTATTATATCACAATCTATAAATATTTAAGACATAGCTCGGCGCATTCTGCAGTAATATAATATTTATGATTATCGAAAATTTAGCATGTCTGAAATGAATTTTTGATTGTACTTATAATACTATATAATGATATCAATAGATGTTAAGATTTATTACAATTGATTATAATATAAATTGTAAAAAATTATAAATAACACATGCCCAGTATCTCGTCAAGTAAAATATGCAATAAAACCATTATTTTACTTGTAATTGTATTATTTAAAAATTAAATATGTCTATTTTTAAAGTAAAAATAGCTGATGTTGAAACAGTAAGATTCGTATTCGAATCTTAAGTTTCACCTTTTTCTATCGTCTCTCACTCACCGCTCTATCCTACCCAAATTTAAACTTTTTGGTATTGAATTGTGTGTGTAGTAATATTAAAAATGTATAGATATATGTAGAATTCACTATAAACACGCACACATTTCGATATCAAATTTAAGGCAATAAATAAAGATAAATAATATAATTTAGATTTCTTCTTTTAGTTATATAAAAATATATAATTTTAACTATTTATTTTGAATTGTAAAATCCGTTATTTATTGCTTTGTTTAAATTTCATTTAGTAATAATTTTAGAAATAGATTGTAATATTTAATTAAAGTAAAAATAATCATATGTTCCCTTTTGTGTTTGAAATTTTAAAAGCAACGATCGGTGAGAGATAATAGATTAATTAAAGAAGAATCCCCCAAAATGTAATTATAAAATGTAAATGTAAAATGTAAATGTAAACAATAGAAAGGCAGCTTTCTCTATAATTAAACTTAACAAAAATGCATTGATTATCCTCAGGGCAGATTAAGTGGAATCCAAAAATAAACTATCACAAAAATGTAAAAGATAAGATCTAAGAAAGGAGGCCATTTTAGACTTGCTAGAAACTTTCAGTTGAACTTTAGCTTTGCTTTCAAGTAGTTGAGAGTCTCCAAATATATATATATATTGTTTTACGTGCCACAGTATGTGTGAGTAGAAAGCGCCAAAGACTATTCTCCCCGGAGATGGTCGAATGTTTGCCGAGAACCTATGCCCGTGCCTTCCATAAAATCCACCAAAGAAGATCTGCTGCCCCGAACAATTAGAAAACTGCTGCTGCTATTCAAATAATTAAATCACCTAACCACTGGAAAGAACTGCTAATGCTAGAATCATGAATAATTTGCTGCTGATTACTGAATCGGAAAACTTCTCATAAAACAGGTACCTGTATCCAAATTCTCTAGAGTACTCTACTAATATCCTGCTATATCTCATTCATCTTTTTATAACTTATAAACTATCAACTGTAAATTCTCATTGTAAAACTATAAATTTAATAATTAATATTATGTAAATTTCTTTAACAATCTAGCCTGCCTAACTCTATCTTTCTTGGTACGTATTTCTAAAATCTACATTTTATTATATAATTATCGCATGCTCATAATTTTCTAAGTATAAATCTATGATCGCTTGAAACAGTGGATGCGTGTCAAATTTTCATTAATATTTACTTTAATAAATAACTTAATATTTTCATATAAATCGACACGCATTCAATGTTTCATTTATTGTAATGCAGGGGTCTACTGCTTAGCAAATGGCTGACATATTAGTTGTAATAATCACCCAGTTTACATATTGTTTATATTTTATTAAATTTTAATTAATAATTCCATAAAATTGCATTTCTTTGAGAGTCGCAAACATTCTTTATTAAATGTTGATAATGTAGGGCCGAGTTATAAAATATATTTAAATCTTAACAGGATCGTCTGTACATTATACATGTGTTATGTTTTAGAGACACGATGACCCATTACAAGCCTTGGATATTCCAGATTCTCTAGGGTTGAAATTAACCCCAGTTGTCCTACACAAGCAGACATAATAAATGCTCCCGTAGGGCTTGACGATCATCATGAAGCCAGCAGGCAATCATGGCACGAACCACTTGTCCCTGGTTATGCTTATGTGACACCTTACCTCTTTGGGCCTATGGCAAATGCCAGCCTGTATTTATAAACTCATTCATGGCTTTGCAGTTTCAATATACTGCCACTTCCTATCACCTTTCTAAATGTACCACGTGTTTCTTTTATTAACTTTATTAGTCTATGTATAACTCCGTCCCTGCATTAGTGACATAATTCACTCTCAAATAAATGTTTGCCCTTAGTTATTAGTAAATATCTTTAATTAAATAAATATACATCTGCTGCTACTATTATAAATCTTACTTTAGACTCTTGTATTGCAAAAGTATAAATCCCTAAAGGCATGCCTTAGAAATACTTGTTCGAGAATTTTAGGTAGCTAGATTACATCATCAAAAAATGTATTTCTCTTTGTAAACATAACAGTATCGGAAAATACCACTACTGAGATTTTAAATATAAAGTATTATTGGTAAAATGATTTCACATAAATGTTTCTAAATAAATAAATGTATTTCTTTAATATATAACAGTATCGGAAAATTCCGTTACTCAATTTTAAATATTACTAAATATTATTAGTAAATGATTTATTATTAAAATGTTTCAATAAATAATGTCAAACTATATGTCTGCCGTTACTTCTTTATTTATTTGATACCCATTCTATATTATATTTCCTCGATTCTGTAAGATAAATGTTTAAGATTAATGTTCTGATTGGATAACTCAAAATAAAATTCTTGATTCTCTTGCATCTCCCTGATCCCTGTGCTAAAGAAATGTTTACTAATGTGGCATCAGATGCATTGTTTCATAGATTGTATTGTGGAACCGATAAACTATGTTCGAACTCAGTCCTATGGGTGGCTTCACTACCTAGATGGTGCTGCCATTCTGTGTGGTGGTCGAATTCTGCACTATGTTAACGAATCACATGTTTTTGACTGTTACAATATTTAGTTTGTACTTTAGTGTTCATGTAATACTAGAATATGCACACAAGGTGACCGAATTGATGAACATCAAATCACACATTGGTAAACATTTTAACGCACATTTTTCACACATTCAAATAAACATATTTTTTCCCCTCACTTTTAATTAAATATTATTATGTTTAAATATTACAGTACCTTATACACATCAAATTGTTGGAGAATATAATCAAAGGTGGTATATAAATCATTAAGAAATGTGATAACCTGCAATAAATAAATTAATACATATTAAAATAATTAAAAAAATTAAATTAATTACAATATTTATATACCTAGAAAATTCACACATAATGCTGATTGAAGAAATATACAAAGAATTAACTACTCACAATTCAACGCAACAATAAGCCATTTATTTATAATTGCTTAGCAACTACTAACAGAAGCTATTGTTTACTGATTGAAATTTAGGCTGTTTAATTTGGAGTTTTAATTATATTTAGATTAATTTAAACTATATTTTTATTCCGGAATAGTCTTTATCTAGTAAATAAGTGGTTTATAAATATACTAAATTATTAGTATCAATATTGTAGAGGATTAATTTTATATAAATACATTAATCATCTATCATTATAATTACATAAAATTCTGAACTTTATTGAATAAGAAATCTTCAGATATTTATATAAGTTTTTTTTTAAAAGAAGACTTGCCTTTTTATTATACGATAATGAACATTTTGATATAAGTAACTCCACTAATATGAAAAGTAATTAATATCATTATATGACTTTTATGAATAAAAAATAATCAAACAAAACAGGTAAAAGTCTTTTAATATAACATCTCCTCCATCTTTTGGTTTAGTGACCAGTATATTTATATAGATAATTTGTTAACAATTGAGGTACAAGAATAGAAACAACAACAAAAAGCTAAATGTAGTACATGTATTTTATATACAAATCATATCACTCAAGATATAAAAACTTATATATTGAGATAGTATATGTATAAACAGTTTATTCCAGGTCTGCACTTTTAGATGTGATCGAAGACTCCTCACTGATGAAAGCCACAAGCTCTAGTCTGGAGATTTTGGGTGTGTAGGCACTAGATAGGGATTTTATGCACACACCTTCTTGTATCCATTAATTAATCTGGCTGGCACAGGGTGGCACTACTGTATGAAGAGTTTTGCCGCTGTTATAACTGCTTATGTAAGCATGGTGAATGGTGATCATATGATGTTTAGTGGATAAACCAAAATTATAGTTAAAAAACATGTTTTTTTCTAAAGTTTTGAAAAAGACTAAAAAAAGTAGATAGCTTCGGGAAAGATTAAATATAAGATAATGTTATTTTAGATACTAATTTAATTAAAATATTGTAATTGATATAATTATTTAGTATTTTAGCATTTTGATACAGAATAGATAAATAATGTGTGTATTTATAAAGCATCCACTACAATTCTATTTTTTAACATTTAATTTTTATTAATCAAGCAGATGCATCCATTTATAATTCTAAAGGCAAATATCACACGAAAACATAAAACCATTAGTAATTAGAATATGGAAGTTAGAGGTGGGATGACTTAATTAGTTGTAATTAAAGAAGAGTATTGGAAAAAGATATCTAACGGAAAAAATTTGAAAATTCACTTTTGAATATTTTTACTATTTAAAATTTGTAAGATTTCAAATACCAGGTGCTTTTATATCTGGATCCTAACTGTAAATATAGGGGATTAAGAGTGCTTGGTATTTCAAATCTTACAAATTTTAAATAATAAAAATATTCAAAAGTGAAATACCAGGCATTCGGAGCCTAACTGTAAATATAGGGGATTATCCCCTATATTTACAGTTAGGCTCCCGGTATAAGAGTTCATGGTATTTCAAATCTTACATATTAAGCCTGCATTCTACCCATCCCTCTTCTATGTATCTAAATGAATACTTTCCTATACATGAGAGGTCAGAGTGGCTTGAGGTCAACATGGGCATGACAACAATATTGGCATCAGCATGGAATTTTAGAATTCTATCATCAAATTCTCAATGGTATGAATAGCTGAAGAGTTGGAGGTTGGAATAGATTGGGGTTTGTCCATTAAAGTATAAGTATTGCTATCTTAATATAAAATGAGCACTGATTATATATATATATATATATATTTGGGAGATGGTAATCTGGACCAGCTGATGAGTGCTGGTTTAGCATGAAATATCAATATTAGTGATTATTTATCTTTTCTGCATCAAAATATTTAAAATTATCAATTCTTACAAAACAAATTATTACTTGTATATAAAAATCTTTTTTTTTATTAATAAAACTACAGTGTGCACACAAAAAATATTTTCAATCATGATTTTACTTTTTTTCTATGGAGTTCTTGTTCCCATTATAATTTCCAGTTTTTTGTTGAGATTTATTCTTGAAGGCTTCTACTTATGAACAGGATTAATTTTGCACTTTTTCTGGTGTGAAATATTTAATTTTCAGATTAACAACAGTAAAATTTTATCTATTTTCTTTTAACTTATTCATTATTATGTGCACTTAAAGTGCGCAAGAAATTTCAAATTATAAACATCCTGTTTTTACTTAAGATTAACAGAAATCTACACAGTCTATGCATGCACTTTTTACACCATCATTTCCATCATTATTTCTATTTTCCATAAAGGTAAGTTTTATTTTTCTACGATGAAAAATAAAAATTCATAGAATCACAACCTTTTTTTTTGTTTTGGAAATGGTTTTTTTCTTCCTACTAACAAATTACAATAACAAAAACAATACACAAAGACATCTTTTCCACTGATATAGTAAAACTTTTATTTTTAAAACCAATTTTAATTACATTTTATTGGTATTATCTTTTTTTAAATAAAATCTTGCTCTACCATTTTTTAAAATAAAAACAAATCAAAAATAACTTTTGTCTCAGTGATGACAAACTCCCCCCCCCCCCCCAAAAAAAAGTAAGACCAAAACTTATGACTTTTTCAACTTTCATTTTCTTTTTTTATTATTGATTTATGTCATAGAATCACATCCTTTTGTTTTGGAAATGTTTGTGAATCGAATAGCTTCACTTGCAGGCACGTGACTGGCATCGGAATTGTGAGATTGTTTTGCAAATGAAGAGTTTCTTAGACTCACTGCACTATGGTGTGACAATTCTTAATGAGTTAGATTGTGTCATTTAAGTAGAAATGAAATCACTCTGCTATGGAGATTTCAAAACTTGTGACCACTTGAAATCCAGCCACTCTCGGATGATACAGTAGCCAACTGTGAATTGTCCAAATTCACATAAAGTGTCATGAAGCACCAAACAGGCCATAATATTCCTGAGCAACACCATTAAGTGACCTGCAATGACTAATACAACAGAACCGTAGTATTATCCATAAGTCTAGCCATGTAAATGCCATCATGTACCCTGTTCCTATTGTCGGCAACTGCCACAATTTGAAAATCTGCTTGCTGCAGTGTGCTATTTTATTTATCTCATATATTTTCTTGCAAAAACATGAGTTTTCACATGAGCTTGGCCAAATCATGTTCATCCCTACCCTTTGCCAATGTTTTTCACATTCCAAGTTGTGTAGGGAAGGGTGGGGATGGTGTGCAAATTCTTAGTAAGTCAGACTGCATGATTTAAAAGTAGAAATGAAATTACTCTGTTATGGAGATTTCAAAAGTTGTAGCCACTTAAAATCCAACCACCCTCAGATGAGATGTTAGCCAACTGTGAATTGTGCAAATTTGCATAAAGTGTCACAAAGCACAAAACAGGCCATAATATTTCTGTGCAATGCCAACAAGTGCTCTGCAATAACCAATGCAACAGAACTGTTGTATTAGCCATAAGTCTGGCCACATAAACAGCATTTTTATGTGTTTTTGCACATAAACAGTGCCATCAAGCAGTCATGCCCTGCTATGAGATGAGTTCCAAATAAACTTATTATACAATAAGACATATATAAAATACTAAGTTATTATAACATTAATTAAGTTATAAAATAATAATAAATACTTAAATATTATCATTCTTCAAGTGATTACACATTTTAAACAAAAGTTTTATCAAAGTCTTTGGTTTAAAATTCCCTCTTTTTAAGCTTAAAATTTCTCTTCATTTATTTGTTTTATATTATGAAGTCTGTTCTAGTATTTATGATGCTGTAAATCCATCCTTGAAAATTTAGAAACATTAAATTTTTTCCAATTTCTTTAGCAGCTTAAATTTTAACTTATTCAGATCATATTTCCTTAGAACATATTTCTTTACATCTCTAAAGACACAAATATTCCATGAGAAAGATATTTATGTGCAGGCATATTTTAATGCAGATTAAACATAATCCAAAAATTGCAGTTCTAATTTGATCATATATCAGATTAAAGATAAATAATTAATCCAGGCTACATAGCATAGGATAACCGGCACACATATGGATTTAGCCATCATGTCTCATTATGATCATTTTATGATATTTGTATTTGTTCATAACTTGGCTACTAAATAAAAATAAATTAAAATTTTTTACAAACAGCTAATCGTGACTGTAAAAACAAAAGACAGACTCAAGATGCTGGGAAGAATGTGAGCTTTCTATAAAAAATTTAAATCCCATTTTTATTTAAACTGTCATTGTTTATCATCTATCCAATCATTTTTTAAGTTAATGTTATTAATTACAATAACAAAAATATTTATTATAATACAAAAATCTTTTATAAATTTTCTATTTTAACAAAACAAAACTTAACATGTTTTTTAAAGGAAAAAAATCAGATATCAGTTATTTAAACTTTGAATAATTGACTTTTAAACTTTAACTGTTAAATTTATAGACAATATAAGCAAATTTAAATTTGTAAATGAAAATAAATCTTTTTTTTTAAAAACTTACTTTTATACTCAATTATCCTAAAAATAACTAACATTTAGTTACCCTTGTAGTCAATTATGTATCTTGCTTTGCAACTGATACATTGCCCTCCAATCAGGTTAGAAATAAAATAAGACAATTCAGACTTTTTAATGTTGGATGATTTTATTTATACTTTAAACATTAACATTATTATTTTTATATATGTTTTTACATATAATGTTGACAATGAGCTCAACAAGTTTAAAATCATATTTTTCATTACTAAAGTAGACTGAGTAAATGTTAATTAATTTTGATAATGAGCTAGACATATAATAAGGAGAGATGCCAAGTTTAAAATCACTTTCAATACTAAAATAAACTGACTAAATGTTAATTAAATCCTATTTTAATTTCTCAACAATGTTGCATCTACATTCTGAGCCAAATTGTGCAATATATGATTTCTAACCAGGGACTCACGGTTTGAAAAGCTTTACAAATGTCAGGAAAACTCTACTGAATATCGAATTTTAACTTACAACTTATAATAATCATTTCACTGGGAATTACTTTCTACCAGCTATTCTGTAGTGAGCCCAGTATATCTTTCAACTGGTACTTCATGATCAACTTAAATAGGGGTTTTGAGTATGAGCACACACCTGAAGTTTGGCTGACTCTTCCAAAAAAGGATTAATCATACAAATATTTTCAAATGACAATTAGCAGACATATTGTAAATTTTACATCTTATACTTCTACCTTATCAAACCTCCTACTCATCATCACTAGTTAAGTTTTTTTTTGATAAGTTTCAAAGAACTTGCATTGTGTGTTCTCTTTCCTATTACTTCATTTATTAATATATTGGCAAATGATAGTGAATGGGCCATCATAAATTTCTTGACATTTTTTATAGACATGTTTTTTAGGGTACCTTACAAGATTAATGCAAATCATAACTTTATCACTAACTGAAAAGTCTGGCTAGAGATCTGCATATTTTTTTTATTAGATCTGCTTTCATTAATTTATGTCTTGCTTTGGTTATGTCTTACAAAACTGTACGTATCATATTATCAGCAGAGAACATCTTTTCTGGAAAAGAAATTTATAGAATCGGTATTTTCAAACCCTCATTATCTCTTTATACAGAATAATGATAAAACAGTAAATAAAAACATCATATTCTGTAAATATTAATTTTGTCTGTAAATACAAAATCATGTAAGTCAATAACTTCACCTCTATGATAGCCATGATTGTTAATTCCATAAGGTATAAGATAAAATATTCAACTGTGTTATCTTTTAACTATAGTTTTTGTATCAAGAAATATCTTTTTAATTATGTTTTACAATCCTTTCCATAATCAATCTCTTTCATATTTGGAATGTAAATATTCAGTAATATGCTTTTTGCTAGGTATCATATTCTTCTTTTATGTCTTAAACATATTTAAATATCCAACATAAACACAGTAAATATTATATGTATAATATATAATTAAGGTTTTAGAAGTATCTTAACTATAAATGCTTTTTTGTAAAAAAGGGTGGTTTTTCTTTTCCTCTCAAAATTATTATTTGTCCCATTATGGTTTTTGACAATTATAATTAAAATAGAAAACACACTTTTTCTTTAAAAAAAATTATGTTTCAGTAGAATTAAACTTTTATTTTCCATTCATACATGAACTCATTAATCAGATCCTGGGTATTTGAGGAGATACTGCTATCCAAATTTATATTATTATTAAACTGGGATTAAGCTTTCCCTTTCTCCACGTATTTTTCAATTATTTTCAGCGTTTTCAAATGAAATAACAAGAAAATTTTCCTATCTATTGTACCATCTATTACATGATCACATGAGTTTTCCACTGGAGTGGGTATTTAATTAGTTTCCTAGAGGTTTTATTCCCCTTTTCCTTTGCCATTACAGCTGTGATTTTTTTATTTACTTTCAATCTTTCTCTCACTCTACAATGTATGGTTTTATAAACATGTGCTACACAATTATAATTAATTATTTGGGTTTTTAATTTTCCAATTTCTTCCACATCATTATAAAACCTACTCTCTAAATTTTCCATTTCTTTGGAAATAATTTCATTTTCCAACCATACTTCATTTATGCTTTGTTGACTATCTTTAGCTTTTACTTTCTCACTTTGTTGTAACTGTTCAATATTTGGAAGCTTCATATCTAAGCTTTGTTGCTCTTTTATATACTTCATTTCTATTACATCATCAGAAGATTCTATTTCTATATTTTCAAACCTTTCAACAATAGTTGTTATTTCTAAAGGAATTTGTTGTAATGCTATATGATTTTCAGTATTAACTTCTATTAATTACTTTATGCAATGATTCTATTTTATTTTCCTGTTCGATTTTATTTTGATTTTCTGGTTCTACTATTTCCTTTTTATGATTATGAAATATTCTATCTCTTTATTTTAATTTTCAAACATTCTATCAAATATTATGGCTATTTCTTTATTTTGATTTTCTATTTTTTTGATTCTCAAAATTTTAGAACATTTCTCTCATCATTGCCTTAATCTCAATTTTATCTGAGACTTGTACTTGCTCTTTACATTGTTCCTCACTGGAAACATATTCTGTTTCTTTTTCTGGAGTCTGCATTTTTGCTCTCAATCTAGTAAGCGTCTAATCAATCATAATATTTACTTTTTTAATAACACTATTTTTAAATTATGTCTGTATAATTCCTTATTCAATGGATTGGTATAACCATTCACCCATTCACTCCATAGCCTTATTTATTATTACCTGCCTGATTATTTTATTGCTGCCATTTCACTAGTTTATCCTACTTACACACACATTTAATTTATATTATTTGCTTATATTTTCTTTTAACATCAAAATTCAGTTATTATTTTAACTGTTAGCTTCTCTGTTTCCACATTTATTTATTTTTTAATTATTAAATAGCCAGGGTTATTATTGAGCACTGACATTAGACACCAATTTATACCTGTCTTATCACAGATCTTGATAGTGGTAAGTAAATGTAGTCAAGCCTTGCGTGTTAAGGCATCAATTGTAACAATCTTATTATTTTGCAGTAAAGATCACTAATGTTAAAGTTAAACACAAATTATAATAATCCTATGGATATAAAAAGTTAATTCTTAACAATAATAAAAATATAGGTTACAGTCACCTTTCCAGACTATCGATCACTTCTAAGTAACTGAAGGGAAATTAGATCCTCTGTGGATTACGAATTTACATTAGGCTTCAAACCAGAATGCCACCCAATACTGGGGAATCCATGGGAGGATATTCTACACCATCAGCATATTAAACTATACAACAACTAATTCAGTAAAATATGAACATTTATCTTATTAGCTATTACAAATTAATTTACTATATTAAATGGCCAGTATTTATGATGAGACAAAATGCTGAATTAATAAATAACAAAAATAAACTTATTATACAATAAGACATATAAAATATTAAGACATTGTTACATAAGTTATAAAATAACAATAAATACTTAAATATTATCATCATTCAGATGATCACACATTTTAAACAAAAGTTTTATCCAAGTTTCTGGTTTAAAATCACTTTTTTTAATCTTAACACTTTTCTTCAATTGTTTGTTTTACATTATGGAATCTATTCCAGTATTTAAATTGCTGTAAAGTCATCCTTAAAAATTTGAAAACATTAAATTTTTTTAAAATTTCTTTAGCAGTTTCAAATTTTAACTTATTGAGATCATATTTCCTTAGATCATATTTCTCCACTTCTCTAAAGACACAAATATTCCATGAGAGAGAGCTTTATGCACATGCATAATTTAATGTAGGTTAAACAATCCAAAAATGGCAGTTCACTTTGGGTCACATATCAGGCTAAAGATAAATAATTAATCCTGGCTACACTGTGTAGGATAAATGGCACACATGGATTTAGCCTTAATGTCTCATTATGATTATTTTATGATATTTGTATTTGTTCATAACTTGGCTGCTAAATAAAAATAAACTTAAAATTTTTACAAACAGCTAATGATGACTGTAAAATCAAAAGACAGACTCAAGATGCTGGGAAGAATGCGAGCTTTCAATAAAAATTTTAAATCACATTTTTATTTAAACCTCATTATTTAAAAACAAATAAATTGTATTTATCGTATTTCTATTAATTTTTAGAAATTAATTTTATTAATTACAGTAACAAAATTATTTGTGACAATGCAAAAATCTTTTATAAATTTGAAATTTTAATAAAACAAAACTTGAATATTTTTTTTTTAAAGAAAAAAATCAGATTTCAATTATTTAAACTTTGAATAATTAATCTTTGAAATTTGAATGTCAAATTTAGAAATAATATAAGCAAATTTAAATTTATAAACTAAAAGAAATATTTTTTATTTTTTAAAACTTACTTGTCTACTCTTACTTTTAAGTAATATTATTTTTATCAAAACAGTTATCCTAAAAGTAACCAGCATTTAGCCACTCTATGATCAACAATATATAAATCACAAATGTAAGAAATGTCAGTAAAATATATGTTAATAATGTCATTGTTTCAAATATTAAGTCTAAACATTTACTAAAAAATCTATTTCAATTTATTGCTCCCCCCCCCCCAAAAAAAAAAAAACAAAACAAAACAACAAAAAAAACAAAACAATAAACAACTTTTGAATACATTAAATAAACTAAACAACTAATAAAAATGTTTAGGAAGAAATCAAAAACCAATGAACGTTAAGCTTAAAAGTCTCCAAAGGTTGGAAACTCTAGGCATATTTTCTTTGAATTTTGTTATGTGATTTACAATTACTGAGTTTGGTATTTGTGTTTGGTACAATTAGATAGTGACAGTAATTCAGTTTAAAAGGTAATGAAAATTATGAATTAATGATTGAAATATTATTTACATAAATGTACATTTTACATATAAAATCATTTAGTATTTATATATGATTAAAATAGAATAATAAGTAATTCACTATATATTAAAGTGAAATACTGTAATATTTACTGGCTTATTAATGAGCAGAATAGAGTAAAGCTGCAACATATGCCATAACAATATATACTACTTCAATTATATCTGCCTAAAGAATAAATAAACAAAAAAAAAAAATAAAAACATTGAAATTTATAAATTTAACAAATTTTACAATACTTCAACAAGCACTTTCTGTCTCAGAGTGTGCAAAAGATCATATTTATTAATAACATTTTTTCAAGTTAACTTGAAAGTACATATTTTTTGTTCATCATTTTGAGGTGGTATAGACAATAGTCATGCAACGAATGTTTTCTAAGTTTAAATCTAAAAATTTAATGAAATTTAATAAAATTCTCTATCTTTCTTGAGTGGTAAAATAGCTAAAATAAGGATTGCAATACATTCTTATTGTAATATCAGAAAGCTTAAAATTTGAAAAGTTTAACCCAGAAAAATGGCAAATATAAAATTTGCAGCAAATACAGATTTAAAAATATCAAACAACTATATGGGCTATTATCTGCTGATTATGAGACTGCTATTAAAGTTTCTTTAGGGATTAAAATTATTGAAGAAAAAGAATATTGTCCATAATGGGTTTATTTACAATATGGTAGTAAGTTTATTATTATTATTTTTATATTTGAATGAATGCGAATGAGTGAACACTCCACCTATTTATTACTAATAACTACTTTACTATTTTTTAAAAATTGTTTGTATTATAATTTTGATACATGCATGCATGCATACATACGTGCAATCATACATACAATACATACATACATGCATGCATACATACATGCACACATGCATCCATCTATCCATCCATCCATACATACATACACACATACCTACATACATACATACACACGCACATACCCACATGCATGCATCATCCAAGCATACATGTATATACACGCATACATGCACACACACATACATGCATACACACACGCACACACACATACATACATACACGTATACATATATACACATACATACATATATATACGTAAAAAGCATATGTGTTCTTTATATATGCATGTTAAAAAAATAAACAAACATATATTCTATTCTAATCAAACCTTATCAACATAATGTGAGCCATTATGCATTATGTATTTTAAGGAGACTTGGAAAAAATTATAGTAAATATCACAGCTCCATTGTATTTGTATTTCCATACAAACGTGTCCATGTGTTTTCATATATATATAAATTATGTTAATCACTTTTATATATATTTGTTTATCAATCAATGATAATAATCAATATTTAATTTCTAAGTCAAATAATCTATTTGTAATATAGAGTATTTATCAGACATTTTATTTGTTTTGTTATTACTAATTAATCAACAAATTTATTAACCATTATTTTAAGTTGTTCCAGAAAAGTTATTTAATATTAGAATAGAACAAGTATTCTTGTTCATAATCATCAAAATCCGTGCAACTCCAAGCCAGTTTTGGACTAATGGTACATGGAGTAAGTTTGTGCAGATATCTATGTAATTATCTTTGGAACAATTTAGATGGTGCTAAAAAGAATATCATCTTTAAGGTCTCTATATAGTTTGTGATGATAATGACTAGCTTATTGATGGCCTGTACATTCATGGTTTCTGATAGCCAGTACATTGATGATAATCAGAAATAATAGAATGATTTCAGCCTTATATATATAAAATTTTCTAATTATGTTAGCATTTACATTCATGCTTGCAGCAAGAAATATTGATGATTACGTTTTGTTGTAATATTATGCTCAAGTTTATCATTGATTTGATAATTAGCTTAACATTTTATATTATATCTCTTTTAAATTCAGTCATAATGGATGACGGTTGATATTTATGAACTCGATGCTGGTGTTGTGTTTATTATTTATATTTTCCTTACACTTGCTTCACACAGTAATCTGCTGATCTCTATTCTATACACCATATCACTTTACTTCACATAGTATGAAAATTTAAAATATAAAGGCAGATGTTTTTAAAAATTTTGAAATATAATTTTTTCAATTAAGTAATTTTTTATTGAATATTTGCCAGTAAAAAAATAAAGCAATTTGATATTTATTTATTTCCTTTGCTAATACTAGTGACGAAGATTCACAGCCACACACACATATAATTTATTACTAAATTTAGATTTATTATTATTATTTTACGATTTATAAACCTGCATTGCTGTACTATTAGCCGAGATAGCAGTAAATCCAACGATATCACTAAAATAAAGTGTAATTTCTTGAAAGTTTTCTGCTGCCACTTGACCAAAATGCTTCAATTGTTCTATGACATATCTAAGAAAAATAAAAATATAATTATGTCTTATAAGAAAAGAAATTAAACTTAATATTTTCTATATCAGTTTAATGATTTTATTTATAATATCTTAAAAAATATTGCTTATAAGTGTATGTTATATTGCAAAACCCCCAACTTATTTGCTCTACTTTCAGTCTATAAAAAACGAACTATATTTGTTTCAGACTTGTTTCTCAATGGCCACCTGTAAAATTTGTATTAGCTGAATTTTTTATTTATAATATTTAATCTTACACAATAGATTCTTAAATAAAATTAGATTAATTTTTTTTGCTCTTTTATTAAGAAAAATTGATTTATTTTTAGCACTACAACAAGTTAGTCAATATTGGTCTACTCAATGTCAGAGGTTTAAACTCTGTGGGGGAAAACTTTCATATAATTAAATGATGTGACATTATTAAGCCTTATGTATTTTGGCTATTTGAGACAAAAATTTATAGCAATTCATAAGTTGATCCATCTATCCATTAAAATAATCTAGAGTGCTTGTTATTCTTCAGAACATCTTTTGCCCCATTGGCAGAGTACTGGGGTCATTATAAATAAAACATTCCCATTTAATTCTTTTAAAATTATATATTATTGATATACATATATTAATTATTGCATTATAATATTAACTATAGTTCACAACATAGCATTTGTATATGTTCCATCAGGTCCAACTATAATAAATAGGATAATTCTAACATTTAATTCTATATTCACATCATAGTTCATCCAGTGTTGCTGCTACTTGAGGATTTTAACATCTTATAATAAATGTGCCACAAAATGATTACACATGATAAACTTCCAACTAATGAAGGGAGAATCATTATTACCTGATAACTCCATCTCATTTAACAACGACAGACATTTTTCATTGATTAATCTGGCCTTTTACTCTCCCATGCTTTATCATAATATCACCGTGATAAATTCTTCTTTTCCAGATATTTAGCCATAAATGCATTCATAAAACTCAATTTCATTCATAGAATGCTGATTCTTATTGAGAGAATGATCATGCCTTTTTCAAATTGAACCCCAGAAATCCTCTTTTCTGATGATCAAGTTGAAACGTCGGTAAATCAATATTTACAATTTTTTAACATGGATGAACCTGTAAATATATCTAATATATATATTGAACCATGTTTGAATATGTGGGTTCGAAACACCAGCCTCTTAGGCAGAGAAGAACAAACTCGGAGAGTATGTATGCCCAAACGATAGCTATAAAATATATAACTAGCGTTACATTTCCAGGACATAACTTCTTCTCAGCTGTTGAGTTCAACACCAAGTTCAAAGCACTTTTTTTTTGTTTGTGTATAAACACGGGCACCAGCTATCTATTCAAGGATAAAAGAATAGACAACGCACTTTGAACAGTGGCCACTAACTCAACACCTAAATCCATGACTAGCTCAGCTGTTTGTAATCACTAATAGATTATACATAATTAGTGGTTAAAAGACTTGATAAAGAATTGTAAAAGGAATTTATAAAAAGAATTTGATAAAAGGAATTGATAAAAAGAATTGACCGACAAATAAAGTTTAATTTTAAAGATAATTTATTAACTAACATTTATTTACTAAATTTAAACATTTTATAATTCTAATAAAACACACGCATATTTTAAATTAACATTTCTAAATAGTTTAAATATTCCTATAGATTTAATAACAGAACACTCTAATTTAACTAATAAATATTGATATAATGATCACGCACATATTAACTCATGTACACACATAATAATAATAAAGTATTACATAGCATTTGAAATTTAATCACACATATCAATAGTTCATTTATGTATGATATAAAGTTCATATAATTAGACTCTTGAAAGATTCGTACGAATTAATGCAATGCAATGGCTATTACAGTATAAACGAAATAAGCAAATGTTTTTACCTAGGCTTTTGAATGTAGACGTAGAATTTTGTTCTCTTTGGTGGCTGCTTTCGGTGAGAATATTTCCATTATGAATGCTTACCAGCCAGCTGGGACTTTTCCTTGATGAGTTTCCTGATTTTCATGATTATTACTATTGGAGACAATTAGATACTGATGGAGATTTTCTAAGTTGTTAAGTTGACATTATTTCACGGGCAGATCTTGCTGTTTTCATCGGACTTTTTAGGCTGTGGAGAGGCGTGAATTCCCAAAATCTTCTCAACACTGCATTTTGTTTCTTAACTGACTCAATTAATTTCTGAACAGCACTACTCAATTACTTTGTGAACTGCACTCACTCAACTAATTTGTGAACTGAACTATTGTCCAATAAAAAAGTCTATTTATACCTGCGACGTGTTGTCTTTCATATCTCCGGCAAAGATCTGTTGTCAAAATTCCAGTGATAATCATTTGATAAACGTGTTTTGAAAGATTGCTTAATTAGTAATAGCCATGCAAAAACATATTGTTTTATATTAATTAATATCTAATAGCCATTGCCGTGTTTTTTAATGATAATCTTCTTTAACTTTCATTTATTTATAATAACATTTATTCTATTGTTGACAATCGCACATATATACGCACATATATTAGTTTTAACATTATTTTTTCTTTAATTAAACTTGAATGAAAAGAGATTTGTATGTTTTAACTTTTTAAATTATATTTTTACGAATACTAATAAAACTCTTTACTTCCTTTTATAACCCTTAGTTTAATTTCTCTAATGAAACACCCCTCTCCCCTTCTGATTAATTGATTGTAGCTCTTATTTCAGAAATTAACGATAGAAAACTATTTGATTCTTATCTTTTCTGAAAACAAGCTGCAATAAACTCAACATTTAATTTTATGTTTCTCTTTTATGAAAAATTACTTTAATAATTTTTTTTTAGATAAAATTATATGTGCCTATATCAATATAGGTACATTACACCGCCCTTCCTTTTGAGAGTAAAATGCGTCATTTTTGACCATTTTATCTCTGACAACATTAAATCTTAATTTATTATTCCTTCTAAGTTTGCTTTTTGGTATCTTTTCCTTTCCATACTAAGGGCAATCTCCAATTATGCTTTTCTTCTTTCTATGCTGGCAACATTGTTTACAATGTTCATCCTGGATAGTGACCACGAGGACAAACTAATTTTGTGGCACAGGGATCTTTTATAAACGAAGCTTCGGCTGCCGATTCTCTTGATCGGACTTTGACTAAGAAAAGGTGGCTGCGAATGGCAGGAATTTCAACTGTCCATTTCCGACTTACGCTTTGGAAAACGATTGCCGATTCTCTTGATCGGACTTTGACTAAGCAGCTGCGAATGGCAGGAATTTTCAACTGTCCATTTCCGACTTATGCTTTGGAAAACGAGGTACGAGATATGGGGATTCTCCCCTGAAAAGTGACTTACGACTTACTCTGGTTGTTGCCAGTGCACTTTTTAAAAGAGGAATGATCCCGGCCAATCCGTTACGGGTGCTAAAATCTATCCAGTCGACAGCTTTAAACTTAATCCTTATCTAACTTATTTCAATACTACCCTCATCCCTTAATTTCGAACCCTTATACACTCTTAATACAACTTAGATTGACTTTCATTCATATTATTTTTAAATTCATTACGAACATTATTTATAACCCTTACGAACATTATTTAAAATATTTATTTACACTAATCTTATAATATTATCTTTAAACCAGTATGAACATTTTAAATATTAGTTTTACGATACTTATTTTAAACCCATACGAACATTATCCATATTTATTTATGCTACAATATTGTTTTGAAACTATCATGGACACATATTTATTTATATTACAATATTATTTTAACCCATTACTTTAACTTATATATTAACTTGCGTATATTCAGAAAACTATTTTATTTATTGCTCTTTATTATTATACAAAGATTTTATGGGACTTGATTACTTTAACCCATTTATTGACTTCCTTTTATTAACTTATGTATTCAAAACTATTTTATTTTAATGTGCGTGTACTCAGAAAAAAAACCTGTTTTACTTTATTGAGATTCATTATTATTATTTTTTACTACAGATATATTATACTTATTTGCTTAACTTGATTTCCTTTTGCTTATTTCCATTATCTTATTTATTTATTTAATCCTACAAACTTTATTTCTAAATCCTTAATTTGACCCATTTATTTAACTTGATTTTATTGATTTTCATTTATTTGAACTGTTTATTTACGAACATTTCCTTAATTAATATGTGTGTGGAGAAAAAAAAATCTTTTATTTTGCGAAGCCTCCATTATTATTATTTGACAAAACAATCCATCATTTTAAATAGCGAAATTCTAATTCAGGCTTTTCACCTATGTCAAAATAATTATATTAGACTCATAGTCCATTTCCAGTCCTTTTTGTTTATTTCCTTTACTATTCTGCCCGATTACTAACTTTTAAACTATGTCAGGCAGTTCCTTCTTTCTTTCTACTAATTTTATAATATAAATCATACTCCATATTCTCACTTCTATTTCTTGATTAAAATCTATTTTATCTCTTTCTCTTTCCATTCTATTTTCTGCCTTGTAAATTAGAAAACTTTTAAGCTTTACTGACCTCTGTATTTTTCCTAATCGTGAATATTTTTTCCTATGCTTCCTCTTTGTTTTAAATCTACGTCTACAGCGAATGTGAACGTTTACTTTAAACCTTTTATTTTTAATTCTTAGTAAAAACTCTCTTACGCTATCTTCTACCTTTTGATCTACATAAGTTTCTACTTTATTTATCACAATGCTATCTGATTCTAATTCAATTTCTACCTCTTTCGTGACCTCAACCTTTTTACTTTCTTTAACTAAATCTACATTTATAATTTCTTGATTTTTCTCTACCTTTCCTGTAATTTCCTATCTTATTTCCCTTACTTCTGCTCTGAGTTCCTTAATTTCTCCTTTAACCTGACTAATTTCTGCCTTCAATTCTGCTTTGAGTTCTTCTTTGAGCTCTTGTTGGTTTTGCTCAAATTTCTGACACAATTCTTGTTGACTTTGTTTAATTTCTCGAATTATATTCATCATCATTTTCATCATTATCTGCATGTCAGATATTTCTTCTTTCTCCTTTTCTACTAACTGAGGATTTTTAAAATATATTGGGCTTTCTTTCGGATCCATTTTCGAAAATTTCAATTTTAAAGTACTAGCGCTTATGTTAAATTAAATTTAAATACAACTTATTTATTTATTTTTTCTTGCTAAGACAGAAACTCACGCTAACTCCACCCTTTTAGTCCTTTTCACTACCTGTTCTAACACCTTAGCTCTTCCCAAACATCTAATTGACTCTGATTTGATAGCATAAATGTCAAAATCTCTTTTCATTTCGAAAAAAAAATTTTTCGGTCAATTCTTTTTTAAAATTAAAACACTTTTACATACGTAATTTAACTTTTGTATAAAACAAAATTTTCAAACAAGAAACAAAGTATTTAACTAACTGTCATTTATGACAAGTTCAGCCCACAGTTGGGTATAGCCATTTGAACCATGTTCGAATATGTGCATTCGAAACACCGGTCTCTTAGGCAGAGAAGAACATACTCGGAGAGTATGTATGCCCAAACGATAGCTATAAAGTATATAACTAGCGTTACATTTCCAGGACATAGCTTCTTCTCAGCTGTTGAGTTCAACACCAAGTTCAAAGCACTTTTTTTTGTTTGTGTATAAACACGGGCGCCAGCTGCTTATTCTAAAAGAATACTAAAAGAATAGACAACGCACTTTGAACAGTGGCCACTAACTCAATGCCTAAATCCATGACTAGCTCAGCTGTTTGTAATCACTAATAGATTATACATAATTAGTGGTTAAAAGACTTGATAAAGAATTGTAAAAGGAATTTATAAAAAGAATTTGATAAAAGGAATTGATAAAAAGAATTGACCGACAAATAAAGTTTAATTTTAAAGATAATTTATTAACTAACATTTATTTACTAAATTTAAACATTTTATAATTCTAATAAAACACACGCATATTTTAAATTAACATTTCTAAATAGTTTAAATATTCCTATAGATTTAATAACAGAACACTCTAATTTAACTAATAAATATTGATATAATGATCACGCACATATTAACTCATGTACACACATAATAATAATAAAGTATTACATAGCATTTGAAATTTAATCACACACATCAATAGTTCATTTATGCATGATATAAAGTTCATATAATTAGACTCTTGAAAGATTCGTAGGAATTAATGCAATGCAATGGCTATTACAGTATAAACGAAATAAGCAAATGTTTTACCTAGGCTTTTGAATGTAGACGTAGAATTTTGTTCTCTTTGGTGGCTGCTTTCAGTGAGAATATTTCCATTATGAATGCTTACCAGCTGGCTGGGACTTTTCCTTGATGAGTTTCCTGATTTTCACGATTATTACTATTGGAGACAATTAGATACTGACGGAGATTTTCTAAGTTGTTACGTTGACATTATTTCACGGGCAGATCTTGCTGTTTTCATCGGATTTTTTAGGCTGTGGAGAGGCGTGAATTCCCAAAATCTTCTCAACACTGCATTTTGTTTCTTAACTGACTCAATTAATTTCTGAACTGCACTACTCAATTACTTTGTGAACTGCACTCACTCAACTAATTTGTGAACTGAACTATTGTCCGATAAAAAAGTCTATTTATACCTGCGACGTGTTGTCTTTCTATCTCCGGCAAAGATCTGTTGTCGAAATTCCAGTGATAATCATTTGATAAACGTGTTTTGAAAGATTGCTTAATTAGTAATAGCCATGCAAAAACGTATTGTTTTATATTAATTAATATCTAATAGCCATTGCCATGTTTTTTAATGATAATCTTCTTTAACTTTCATTTATTTATAATAACATTTATTCTATTGTTGACAATCGCACATATATATGCACATATATTAGTTTTAACATTATTTTTTCTTTAATTAAACTTGAATGAAAAGAGATTTGTATGTTTTAACTTTTTAAATTATATTTTTACGAATACTAATAAAAACTCTTTACTTCCTTTTATAACCCTTAGTTTAATTTCTCTAATGAAACACCCCTCTCCCCTTCTGATTAATTGATTGTAGCTCTTATTTCAGAAATTAATGATAAAAAACTATTTGATTTTTATCTTTTCCAAAAACAAGCTGCAATAAACTCAACATTTAATTTTATGTTTCTCTTTTATGAAAAATTACTTTAATAATTTTTTTTAGATAAAATTATATGTACAATATCAATATTGGTCAATATATATATATATATATATACTTTAATATAAAAATATAAACAAATATTATAGACAACTATATTTGAATTAATAAATAATAAATTTATTTACATAAAATCGATTTTCATTCAGAATGAACCTTCTCAAGATGTTAGAATAAATCAAAAAGTCACACGATTTATATTAACTTAGTATACACTTATTGTTCTAATTAAATTTTAAAAATTATTAAAATTTTCAATGTTCAATTGACGACCCACAACTCAACTTCACGGATTCTTGGAGAAAAATTCAGAAACCTAGTATCCTTTAACCTTAATAATAATTACTATCAACAATCAGAACAATAAGTGTATACTAAGTTAATATAAATCGCGTGACTTTTTGATTTATTCTAACATCTTGAGAAGGTTCATTTTGAACGAAAATCGATTTTATGTAAATAAATTTATTAATTATTAATTCAAATATAGTTGTCTATAATATTTGTTTATATTTTTATATTAAAGTATTTTATGAAGGGAAAATAATGGATTTTAATTCCATCTTTATATATATATATATATATATATATATATATATATATATATATATATATATATATATATATATATGATCACTAGATGGAGCTTACCAATAGCTCTAAACGAGCTTTATTTTTATAAGTGCCAAAAGAAAAAGAATTCAAAATCTCTATTGTTAACCCTCCCTCCAGACCAATTGGTTTCAAGCTTATGGCTCACCTCAGTGAAGGAGTGGTCTAGAAACTAAATCTAAAACACTGACTCAAAAGTCAGCACTTATAAAACACATTTTTATCAATTTGAAAGTCTGAAATTTTCAGACACATAAATGTCTTCGAATCCAGCTTAGCAAAACAGATATATATATATATATATATATATATATATCAAAACTACCCCATATCTATATATATATATATATATATATATATATATCAAAACTACCCCAAATCTAAAATTAAACCAGACCAGCATAAAAATAATATTAAAACACAACCTAAGGTTTCACTGCTACAAGCAGACTTCTCAAGTGTAAAGAACTACAAAAAAAACCACACATTATATATACTATTAAAAACTACCCACAAATCCATTCACTTCCCATCCACCCTTAATATTAAAAGAACTCTTAAATAAGTTAATTGCTTCAGAATAATAAATTTTCAATAATAAAGACTCTTTAATTCTTCTTTTGATTTCATTTCTCTCAAAGAAGACAACCTTAGCTTCATCAAAATCAATACTGTGGCCTGTATCTTTTTCATGGACATACAAAGCAGAACTAAGATATCTATTTTTAACTCTACTTTTATGAACCTTTATTCTTTCATTTAAACTCAAACTACTCTGACCTATGTAAACCTTCTTACAAAATAAACAAGGAATAAAATATACCACACCAGGAATAGTCTTTCTATCAAAAACTTCTTTTGTATTATTTAATAAATTATTCAATGTAACACCCCTTTTCCAAGCAATTTTCTTATTTCCAAACAATTTACTATTTCTACACACAATTCTATAAGAAGACAATTTAAATGGCAAAGAAATAAAATCATATTTTTCTTTAACCTTTACATCCTTACAAATATTACTATTAAATAAAATACTTTTAACAAATTTATCAGAGTATCCAACACTCAAATAATCTTTATAAAATTGATATTTCTGAAACAAAGCTACCCCACTAGAATTATTTAATTTAATATTCCTATGACAATAATTCCTTAAAGCAGCTACTTTATGAGATACAGACTGATAGCTATCAGGTTTAATTATAGATCTTAATTCTTTACTTTTAACTAAATGACTGCACAATAAACAATTAGTTTCTATATTTCTAATCACCAAAAGATCTAAAAATTTTAACTTACCAAAATCTAACCCCCCTCCTTCTAACACAAATTTTATAGAAGGATCAAAACAATTAAACTCATTTACAAATTCCTTCAATTTATCATTCTCAACTACAAATAAACAATCATCAACATATCTGACAAATAATTTTACATATAAACAATTCTTTTAATAATAATTTCCTCTTCCATAAAACTAATATAAACTGAACATACTAAAGGAGAAATAATATAACCTATTATCCACCCTTCCTTAATCTTATAAAAATTACCTCTATAAGTAAAATACATAGAATCTTCCAATAACAAAAGTAAATCTTTAATTACCTTAATTTTATTTTTTGATAAAGAACTTTTCTTAATCAATACAGACAAAAGAACATCAATACTGCTTAACCTATTAACAGACTGATACATATTTTCAATATCTAAACTTCCAAATACCCAATTACTTTCCATTTTAAAATTATTAATCTTATCAAAAGCCTCAAAAGAAGAAGAAACTGTGTACTGACCAAAATCAACAAATTGTTTTAAAAAATTATTCAAGAATCTAGAAATACCCTCTACAACACTACCTGTAAAATCAAAAATAAATCTTAAAGGAAAACCATCTTTATGAGTTTTAATATTCACAAACATCTTAGCTGATGTAAAATCATTAGGATAGCATTTTAAATAATCTACTCTATTAAAAATTTTTAAATTAACCATTTTCTTCATAATATCTATCAATTTTCTTTTAATCAAATTACCTGGATTTTTATCTAACAACATATATTTACCATTATTTAATTCTCTATCCATTTTCTCTTTGAATTCATCTCCTTTCATAATAACAAACCTACCAGCTTTGTCTTCACGAGAAATGATTACATCATTAGCAATTAACCTATTTTTAAGATGTTTAATCTCAGCAGGATTAATAACAAATTTTTCTTTCCTTTTTAAACTTTTATTCAAAATCGATTGAATACCAACTTTCTGCTCATCACTCAAATTACTAGATTCAATAGACGAAATTATATCAAAAACTATATTTTTTGAATGAAATGGAACAAAATTAGGGCCTTTACCAAGAATATCTAATTCTCTATCATTTAACTTCAAATCCGTAAGATTAACAACTCTATCCTCAGAAACCTTATTCTCATATCCTTTATCACTACAATAAACTTTATTAACTTTCCCAAACAACCACTTTAATTTTCTTTCATATTTTTTACAATAGAAATTTGACCTATTCTGTCTAAATTGTCTCATAAAAAAATTCAAAATTGAATAATTAAAATCTTGCCTCCTTTCTAAATAATATCTATTCCTTTTATATAGATAAATAAATTTATAAAACCTTACAAAAGTATCTTTTAAAAAACTATTCAATATATATGTTTGTAACTTAAAAACTAAATTTTTATTTTGAATCAACTTTTTATTTCTACTAAAATTAATAACACAACACCTAGGAAAAACACTAAATTCCCTACATTTTTTAAGAAAATAAATCTGCCAACGTAAAGACTCTATCTTATCACTCAATTTAGACAAATTTTTAATCCTTCTAATATCATTAAATGGAAAATTATTAAAAATTAAACTCCACAAACCCATACTAAATACCCAAATTACCAATACCCTTATAAATTAAAACCCAATAAAACTTATTTAAGAGTTCTTTTAATATTAAGGGTGGATGGGAAGTGAATGGATTTGTGGGTAGTTTTTAATAGTATATATAATGTGTGGTTTTTTTTGTAGTTCTTTACACTTGAGAAGTCTGCTTGTAGCAGTGAAACCTTAGGTTGTGTTTTAATATTATTTTTATGCTGGTCTGGTTTAATTTTAGATTTGGGGTAGTTTTGATTTTATATTGACTTGTTTAGCTTTATGCACTTGTTTAGCTTTATGCTTGTAATGTTTATATATATATATAAGTTACAATTCAAAATCTAGAAATGAATCCTGTTCAAAGTTAGAATGCTTTTGAAAATATAGTATCTCAAATTTATGGATCATATTACTCAGACAAAATGCCATCCATTTAAGTGTTTTGCCTTTGCAGATAAATTACCCAAAAGAATCATTCAAACAATATACGGTGCTTGTCTTATAGATAAAGATTCCATTGGATGGTGCCATTTTCAAGCTAAAACTATAAAATATGACCATTCCCGGGCCATTGATTATAATAATTTTGCTGTGCTTTTTTGTAATGTGAAAATAAAAACAAAACAAAATCGTCTTTTATAAATATTATTTTTTATTAACGTATACAATTTAAATGATAATAATAAATGTAAAATAAAATCAACAAATTACAATTTGATTCGTGTTTTTTCTATTGTAAATTTTTTTAATTGTGTTGCGGCTTTTTTTTTATCAATTTTCAATCGGATATTTTTTTACTTGTGTTATGACTTTTTTTTTTGTTGTTGTTTAACTAAAAAATAATAATCGTAATAAAAAGTAAAATTTCTTAGTCTATTTTTTATTTTTTTAATCTTCGTTATACATTTTTTTTTTTTTTTTACAGACAAAGAGATATTATGGTTATTTTTTACTTGAAATAGAATGACAATAAAAAGTAAAAGTTGTTACTGTTAGTATTAGGGTTAGATTTAGGGTTAGTTTTAGGGTTAGTTTAGGGTTAGTTTTAGGGTTAGTTTAGGGTTAGTTTTAGGGTTAGGGTTAGTTTTAGGGTTAGTTTTATAGTTAGGGTTAGTTTTAGGGTTAGTGTTCTGTTGTTTGTAATGCTAAAATAAAAAAATTCAAAATCGTAACCGTACTCGGACAAAATAAAGAAAGTCAAACTTTTTTAAACAACAACAAACACATATAAATGTCTTCTTTACTTACTAAACATGTTTATAATATTTGCTTTTTATGAAATTTATAAAAAAACATGTATATTTGTACTTTTTTTATTGGATATTTTTTTTGGTACCACTCTTTTTTACTTCAAAAATATACACACGGTGTCTCGTGGAATGTTACGAACAGTACGTTACTTGATGCGTTATCTAATTGCAACTCACTAAAAACATAGATATTTAACATTTTCCCAATTAAAACTTCACTTCAGAAGGTGGAAAAAGGTCTTAGAATTATTACTTTAAAAAATGTGAACATTTCAATACTTTAAAATAAAAAAAAATCCAATGAAAACAACATTTCCATCCAATTTAAATACAAACTCTCTCATCAAGCCGTAACTATTTTATAAACTGTGAGAATTCAGAAAATGTAATTGCTGTGATGTGACATACATGCTGTACTGTGACATGGCATAGTGGCCTGCATTCTGTAGCACAACAAAAAAGTTGTATTATAGAAAATGCGGGTTCAAAAGTGTTGGCCGCGGAAACAGCATTTTTATGTGTTTTGGTGCCAAAACCGCGCCATAGAATGGCATCTTTAGCTATAAGATGAGTACCCAATATACATACCAGATGATTGTGCAAGGATTAAACTTTGAGTAGTGCTTATAGAATAATCTGAAAATCACTAAGAGAATATAAAAAAATATTAATATATTTGAATGAAATCCATCTCTGGATTCTGGGTCAACCCTATAAAAATAGAATCCCTGTTGCAATCAAAGCACAGAAAGAAATAATTTCTGGAAACAATATGCTCATGCCAATTTAAACACCCTACAAAAATTAAGTTGCAGAATAAACAAAATTTAATCTTATTTCTCATTATTTTGGAAAACCAGATGATAATTCAACATTTATATCCATTGAATTAACCCCCAAACTTGCTTAAATATTAAGCTCATGCCATTCAAGAGTACATTGTATTCCACTATTTGTTTATGCACCTTTAAGTTAATTCACCTCTATTTTAATTTCAAACTTAGCAACTTTCTTATCTAAAACGTTATATCATATACATGGACTATCTCCTATAAACTCATCCTGTACATGAAAAAACAGGAGAAAATTTTTGAATTGACTTGTGTCACAAGATCATTGTGAATAAAGATATTAGAATCAGCAGTTAAGGATAAAATGGGGCCATACATATTACCATCATTTTTAAGGATGCAACTTATGAAAAAGAGATTATCAACTGGTCAAACTAGTTTTCTTTTTAGGATTGTAATAGATATAGTTAGAAGAAACAAAAACTACATCCCAATAATAGACCAGCTTGATATTAAGGTGGATTTTGACATAGTCCTAGTTGACTTTCTATTTAATAGATTGGCAGATGTCAAAGTAGCCAAGTCAATATAATTAACACCATGAATATACTATTGAATCATGCTATGCATAACTTTTAACAGAATGAACTTAACTATATTTAACCCTTATAATTCAATACCTCAGGAAACTCATTAAATGCCCTACTTTTTACCACATAAATAGATCTTTTATCCTGGGAATAAAAGACATTATTTAAAATATTGTCTACATAGATGACATTTCAGTTTTTCTGAGTTTTAACAAACAAATCTTAGCCTTGATAGACATGTGTCTGGTACATATATATGAAATACTTCAAATAAATATCTAGACCCTTTTTAGATTTTCTTTTTCATGTTAATAGCTCAGGGATGCATTCAGTAATACATGGAAACATAAAGAAGAAATTGAACATGTGATCAATTTTCTTGCAAAATCATATATTTGTATCCTAAGACATTATATATAATCTAATCATAAAAAGATAATTTATTTTTAATCCATAATCCTTTATGCATATATCTATACCATATCCAGAGAATGTCAGTGAAACAGTTAAAATGACCAGTGCTGCAAAATGGTTTGGGTCTGCATTCAATACATATTTTTCAAATTTCAAGAACTCATATTTGGAAATAGCATTTACAGTTACTTCTACAACTAGGCTACCACCTATCACAGAATACTGCAAATCTTGTATTTACTCACTGTTAGCTGTTGATAACCTAACTATTTGTCTGTCTGAGAACAAGTGCCATGATTGGAAAATCTTATATCTATTTCATCCATTTCAAACAAGTTCCAATGAGCAACCTGTACTTAATATAAATAACAAACTATTAATTCATAAATTCAAACTCTGGTTTCTTAAACAAATTTTTTTTGATTTTCTAATCAAATTAAATCTACAATCACTTCATGACTTTAACTTAATAAATCTTTATATAATTTTTTAATACTCTCTTTTAAAATAATTCCAAGAAATAAATTATACAATCCTTTGACATTTTAAAAATAATAAATTATTTTGAGAGTTATTTAAAAGCACAAAATTGACTGATTAAAGCACAATTGCCTTATTAAAGCACACAAAAACAAGTGAACACCTACTTTTATACCAAAATAAATTGATAATTTGATTGGCTATTTAGATCTTTATCTGGTGATCTAATTTACATATTAGTACTATCATACACAATTAAATTTCAAAAATAAAAATGATGACTCATTCAATATTATACTATTTAATTCTAAATTAATTTTATACTTCTAAACTTCTATTTAAACAAATTAAATCTTTTAAAATAACATTTTAAAAATATTTCATTAATTTATTCAACATTTTTTTTAATATATCTATTTTTTTAAAAATCTAATTTTATTAATTAATTACACATTTGTTTTAAAAGCCTAATTAAATATTTTATAACAACTAATTTTTTTTATCTTGTCTTGTGGCCAACAAATGTTTTCAATTTTATTATCAATTCTACAGCAATTTTGAAACTTTATTAGAAAAACTTGCAAGCACATAAGTATGAATATTTACATGTCTCATGATGTAAAAAACTCAGACGATCTGTCTCAATTTGTATAATTACTATCTGATAACAAAATAAATATTTAATTGCAAAAAATATTATATTAAAGAATAATAATATAAAAATATAATTTAGAATAATAATTTTGATACTATTAAATTAAACACATTTCTGCACCACAAAATATTATGCTTTAAATAAATAATTTATAATACAAATATTAAGTTTTTATTTTACAATACACTAATTTATTTAATTTTAAGACATTACTTTAAATTTAAGTTTTAACACTTTATTTACTAGGGTTTTTAGCATATTATTTTACTACGGCCAGTTTTCTCAACTAGACAAAATTACACTATTTAGCTTTACTTGACTATTTTTAATATACTAGTATAGTTTTTACGCATTTAATAATCTCTTTTTTACTTTAACAAAGCATTTTAAAAGATTGCCAACATTACACAGGAATCACACCAATCAAAATATATCCCTCATTTAATTTTTTTAAAAAAATTGACTAAGTGAATTCATTTGGACCTAATCAAAAGGGTACAATGTGTGTATATATATATATATATATATATTGAACTCAGAATTTCAGAATTTCAATCTCCCTACACCTATGCACTCCATTTTATACAACTGGTACACATGACAACACACATGTGAAAAAGATAATGATCTCCAATATATGTATTTTGTATTGAACCAGCACTCAGCAGTTGGTCCAAATAATTTTCTCCCGCCACTCACACATATATATATTTATACAATCTGTGTTCACTTTATATTAAAATAGCAAATCTTCAAACTTTAATGGACAAGCTTCAATCTTCTCCGCCCTCCAACTCTTCACCCATCCATATTATTAAAAATCTAATGGTGGAACACTCAAACCCTTATTGATGCTAATATTATTGTCATATCCATGCTGACTTTAAGTTACACTGATCCCTCACATGTAGGATTGACATCAACAAAAGAGTTTCAATGATAAAAATGGTTGAAGAGTTGGAGGGTGGAGAAGATTGAAGCTTGTCCATTAAAGTTTGAAGATGTACTATCTTAATAAAAACTGAGCAGTGATTGTATATATGAGTTGCAGATGATCTGGACCAACTGATGAGTGCTGGTTCAGCATGAAATACATATACTGGAGATCATTAATCTTTTCCCCATGAATGGGGCATGTGTATCAGTTGTATAATATAAAGTGCATAGCTATAGGGAGTTTGAAAGTCTGAGTTTGAGTCCTTATAATTACATTGTTTAGTATAGACAATATACTCGTATTTGAATATTATATAATTTCACTGAAACATGATTTTTTGACTGTGTGCTTAATAAGGTCTTCAGTAATATAACATACACCACTAGCTTTTTTTTTGTTAGTTAACATTTTTAAGAGCAAAACTTGTATAAAATTTTTAAGTATTCATTTGCTCATATTCTAGTCTTGATTGGACTTTTATCAAATTTTTTGTTCAAGACATTTCTTATGTTAACCATTAAAATTACGTATTATATCTTTCAAAAATATGGATGGAGAGACAGAGATAAAGCTAGATAGATAGAGAGAAAATAAAAAAGAGAGATGGGAAGAAATGGAAAGGAGACAAAAAAGAAAAAGCTCCATATTTATTTTAAAGTTGTTATACATACAAACTTACTTTGGAAGTAATTCTTGCAAAATAATTTCTGTTTTTTCTTTCTCCATCAGTAAAGCTTGATTCCTTTCTGCTACAATTTCCTCTAGTTTAGAAGAATATTGTTCTAATCTTTCAATTAATCCATCCATGACTCCCTTTTTATTTCTAAATTGAAAAAAAGAAGTAAATTTATATTTAAAAATTTAATATTAATAATAATAACTAATACACCTTCTATAAATAGTCAAATTAAGAGTCATAGATCACATGACCCTATCTCTTAAGCTTGTAAGTTATAAACAATGAGGATTGCCAATTCCTCTACAAGCTTTATAATAAATGCTTAGCCAGAGCCAGCACTTAAAATATCTCTGTCAGGAACCCCCCCCCAACCCCTGACCATGGTTTTGTGCTTTGGAACTCTTCAGAGAGGTGTCAGGATAGGTTCAGACACTAGATCTAAAAATACCAACCCAAAGCTATGCACTTATCTAAAAGTTATCTATTGAGTGGAAAATCTGAAATTTTCAGACACCTTCTACATTAAAAATTTTTATTTACCATTGTTAAACTCATTCAACTCACAACTTTGACACCATCCAACTCAGATAAATACAATAATGATTATTACTAATCATTTTCTAAACTAAAAATTATCTCTAGCATAGATATAAATTTAAACCTCAATTAAAGATTAATATATCTGATTTTTTAATTTTAAACATACACACACAGAGTTATTCATCTTTCTTTTTCTCATGTGTAATATCTTTATAGATATATTAAACAACCTCCATACTTCTCCATTTTTTGAAATTCATATAAACAAATATACAATAAAAGATAAATGATCCCCAAGATGCATTTTGTGCTGAACTAGCATTCATCAGTTGGCCCATGTCACTATCTTCCAAATAAAGATACAATAAAAAACAATGATCCCCAAGATGCATTTTGTGCTGAACCAGTACTCATCAGTTGATCCAGGTCATTATCTCCTGAGAGAGATAATGAAATGCATCTTGGGGGTCATTTGTCTTTTACTGTATCTTTATTTATATGAATTTAAAAAAGTGGGGAAGTATGGAGGTTGTTTAATACATTTTAAATGTATTGATGGTAAATTTGGCAAAATAAATAATACTAAAAAATGATTTTTGTTTTAAATGCAGAAAATAAATACTATTTGATACTGATAAAATTTCAATGCCCTTTTATACTATATACGAAACTGTAATTTATTTTTGGTAATTTTAATTTTAATGGTCTAAATAGCAATTTATTTATTTTATTATGTTTGTTATTTTTAAAATATATATGCGTTCAAGATTAAATCCTAATGCTCTACCAATTTTGTCTTTCCTAAAATATAAATGATTCTTTACACAAGAAGATTCAACATTCTTGAGATGAAGACTTTTAATAGGTGTCTCGTTTTCAGACATTAGAACAATGACTACTTTCCTTTAAGAAAATACTATTCTAGTCTATCATTATATCTTTATGTTATCCTACCATATTTTTTGCTGTCTAGTATGTATTAATACAGCCTAATAAAGTTATTGCTGAAAAGCAAATGTCGCTTAGGTAAATCACAGCTCACAGTTAGGATGAGATAGTTATTTTTTTACAAAAAGACACAGCTAAAATATAATGATAATGCAATTAAGCTAATAAGAAGTTATCAGAAGAAATAAATAATGCAAACAGAAAACAAACAAACAAGCATTATGAAAAAAAAATTGAAAATGAAGAAGAAATAAAGAAAAGATTATTATATGGGCAAATACAAAAAAAATGAGTGAGAATAGAGTGTAATTAAAAAAATATTTGCTATTTTTATAATGCAAAGTTTAAGTGATAAGCACTGGTTAGAGAGATTAATTAAAAAAATCAAAAAACAAAAGACTTAGAATTAGAAAAAATAAAACAAAATGAGTGAATGGTTTGAAAGACAAAATGTTAAAAAGTGAGAGACGGTATGTAAGATTTAATTCACAACTAAGTTTTAATAAAATGACAAATAATACAAATCTTGGAAGGTTTTTAAATAGAAAAGCAGATTTGAAGCTGGGATGTAACATAGGCTCTGGTGAACTGCAGTATTAACAGTAATGGGATATTTAATTGCTCATGAGTTTATAAAAAGTTTCAGCATTAGAAGTGACAGAGTCAGGCCATTGCTGCATTTATAAAGTCAAAAGATATTATTAAATCATAGTAAAATAACTACTTTAAGTTAAGAAGATGTATGTAGAACTATTATGCTTTAAATTTACTGTATGGAAGTTAAGTTTCAACCTTTTATGATATAATATAAAGTTATTGGAAAAGTTTTGTTTTAAGATATCACTTAAGATTCTGACAATGGACAGAATCACAAAATCAATGGATATTTTAAAATCTTTCTAAATGTGTTGACATTGTTGTATTGATTATATTAAGCCATCAAATGTAACAGAATTCCTAAAAAGAATATTATGGTGAAAAAGGTGTGATATTATTTATACTAATGCACTCTAGATTATGTCATTGTATTTTTAGAATTTTATAAATCAACCTTAAATTAAATGTTTTTAATTACTTTGTCTTCTGTTGATAGAATGGCCAAGTTTCGCTTCCATATAATAAATTAGTAAAGTAACTCTATATCCAACTAATACAGCAAAGTAGATGTTTCATTGTGGTGAATATCTTATAACTCATTAAAAGTAGAAGCAGCACAGTAGAGTTTGTCTGCACTGCAACTTCTAAGTCTACATTTCTATTTAAAAAGCTAAAAAATTATATGAATTGTCTTACATTCTCAAATTTTATAATCTACCAGCTAAAACCTCTTTATCTTCCATCATTGGCTGATAAAGGATTCAAATTTTTTTTAACATTACTAAACCAAAGTCTTTATATAGTGTATTTCAAACATTAAGTATCTTCTTTAGATTGTCTTTTGAGTTGATCTATTAATATACTTTAAATTCAGAATTCAATAAGATAAAGTCCTTTTTTGTTTTCAATCGATTCAAATTAAAAATCCATCATCAAATCTGTAACAAAATTTGATCCTTGATTTATTAAGCTGTTTAAAAATGATTCTAAAGATCAGTACCATAAAAATGAAAACAAAGTTAAAGTATATATCTTTATTTAGTGTAGAAGCTATATAATTCAAATAAACTGTAGTGAACAATGATCTAATTTCAAATAATGGCATATACCTGTTTGATTAACTGACTCAAATGCCTTGATTAAATCCACAAAAGCAATATATATATATATTTCACAAGATGGCATTATTATTATTATTATTATTATTATTATTATTATTATTATTATTATTATTATTATTATTATTATTATTATTATTATTATTATTATTATTATTATTATTATTATTATTATTATTATTATTATTATTATTATTATTATTATTATTATTATTATTATTATTATTATTATTATTATTATTATTATTATTATTATTATTATTATTATTATTATTATTATTATTATTATTATTATTATTATTATTATTATTATTATTATTATTATTATTATTATTATTATTATTATTATTATTATTATTATTATTATTTCAGAGTATATATATATATGTCACTTTTTCATATTTGACTGACAACAAATGTTTTTAGCACTTCTTGATTCTCTGAAATAACGACTGTCTCTGATAATGATTCACTTATAACCAGAAGTTGTCCATTCAACAAAATCATTAGAAGTATCTTTTTTGTGATGGACAATTATGATATTCCATGATAATTATGGCAATCTATTTTTTATTTTTATTTTTAAAAATAGGATAACAGAAACATTCTTAATTTATCAGGGCAAAATTTAGTAAGTCTATATACTCATAAAAAAGTCTGAAATTTTTGAAGCTGGTATAACACTTAATATTTTTCAAAACTATTTTAAAGTACTTTCCCAAGATTTATAGCCTTTCCACTTTTAAAATTGCAAAGAACTGTTTTAATCTTTACTGAACTGAATGGGTATTTTTGTTCAAATCTAAATGAGTAAATAAAATGGATATACCATTAAAAATCATTACCTCAATTCTTATATCATTATTAAAAAATGATCAAAATATTCCTTCCATCAGTTTAAAATATCACTGCCATTGTCTAAAATAGTGCCAATAAGGGAATTAATTGGATTACAAAACAATTTGTAGATCCATATATTATTTTCAATGCCTCAAAAAAGATGCAAAGTGACCATGCTCAATAAA
This sequence comes from Epiperipatus broadwayi, assembly GCA_028023455.1. NCBI lineage: Eukaryota > Metazoa > Onychophora > Udeonychophora > Euonychophora > Peripatidae > Epiperipatus > Epiperipatus broadwayi. The sequence continues at coordinate 8,695,321 of JAQFVV010012426.1, read as the reverse complement.
TGTCTGTATTTCCTATGGAATTTTAATCCACCAGCTATTTTAAAGCTTTCTTGTCAATCATTAAATTTCTACCTTTACATTTTTATATTAATTGTTAAGCTCCACATTCATTATATTATTTTGTCAAACAAAGATGTCATATGCTTCCTTTTAATGAAGTCACTATCATTGTCAGAAATGTAGTCATGATTTTTCTTTTTAGTGAACCCAATAATATTTTTAATTGTACCCATAACACATTCCTTAAAAAAATTCCACATGTCAGTAACATAACAATCCAAAAAGTTCAAATTAAGAATTTTAGACTTTAATAGCTGTTAACATTTAGAACAAATAGTTTTGAGTAGAAAGTGTTAAGAATCTGGTATAATTATAGAAGTGTAATTATAATAATTGAAGGATATTTTATATAAATATGTAAATTAAAAAAATTAATTGAAATATAAAAAAATGTAAAAGTATATGAAAGTAAGCAAAAAGTAAGTTAAAAGAGTGTAATTTATGTGATAAAATATTTTTTATGTTGATTTGGAAATTCTTTGCAGATTTTTTGTAACCCCCCCCCCCATATATATATATATCTTGACAATGACCATATAACCATAAAATATTTTGAAATATTGAAGAAAAATTGTAATAAAAAAAAACATGATTTAAAAAGAAAAGTGTATTAAATGATTTTTTAAAAATATACTGAAATTAATAGGCTATATTTGAAAAAAAAAATACTTATTATTGATTATATTAAATTATATTCTTGTCTAAGTTTTTAAATAAACTTTATGTGTAAGCAATGATAGATAATGGAGATTATGATCAATTTTAAAACTTACAAAAGAGTAGGAAGTGGTTTCTATTTTCTATCTATTGGATGCCTTGACAATGGATTTCTAAAATATTTATTGGTTTAAGTTATAAGTTTGAAAACCATAGTGATGTGTTCACATATAATGACCAATTTGCTATTACTTTTTAAAATTTGTTGAGATCTGTCTGCCTGTCTGTCTATCCATCTGTCTACCTATGTATCTGTATATCTATCTGACTATCTGCCCATCTACCTACCTACCTGCCTGCCTATCTGCATACCTACCTACCCATCTACCTACATACCCACCTATTCACCAACCTACCTACCTACATACCTACCTACCTACCTACCTAGCTGTACCATTTGCCTTGACAATAGATTGATGACATATTTTTTTATATATAGCTTCTTTAATGTATGTCATTCATACTGAATAAAATGTAAATTTTAATTACTTGACAATCTTAAATTAAAATAAAAAAACAATTTGGATGAAATGCAAGCAAAATATATTTTATTTAAAATTTAATGCTAACACAATATAATCATCACCATCATCATTAATCCAAAAAATATTTACTATGACACACACACACACACACATATATATATGTAATAATTAAAAATTAGAAACGTAGGTATTAAATACTAATAAAATGCCAATCAAATAATATTTTTATAATTTAATTTACGTTATTCAATTGGTATTCTATTTATTCTACATTATTCCAGTTTTGAATTAATACCATATATATATATTATATGCAAAAACAAATAAGTGAGAAATTCTCAGCCATTTCTAAGATTTTAATTTTGACCTACAGGTCACAAACAGGATAAACTTAATGCTTACTTTTAGTAAGAACTTCTATTATTTGAATTTTCTAAATATCTTTTGCATTGTTAAAAGTAGACGCAAACTTCTTTTCATCAGTAGGCTCTTATCATGGAAAAGTTCAATGTTTTCAATTATTATTTAATCCCTACAAGATTTTTTTTATTGGCTAAGCATCATCATTAGTAATTCCATAAGCGATTAAGGACATTATAACTACAGAGGAAAAGCTCAGCAAAATATGTTAATACCAGCTCATCATGCAAGTTAAAAACGCCCACATCGGTATTATGGTCTTGCCAATAATTTTAGATTATTGCAATAGAACATTCTTAAATTAAATTGTGTTTTTACATTATATAGATAGAAGATCTAACTGTTAATTCTCTACAATAAGTGTGGCAAAAAATATCTATATATAATTTAGTTGAAGTAAATGTATCACTACGATGAAATGCCAGTTTTTAACTACTTAAATGTAGAATATTGAAGGTTGTGTTGCATATCAATATTCAAGTCTGTCATTGTGTGGAAAAATCATAGCTGTACCGTAAATTTTTTGCAGCTTCAGTCTAATAGGTAAGTCAACAGAGGTTTGAAAACAAAGTTTCTTAAAAGACAAATATTATTATAACTAAATAATTTATGAAGTGTATTATTATTAATATATTAGTTATGTTTTATATTCATTATTGCAAGTAAATTTAAATACTAAAAAATTAATTTACAAACGAACTTTATTAATTTCAGAACTGCTATTAATATTTTCAAGAGACTGAATAAAATTACAGACTATTTCAAATCCTACTATTTTATATTGATTCGCAGGCGATAACTTTATTTCATTTAATCACAAAAGTCGAGATTTTCTCCTAAAATACATGCATAAATTATTTGTAAATGGAGATTCTTATCATTTGCTCGAATGTATTTATATATTAGTTCACAGAGGGCAGTACTGGATTTCTTAATCATGTGGGATGATTCAATTGCTTAATATTTGTATTTTTATTTCAGTATAGCGTTATGCACTGGGATTGTTTTCTATATATATCAAATTCACTCCCTCCTTTAAAATTATGTAATTAAACTAAGCATATATAGGAACAAATGCTAAGAGACAGGGATACCAATCTGCCTTTTGAGAGTTCATTTACGTGATATAATTCATGGGAATCTTCAATTACTCCTGTTCAGAAACATAAATTAGATAGTAGCAATTGGCTTTAATAATTTTAACTGATTATTTTTAAACAAAAGTACAGTATTATCTTCACAAGTGGAAATTTTTTCACAATGTTCCCATTTATATAATGTAACGGATATATAAGTATACTTGTTACAGAAGATTTAAAAGTATGTTAAGAATATTTAGAAAAAGATTGCAAGTTAGAATAGATCAAAAGTCAGTTAAGAAGTAAACAAAAGGTAAAATAAAACTTTGTATCTTAATCTCAATTTAAAATAAAAAGAAAAAATAGAAGAGGAAAAATATAATTAAATTATAAAGTAAGAATTTTAATTAGATTTACTATGGGAAAGGATAGCTTATCCTTTTGTTTTTACTAAAAGACAAATTCTAAAACTTTATGAGATAGAATGAAAACAAAAGCAACTAAATTATAACTTTAAATTATATAATTTAATATATCAATCATACAGTTTTTCTTTAAATTGTAAAGATAATTTAAAGATTATACAGTTACTTAGTGAAATAATTTGAACTAAACTATCAATTGTAAAGAAAGAAAAGAAAAAAGAACAAGAGAATTGGAATGTAAATAAATGTACAGAAAGTTTTATCTAAAATTATTTAATTAGAAAAAAATTATGATATAATCAAAGACCAAAATAATTTTGTAAATTGTCTAATCTAGAAGGGATTATAGTTTACTAGAAAACATTAATGTATCCAACTGATTAGATTATCAATACTGTAATTAGTGGTGTAATTAAAACAAAAAAAGATTAACTAATTAGAAAAATGAAGCCTGACCCTAATTAATGATGTGGGTGAACTTAGACAATGATTTGTCAAGGATATAAAGGCTACTAAATTTTCATTAGAGTTATTTTGCTATAGACTGCTGTATTTATTCTGCTATTATTTTGATTCTGATCCTATTAATTGGATTCAGTGGCTACTAGTTATTAATTTATGCCTGCTGAATTTCAAAGACTCTTTCAATGAGAATGTACAGTGTATCCTTCAGTGATATATAGCTATTTATGAAAATGCTCTGATATCAATATGCAGTGTTAAATTTGCAACAAGTTGCTCATTTGTTTTCCATCATCCAGTACCTATGCATTTGATAGCCTAAGATATGACACATATCTTTGACTTGCCATCGTTTAAACATATAACCATCATTATCAAAGACTAGGCCACAAAGACATATACTGCCCCCCAGAAAAAGAAGTGACAAATCATTAAAAAAAAACAGGAAAACTGTTCAAGAATTCCAGTCACAAACTTTATAAACTGTTCAGAAGACAGGGGTGATACCTTAGGTTAATATAAAAAAATAATTCAAAGTCTAGATGTAAGTGCTACACAGGGGTATGATTTTATTCTCTTAATAAACTTTTGTAAAATTAGAAATGATAAATTCTTACTATTTAGTTAAATTAGGCTTAATTATACCAAATAACTTTGAAAATAAGTTTGATTTAATTTTCTTTTTTCTTTTTCTTCTTATTATATTTTTTTTTGTAAATAAATATGTTTTGATTGTTAATATGGTCTAAATTCACTCTCTATGTACCTCACCATATAACATTTAATTAAGATAAAATTTGTCAATATTGTTTGTAATTAAACACGCACTATCTAATAACCTAAGTTAGGTAAGTTTCTTGTTTATTTGAGCTAGCTGTGAAATCAAGTGCTTGGAGAAATTACAATCTTTTGCAGATATTCCAGTCAAATTGAATGAATAGCACTCATGGGGTTTATCCCCAGTATAAATGCAGGAGATATTTTGCTTCTAGAAATTATGAAGTCAGTGCAACAGTCTTGAAAGGTGGCTGCTGTTTGTGTACTTATAGACAATCTCGATTTGATCATTGGCATGTTGAATAGGTAAGATATTGATCATATTAACTCATCTGCTTGTGTAACAGTGTTTTAAATTTGTATAAATTATTATTGTTAAATTTAAAAATACTAAAAATCATAGATATCTCTTATAATAAAGAAACAATAATAAATAAAAAAACAAAATTTATTCTTAATGTTGAGTTTATTATTGTGTTTATTTATTTTGTTACAATAACAACTCATTTAAGTTTTTAGCGTACACAATATATGATAAAACAAAAGCAATTCTCTACTCTGGTAACATCTATAATAAGCTTGAGTAATTAAATGATTTCCAAGGTACTAAGATATATACTTATTGATGTGAAGGCAGATCTAGAATACTATAAGAGCAGGTTGATTTAGGTTCAAAATCTTTGTGTGTTTTGACTTTCAAGCTTTTACTTTGAATAGCAAAATGGAGTTAAACAATGTACTTGAGCATAACTGCATTAATTCCAGCATTAAATTCCAAACTCCTTTGTTCCACCTAGGAATTTCAATGCACTGACATCTTGGTAATCATGGATTAATTGAGATTACTGTCAATGGCACTAATATATAAAACTACACTTGCTTTATCTATTTGTCTTATTGTTTTGGCATGGTGTTTAGTTTATATCATTACTTTTTCGTAGCTAGAATTCTTGTGAGAATTTTTGGAATGAGATTAATATAAGACATACTAAGAACGTAGCATTCTATGCAAGCTAGAATTTGTTTCAGGTAACTAATGTATAGCCAGTTCAATTATTTCTGGAAAAAAGATATCTAGCGATTTTTGATTGAAAGATAAAGGTTCTAAGTTACTAATCTAGATTGGTACAATGAGTATCAATATAATGACTATAAAATAAAAGCAAAGTTTTAATATGAAGCAATTGTCATTGAGAGAAAAGTTTTATACTTCATTGACACTAAGCCTACAGTTTGCCTTCTTAGTGTCTAATACGTCTAGAATATATTTGTAAATTTATATTATATAAAATTGCAACATTTGATAAAGTTGAATGCATAACTTTCTGCATACAATCTGTTGTTAGATTGCCTATTTACAAACATTTTTTTATATAGCTATTCACTTTATATATATATATTATAATAAAAATAATAAATTTAACGGTAATAAACTATTATAAACAGTCTTTAAATCTGCAGAAGTACTTTGGTAAATTTCTTAAACCTGTCTCAACTGCCATTAAATTAAAAAAAAAAAAAGCGGAAGCAAACGTCATCAATTTAAATCCCATGAATCCCGTATTTTAAATTCATTATTTTATTATAATTACAATTTTGTTTTAATTAACAGACATTTTATTTATATTATATATATTAGTATTTATGCTTTTTGTTTTGTTTATTAATTAAATAAAATACCTTATATTTTGGGTGATATTTGAAAATTAGTAAACTAATATAAGAATTTCAAAAAACAAATAAATAATGAATAAAAATATTCTAAGATTTATAAAAAATACACAACAACAACAACAAGAATAACATCTATACCTGTTTAATTTGTTAAACTGCTTTTTTATTTCCTTAAAGTTTGGCCTTAGTTGCACCTGTTGATTCCAGCAGCTCTTTATTAGTTTAAGGAGTTGTTCTGAACAACAATTCTCTGGAATGTATGGCCGAAATGGATTTTGGGAAGTGATTTGAATTTTCTTGATTATTTCTAATAAATAAATAAAAAAATTAATAATAAAATAAAATAAAATATTAAGTCACTGGTCTTTCAACTAAATGTTGGCTTATAATCTTATAAGTTTATATTTAATAACTACTGTTTTTTTCCTCATGTGTCATAGCATCAGCCAGGAAGCGAACCCGCTAACCCGGGACAACTACTTGTAAAGCAGCTATCGCTGACCTCTCCACCACCAATGCTTTCTATTGCATTGTCAAATGTATACCATATAATAATCATTTGACGAAACACTTTATTACTTTTCCAATGCTTTATTATCCACCCTTTCCTTCAGTTAACAGTTTCGATTGCTTATTATAAAGTTTATATTGATTATTATAAAGTTTATATTTACTTAGAAGTTTTCTAAAAATCTGGAATCACCCTTTTTTCAATACCAAGATATTGTGTTACACTTTTGAAATTTTTGCTTTCTTCTAAAGCTTTTTTAAACCATTATAAAATTCCAATATTTTTTTTTAATTGATTATTAGTAAATATTTTCACATACCTTTTTTCTCTATACATTGTCTTATCAAAACGTAACAGTGAATTGCTGTTTTCTACCAGTTACGTATGCTTTTGACCTCGTGTAAATATGAACTATCTTAAAAGTTTGTTAATCTTTTAAAATGATTTGCAAATTCTAATTTAAATACATTGGAAAGTTAGTAATACGAAGTGTTAATAGTTTTTTTAAATAGTTTTCATCTCTCTAGACAAGCTTGCCACGTATCTTATATCCACTTCCGGTAAGTTTCCAATATCCATTTCCATTGCGCATTTTTTTTACAACAGTAATACATATTTTTTTCTACAAATTCCACAAACCAATGTCTCTCATTTTTATTTTCATAATAAATTTACCTAAATACTTTAATATTTTAAACGTTTGCTTTCTAGCATTAAAGTTTATTATGAGAGTTTTACAATGTTATTTGATGTGATTAAAAACACTTTGTACATCTATTTAAATTTTTCTACTTCATCCCAATAAAAACTCGTTGGGGTAAAAAATCGAAAGTATTTGCATTTGGTATTTTCCATTAATTTGAATAACTAATTTTGTCACTCTGTTTAACATACCATCAATCTCCATAAAATTGTTATTTCACTTTTTATTTATAATGAATCTCATTCCACTTCTGTTTTCAACATTTAAGTCTTATAGTCAGTCAAGTACATATCCACTTTTGAAATTATCAGTCTGATCCTTATGTTTAATCTGAAAAAAATAAAATAAAACACTATTCCACATAATATTAGACAGTTTTTTCAAATCATGCAATTTTCCTTTCCATGAAGTTACTTTGCAGTTGTATGTAAGATTCTTATTATTTCATTACCTTCAGCTACCAACCACTACCTTGGTTATTGGCTTTATAGCTTCCTGGAAATGAGGACCAAAACTTAGTTTTATTTGTCATGATAGTGTATATATATATATAATATTATAAATCGATGTCTGTATTTCTTCAAAATAATATACGCAAATTTATAAATAAATATTTAAAAATACAGTATTTAAAAGCTTATAAAAATATATATGTATAACCGTCATTTAGGAGCGCTTTCAACCAACTTGTGGCTTTGCCAACTATCATGTGATAGTTGACAAAGCCACAAGTTAAAAGCCACAAGTTGGTTGAAAGTGCTCCTAAGTGACGGTTATACATATATTTTTTATAAGCTTTTAAATACCGTATTTTTAAATATTTATTTATAAATTTGCATATATATATATATATATATTGTAATGGGCATGCACACCATTACATTATTTATTTTAAAAATTAGACATTAAAGATAAAATATGTGTGTTGAATGTCTTTAGAAAAATTTAATTTTTAGTTAAATATTCCAAATGCATTCAACTGTTAGTAATATCACAGCAAACAGGTTAGTATATGCACCAACTGTTAATAATATCACAGCAAACAAATGTTAGTAATATCACAGCAAACAGGTTTGTATATGCACTAACCATTAGTAATATCACAGCAAACAGGTTAGTATATGCACAATGTTTTGAGAGGTATTTTTCTCCTCTCTTCTTCAGGTGTTGCTGGCCTGACCAGTGACAGTACTAGCCTGGGATTCGAACCTGGGTCCTTAGAATCTTGATAATTGAATTTTAAGGTATCGCTCTAACCAACTGAGCCATCCTGCCAAAGGCAACAGTATATAGTAATTTCATATACTTATCTATGAGGTTCCTCCTGATTTCTCCACTTTTTCCTCAGAGCAAAGTTGATTAGTAGTTTCCATACATTATGTATAGTCACACTAGATTGGCTTATGGGATTTTTTGCCATTGTCATGTGAGCAGCTTCTTTAAATTTTCTTCTTTGTCCAATTTTTTGGATTTTCCCAATTGAACATATGTTCATTGGTCCATACATGGTCTGCTATCTTAGACACATCTGTTTTTTCTCTTTTAATCATTAGTTTATGTTCTTGTAAGCACTTTTGAATGGGACAGCTGGTTTCACCAATATATGTTTTTCCACATTCACATGGTATTTCATAAATGCAGTTTTTTCTTTGCAGCAGTTCAAGTTTAGGCTTTGTAGATGTTAGAATTCCTCATAGTGTGGTATGGTTCTGGAAAGCTGTTCTGATGTTATACTGATTGCAGATTTTCCTTAATTTGTCTGCTATTTTTGGAATGTATGGATACACTACAGTAGCAGACAAATTAAGGAAAATCTGCAATCAGTATAACATCAGAACAGCTTTCCAGAGCCATACCACGCTATGAGGAATTCTAACATCTACAAAGCCTAAACTTAAAATGCTGTAAAGAAAAACTGCATCTATGAAATACCATGTGAATGTGGAAGAACATATATTGGTGAAACCAGCCATCCCATTCAAAAGCACTTGCAAGAACATAAACTGATGATTAGAAGAGAAAAAACAGATGTGTCTAAGATAGCAGACCATGTATGGACCAATGAACATATGTTCAATTGGGAAAATACAAAAATATTGGACAAAAAAGAAAAGGTACAAAGAAGAAAATTTAAAGAAGCTGCTCACATGACAATGGCAAAAAATCCCATAAGCCAACCTAGTGTGACTATACATAATGTATGGAAACCACTAATCAACTTTGCTCTGAGGAAAAAGTGGAGAAATCAGGAGGAACCTCATAGATAAGTATATGAAATTATTACATACTGTTGCCTTTCGTAGGATGGCTCAGTTGGTTAGAGCGTTACCTTAAAATTCAATTATCAAGATTCTAAGGACCCAGGTTCGAATCCCATGCTAGTACTGTCACTGGTCAGGCTAGCAACACCTGAAGAAGAGGGGAGAAAAATACCTCTCGAAACATTGTGCATATACTAACCTGCTTGCTGTGATATTACTAACAGTTAGTGCATATAGTAACCTGTTTGCTGTGATATTACTAACATTTGTTTGATGTGATATTATTAACAATTGGTGCATATACTAACCTGTTTGCTGTGATATTACTAACAGTTGAATGTATTTGGAATATTTAACTAAAAATTAAACTTTTCTAAAGACATTCAACACACATATTAGATGATGGAAATAGTCCAATATAAAAATACAGCTAGAACACCATCATCACAAACCTTCAGAAAAACATTAAAGATAAAAGTTTGCAAATAAAAACTTCTTTTTTAACAATTAAAAATTGAAAGTTAAAAGTCATTTAAACTTTATATATATAAAATTGCACAGATGAAAAATTATTAAAAGAAAACTTTATTAAAAAAGAAAAAGTTTTAAAACTAAATATTAAGAAAAAAAAACTTGAAAGATTTAAAGATAAAAAGAATGTACAATAAATTAATGCTATTGTAAAATGAAAATGATTATTTTAATTAGTTAAAGTAAACTAGCCCTTGGGCATCACAAAATTTATAAGTAAAGGTCAGATAGGAGAGAAAAAACAATAAAAACTAATAGCCAATAAAAGAAATCCCACAGGAAATGGAACTCAACAAAAAGATCATCATCGTCATGACATAGTGTCCACTCAATCCGACCCAAAAGTTTACTATAAAAGGAAAAGTTTGGAAAAAAGGGAGAAAGAGATGTGATAGAGAGGGTTGTGATATGTGTTAAGTCAGAGAGAGTCGAAGGAGAAGGGATTGAAAGACACACTTTCAATTCTTGCAGTTTTTCTCAAAAAAAAATGAAATGGCATTGTTTTTTCATATTGCAGACTACAGGCTATCAGGGCCCAGAAATAAAATACCAGCTAAAGTTAAAAACCTCTGGATGAATAAACAAAATGGCCAATGGCATATCAGTTTCCCCAGGACATTGGGACAATTAACACTGGATCCCAAATGGCAGGCAACTGTTAAAGATGAACTTTTTAAAACAGTAAGAACTATATAACTAATGAACATTTTCAAAACAGTAAGAACATTAATTACAAAACCTTTTCAGTACTTAATAGAAATAGAATCCTATCTAACCAATGTAAATTATTATTAATAATTAATTTTATTTGATGTATTTTTTTAAAATCATTTTCATTATTTTTTTTTTGTTCTTTTAAGTTTTTATTATGATTTTTTTTTTCTGTTAAATTAAACTTAATAAATATTAAATTTTAAGTCGGGCATGAATGGCTGCATAGATTTGTAAAGTTATATTAGTTTAATTAAGAGAGGGTTAATCTTAGGTTATTTGTTTCGTAGTTAAATTGGGTTAATCGAATGGATATATTGGTGTAATTAGTAAATGTAGTACGAGATCCGCTACATGCAGGATCACATTATATACCACACTTGGGCAAAATAAGCCTATTTTTATTGACCATCGAAGACAGATGGTATTCCCTGCTCTGTGGATCACCCCCTTTGCCTAAGGAATGGTATTGTAAGTTGGCAAAAAGGACCACAATCCCTTTCTATGGAGGTTTTTTATTGTTCTTCTTGCCAGACAGATGTAACATTCCTGTACTGGACAAGAGATAATTTCTTCTCTATAACCATGCTGTTCAGATGTGCATTCCTGACAGTATGGTATTGTGATGACATATTCATGCTGCATTGAATACATCGATATATCAGATAGATTGGCATTGGTTTGACTGCAAACTTTGGCCTAAGGTTAAATAAGGGATAGAATATTTTCTTTTCAAATGCAATCTATGTAGTCTATCCATTTACGGCACTCTAACAAAATATTAAACTCATCTATGCGAACTCCAAAAATAAAAGTAAAAATGTAAATTAAATTCTAAAGTAAAAGTTAGACTAAAATAATAATTCTAAATTGATATATGTTTAATAAATGATCGTGCATGTTATTACTGGCAGTGGCTTCTTTTATTTTTTTAATATTGAAAATATATTTTAATAAGAATTTATATTTTATAAATCTCTGCATCTCCCTGAGCTAGTGGCATGGGCTGACGGTCGGAATAAAATAAATATGTAAATGTAAGATCTTAACAGCATGTATCTGCCTACTCTATAAATTTTCCAGGTTCATATAACCTGGTGGCGCCCTGTAGCACAGATATGGTAATACTCTATGATCACACCGACTGCTATAATATGAATAAATTAAAACATTTATATGCATATTAACACATTCATCCTAGCTTCAAGAAAACTCAGCTGATGGAATAATTTAAATTATCTGAAAATAAATTTTAGCTTATGCGTGCTTGTAACTGCTTCCATATTATTTCCTATATAAATAATTATATAGTAATAATAGTTTATTGGATAATAATGCATGGATTGAACATTAGAGTTTTGTTCTTTTCAAATTCTTTAAGACTTAAAAGAAAAATAGAATAATTTTCTTTCCATAACTGTACATTTTTTTTTCTGCAGTGAAATCAAACATATTTAAAGGAAATTGATTCCTTATGTCTTTAATTTTTTTGTTTACTGTAGTAATCTTTCTGCTCTGTGTAGTTTATCAGTATTGTGCAAAATAAATTCAAGAGTTAAAGATTCCTTGATTGAAACTCAGTCTATCATTTCTAGTGCTGAAATGTCACTTGACTTTCTGAGCAATAAATCATTCAATTATCAGACATTTTCTTCTTGGTAATGTTTTTTTTATTAATATTTGAATAATAAGTTATATTTATTCTTCACTAGTAGCACATTTAAGTTTATATGAACTTTCATTCATGTAAGTACATTTATAAAAATTGGACAAAATAACAAAATACACTTCTCATAATAGCATTACATTTTTTTGAGGTATTACCAGACAAAAGTAAATTCCATACTAACGTTTTAAAATAGAACTCTTAAAAAGTGAAAAGGAGTTTTTAATAGAAGGTTGATGTGATTTCATATAGCCAAGTGGAACTTGGTTGAGTTTAAAAGGAATCCAACAGCTTTAGCTAATTAATTGAGATATTAGTTCAATATTGTGTCATATTTTTGAATTGATAATCTTAAGAATAAAGACTACATTCATTATAGATAGATGAGTAAAAATTGATAGAATAAATTACAACCAGAGACCAATGCTTACTATACTCATTAGAAATAATAGTGCAACTGAAGCATCCATCTGTACATTCCAGCATCTACCAAAACAATTTATTATAATAATCACATGCCAAACCCTTACGACCAAGAAGCTATTTCATAGTCACTAGTTTCTGATATGAATGCTCTTATATAAAAGCAGTAGCGTTATAAACAGTAAGACTGCAAAATAGATGAATGAAAGCATAGATAAATTATTATTTGTTATAGGTTCTGCATCAAGACCAAGTACAGTTATTATGGACAAACAACTAATATAATTGAATAAAATAAACAAGACAAAAACAAAATATTAGAATTAGAATTTCTACTATAATAGATAATACTATATTATTACACTATACTGCATAGAGTTAAATTTGTGGATTTTATGAACATACATATATCTTAAATTTAAATATTGTCTAATTTACAGAAACATAGGTGTTTTACCAGGTCATCACTTGCATATAATATACTTTTCTATAGCATTTACAGATCTCATCTTTCTTTTCTACTTCTTTTGTAATATCTGAACATTACTCGTAGAATGCATCATAGATGCTGACCATTTGAATAGTTTAGAGATAATTGTATAAATGTTTTGGTAATAAGAAGTTATTAATCCTACTACCTTGTTTCCCAACTGCAAACATGGTGATAAATAGAACTGCCATACTTCAGAATATAGGTATCATGATATGTTTGGTCTGAGCATTACTCTGTAGAGGGCATCATAGTTGCTGACCATTTGAATATTTTAAAGATAATTATATAACTATTTTTAAATAGCACTATCACTTGAAATATGATTCTATGCAATTAAATATTGATTCAAAGAAGATGAGTAATCCTCACAGTCTATTTATTAAATAGGATCAGTAGTTTGCGATATCACTTGTTTTAATATTAAAGTGACAATAGTTCCAAACAAATAGATGAGATTTTTGTCTTTTATTTTTCTCAGCAGGATATCAATATAGAATTTTTTTGTTCTCCAGTCTGTGTCTTCCAGCATTGCAATAAATTTTATACTTTTAGTTTTCAAGCCTGCTCATCTCAGCCTTGCAATAACCTATACACCACACTTGTGAAATAAAACTGATTTAAATAGTGTTAATAACCTGAGCATTTCTGAATGAATGAAAGATTAATATTCTTTTATCTTTTTCAGAAAATTTGAGATTTTCCCCAGAATCTTAGCTTATATTTCTCCAGAAAATTGATATCTTATAAAATAAATTATTTTTTGATAGAGCCAATAAGCCTACAACATATTAATACAGATAACAAAAGTGTTATTTGCAGAAAGCAGTTTGCTGTTAACTAAAAGAAGAACCTTTAACTCGTCTTTGAGGCCTCAAAGGATCGGAGAAGCAATTAAATAATACATTTTCTACTGAGGCAAGATGATATATAAAGTAAAGTAGAAATATGAAAATATATAAAATTGTTCCTTTAAGAAGAATTGAATACTAAAGTTTTGTAAAATGGTAGAAATTAATAATGATATGAGAAAAGCAACAACCTTAAGAGCAACATATATTATCTTATACTTCTAACTTATAATATGGTACCTGTATAATATTATATGACTAAAAACCATTATGTATAATGTAAAACAAGTACATACCATAGAAGTACAAATATTTGCCATTTAATCATGGCAATTTAGTTAGATAGTTAATGCACCTTCCTTCTTGCTCTTTTTCCAATTATTGAAATTATTGTTATGACTTATATGTATATTTTCACTTTATATAGTCATCATTATCAGCATCACTGGTACCAGTTTTAGTTAAGTATAGTTATATCTTTGTTATCCTCTCATCAATAAATATATTCAGGTACATATATAAATAGTAAAATAATATATAGTTATTAATCTGCATGTCAAATCACCAACTAAATAAATTTTCTATATTAATTTATATAATAGTTACTTTGTCCTGAGTTTTAGAAATTAAAGGAAATAAATAACCTTCTACTTCTAATACAAGTTGTTATAAGAATTTAAACCCAGACATCTATATATATGCAATACAAATAAAATGTCTAATTAATTAAAAACTATTGTAATAATCATAAAAATAATAAATATAATAATAATAACTACTATATACAGCCTTTCAATCAGCAGAAATACTTTTGGTTAATTCCTTAACCCTTCTCAACTGCTGCCAAATTAAAAAAAACATAATGAACAAATGTCATCAACTCAAATCCTGTGAATCCTGAATTTTAACGTTAGTAGCTTGTTTATTAATTATATTTATTTTATTTCTATTTATTAAAATTGCCTTCTTAATTTTTTTTATTATGGTTTCTTTCTTCATGAAGAATCATAGCTCTTTCAAGATCAAACCTAAATTTATATTTACATGTCCTTTCATGATCCAAGAAAACTGAAGCAGTCATTAAATCATTATTATTTTTACTTTTTTTACTTGAAAGATGTGACACTTTTAGAATTATTCATTAACTTATTAACTTTATTTGTAACATGAAATGAAACATTAAACACATCATTATATATGGATATCTATTCCATATATTTCAAATGCTTAAGTGAATTTTTTTAAGGATATATATAAGGACATCTTTCATGTTTCATTTTGTGTTACAAATAACATTAATAAGTTTGTGAATAATTCTAAAAGTGTCATATCTGTCAAGAAAAAAAGTAATGTTATGTATCAAATTTTTTGTGGATATATGTTATTATATATAGGTGAATTGAGATGCAGTATTAAGAAAAGATTAAAGTGTGTAAAAAGTAAGAATAATAATGATTTAATGACTGCTTCAGTTTTTTTGGATCATGAAAGGACATTTAAATATAAATTAAGTTTGATCTTGAAAGTGTTAAGATTCTTCATGAAGAGAGAAACCATAATAAAAGAAAAATTAAGGAGGCAATTATAAAAAATAGAAATAAAATGAATATAATTAATAGAGAAATTGCTAACATTAAAATTTGGGATTCATGGGATTTGAGTTGATATTTGCTTCCATTAGGTTTTTTGAATTTAACAGCAATTGAGGAGGGTTAAGAAATTAACCGAAAGTACTTCTTCAGATTGAAAGGCTGTACATAATAGTTATTATTGCTATATTTATTATTTTTATTGTATATATATATATATATATATATAGTTTTTGGATTAATGTCCAACATTTTGACAAAATAGCATTTGGCATTGTGAAGGTATTCTCATGCTTATAAAAATAGCTGTCTGGGTTCAAATTTCTTATAACAATGTGGGTTAGAAGTAGAAGAAAATATTGTCTTATTTCTAAAAATCAGGATGAAAAAATTATTATACTGTTTAATAATGAAAATTTGTTTAGCCTCAGGACTATCAATTAGTGATTGATGGTCCCTGCAACATTAAAGATCAAATTTATCTCTGTTTTCATAAATATAATTCCATAATACCCATTGTTAATATATGTATTAATCCATGGGTGATAATGCTGTTCATCATTGATCACTACCTCAGCATTTTGTACATAAATCGTCCAAAACTGATAGGTCAAATACATTTTTCATAATTGTAATGCAGATGACAATAGTTATATTACACAACTATTGAAACTCTAATTTGAAGCTTCTAATGAAGATCATACTAGATATTGGTAATATTTCCTGATTACTTATCCAGAAATTTAATTTTCAGTTGATCACACTTTTATCATTATGGATTTTTGTTTTTCTATTGATAATTTTATTACATGAGGTTTGTGCTAACTATTCTGCATCTTAGATATCACTTTTCATTTAAAAAGAATGCACTTAGATATATTACACCTTAGCAACATCATATTTATTTTTTATTAACACTTCCACATCTACCTCACTCAGAACACATTTTCTCCAGGATGATGGTGAGGATTGATTTCCTAATTAATTTTCTAATTCTCTTCATTTATTTCCAAGGCACATACATATATTAAATAATAATAAAATACCTTTCAAATAATAATTATTAGTGAAAATTATAAAACTATAATTATATTGTTATTACCATTGTAATACAAACAATTAACTAAATATATAAATGACAAATAAAATAATAATAATAAAAAAGTTAAAGCCTTACATTTTCAGATCAAAGAAAATCATATCCTGATATTGTTCATAATTTGTTAATATAAGAAGCTGATTATTAAAAAGTTTATTAGTAAGTATAAGTTCTTTTATGTGTTGTTTCCTTTTCTTTTTGTTGCTCTCTTTTGTATATATGATTATAATGGCAGATGCTACTATTAAAAGATCTATGATTAAGTATAAGTTCAATTCTTCTATGTATTGTTTTATTTTCATTCAGTTACACTTCTCAGTATATTCATGTATAATGGCAGGATGATGAGCATGTATCCTTTATGGGCAAGTATACATTATGTCTTATAGTAGCATTCTTTTATATTTGCAAGGTGGAAAATTCTAGCTGGAAAAAGTACACAGTTCAGGATTCCGAAATAGGGCACTTAGATAGATTCTATCTAGCCTTTTACATTGAGAGTTTTGTTTGTATAAAATCTCTCATGTTTACTTCATATTGAGAAATGCTTTGTTAAGTCACTGTATATTAACCGGCATTGAAACATGTTTTTACTCTTTTCTAATCTTGTTGCAATATTAGCAAAGATGGTAGCACTTGAGAAAGACAGCATCTACAACTAAATCTTTCCATTGATTAACTATTCTTGGTGTGGGTCCTTCTTTCTCTCTACATATTCTCTTCCACTTATCAGCGTTAGTCTCGTTCTTCTCTTTTATTTTCCTCTATTTACATCAAGCCATCTAATAAGAACATACTTTTCCATTATACCCAATCTTAATTCCGGTGGTGGTTTTGTGATTACATAAAATATTTTAAATCAAAAAATGTATTTATCAAAAAAACACGAGTTATGCTTAATTAGTTGGGTACTTTTTCAGTAAACACATAGGTTTTTAATTAATACAATTTAAGTATTTATCAAATAATTAGCTTCAACATATGTTTCAAACTTGAACTTATTAACAAGTATTATAATTATATCATCCTTTGTACAGAAATTTTAATTATATTAAGCATGTATTTCAATTTTACATACTTAAAAAAAAACAATTTCTTTTAGTGAAAAGAAAGAAAATTTATTAATGATCTTTGCAAATCAACTAGAATTTGTTTATTTTTGTTCCTTTACATTTATCTCTGATTTATTAATATTCTTTGTATTTCCATTCTTTTTACTATAAAAATGTGCAATATTATTTTTTCCTTTCGTTTGTATTTGAAATTCAAAGTTGCATATATTCTACATATATACTGCACAAGGAAGTGATTTCTTTCTTCTTCAGTGAAGTTCACTCAGCCTTAGATTATAAAGAAGAAAGAAACCATTTCCTTACTCTCAAAAGTATGCAATTTGAATTATTAGAATGGGTAAATTACTTATCCCCCTTCATTTTAAATCAACATTGCAAAGTCTGAAAATATTAAATAGATATACCTGTCATAAATATGTGAATTAGCACGTAAAATAATTAATTTTTAATAATTCTGTTGCTTTCTCTTTTTCTGTCGGACATCTAAGCCTTTTATTCTATGGATTATTAATTTAACTCTTTATTCAGAGGCAGTAATGCAGAATGGATTGAGTTCAAAACATTACAATATATGTATATATAATCGGTGATAGTTCTTTATTTTTATGTTTAATAAATAATGCTTGAGTGTGTATGCTCAATTGATGAAGAAAAAGTTAATCATTAAATATAAGTACTACTATTTTAGCAAGTGCATTTTTGTTACGATATACCATAATCATGACCACAATTAAAAATCATGATTACAATGCCATGCATTGAAAATATACTTGGCTAAATGGTACAGTATACCATAATCACAACCATAACTAAAAATCATGATTATAATGAACTACATTGAAGATATTCTTGACTACAATAATAATACTTATATTTAATGATTATCCATTTTTTCATCAACAGACATATTTCTTAAATATCAAATCATATTTAAATTTTTCAGAAACATTTAAAATCTTTTTCAATGGCATTTTTGTTTTACAATACATATCAGTAAAAGTTTTAGACCAATTTATTCCTGATAAATACCAAACTTCCATCATTTAAACAATTTCATACAAATTCAATTGTTTATTCACAAAATTATATAAAATATTAATAAAATAGGCTTTCCTAATTTAAACAATTTCATACAAATTCAATTGTTTATTCACAAAATTATATAAAATGTTAATAAAAAGGCTTTCCTAATTTAAACAATTTCATACAAATTCAATTGTTTATTCACAAAATTATATAAAATATTAATAAAATAGGCTTTCCTAATTTTTTTTTTTGTCAATCACTGTCAACACATAATGTCATTACAATTAGTAGTATATATTATATTTTTGATAAAACACAGACATATGTAATTTTATTTTTGGCAATTCAGTAATTTATTCCATAAACTTACCAAATTCATTCATTCCTTGCTGCTCATATTCGAAAGGTAAAGCCATTAAAACAATTTCTTGCAAAATAATAGCAAAGCTATAAACATCTCCTTCTGCATTACCATGTAAGACCTTATTTTGATGAAATAATTCGGGTGCACACCAAAGAAAATTTGCAACTAAAATATAAATAATAATAATAATAATAATGATGATGATGATAATAATAATAATAACAACAACAACAATAATGATGATGTGATGATAATAATGCTATTATTACTACTACTAATAATAATAATTATTTAATAACAATTTCAGGCTTTAGTTTATTATAATTTAAAAAATACAACTCATAATTAAAAAAACTGTAGAAAATAAGTTGACAAAATAAGACAAAAAAGATTTAAATATATAAATACTATATTAACATAACAAAAAAAATTGAAAAATAAAGATTAATTTCTTTTTAAGATTTCCAAATAATTTAAATTAGGCAGGTTAAAATTTTATCAATTTAGCATAAAATGAAAAACTGCCTGACAACCTTTCTAGAACATATTCAAACTATAATATCACTTTCATCTGTAAATCTTTCTATTGTACTTTTATATATGCACATAATCATAAATTAAATATAAAAAATCACTTTATTTTTTGGAATGAAAAAAATTATTCTCCAACAATTAACTGTTTTGGCTAAACCTGATGTCTATTTTCAGATCTATTATTTCATTAATTTATCAAATCACATAGAATTAACCATATCAGTTTATTACCAGTTTAAGTAAGAAAAAAAGTTACAAAAAAATCAAGTCAGATGTCACACGACCTAATTTAACAAGCTTGTATTACAAATGTTATATATAGAGCTTGCAAATAAGCTCTTAACAAGCTTTGCATAATATCCCCAACCCCAGACCAGTTTCTGCTACTGGCATCCTCAGTGAGGTGCTAGGATATCAAGCATTAGATTAAAAATACCAGGATAAGCCCAGGACTTTATCTAATGGATAACTATTAAGTAGAAAATAACATTTGTAATACAAGCTTGTTAAATTAGGTCATGTGACATCTGATTTGATTTTTTTGTAATTTTATTTTTTGCTGTTATGGCTTTGGCGATTTTATATTGCTAAAATTATTAATATATGCTGTATCTGAACTTAGTTCAGTCCCATATAGCTATTTAAATTAGATAGCTGGATTGGAAGACATATGGATGTCTGAAAAGATTTTCTACTTAATAGTTATCTATTAGTTAAAGTGCTAGGCTTGTCCTAGTATTTTTAATCTAATGCTTGAATATCCTAGCACCTCACTGAGGATGCCAGTAGCAGAAACTGGCCTGGGGTTAAGGACAATTCTGCAAAGTTTGCTAAGAGCTTATTTGAGAGCTATATAAAATTTATATAATAAAAGAAAAAAGAAAAATAATGATTTTTTATATTTAGTTTATGATTATTAGGAGGTATTTTTATATAAAAATGTTTAACCTTTAGTAAGTTAAATTACTATCAATACCATCATTACTAGATATTTACAAATAAGTATGGTTATTCTAATTTTAGAAGGAAAAACAAATATAAAGATTTATTAAAGAATACAAAAAATGAAAATTAGTGTCAGAAGTGCTCATGCATGTTAATAAAGAATGAAAATGTGCTTGGACTAACACAATTCTATTATCACAGATAGTGTAGAGAGATGAAGAATGACTTGAGAAACCATAATAGCCAGTTTCTGCATTAATGCAAGTGAATTAAGCATTATGGGTAAAAATAGAAAAAATGAAAAGAAGAGGAAATAAAAGAAAACAAAAAAAAAATCTTTTAAAATTATGAATTAATGCTTATGATATAC
Organism: Epiperipatus broadwayi; assembly: GCA_028023455.1. Classification (NCBI taxonomy): domain Eukaryota; kingdom Metazoa; phylum Onychophora; class Udeonychophora; order Euonychophora; family Peripatidae; genus Epiperipatus; species Epiperipatus broadwayi. The sequence goes on along the minus strand of JAQFVV010012426.1, from coordinate 8,674,075 downwards.
AATAGGCCCAGAAGTATTATATTAAGCTGTGTTGGAAACTTATTTATATGACAATTTTCATAGACGAAAAATGAGAAAATAGTAATGATCATAATTTTAAATATTAAATATTTTTAGAAGCTTAATGCGCTAGCGTATTTTCTCTCTATTTATTTGCTAGGGTAGCACATATCTCAGATTAATCGTGTTGGATTGCTTAAGTGCGACCGAGTACAAAAGAAAAACAACAACAACAACAACAACAAAAAACAAAACAGTTGTAATGCTATAGAATTTTTATTACTGGTAGGAATCCCTTCAAGTTGTTTATCTGTAGTCTATCTTTATTCTTATTTTAAAAAATCTAAGAATTTAAAAACAAAAGATTACAAGTTAATAATTTTTTTTATGCCATATAAATATTACTTCTAACATTTTCATTGCTTTATTTAATTAATAAGTAGATTAGTCATCAGTAGAAATGAAATTACAAACGAAAATCTTCTTAAGATAAGTAATTAAACATCCACCTTAACATCTTGTGCTCTCACATGCCATAATTACTTATTTCAGAAATAATTGTATTGCTAGAAAAAATATGCTGTAATATCCCCAGATTTCTCCATCACTAAAAATATAGTTCAAGGCTCTCCTTTTAGTCTACCTTGCTTACTATGCACATGAGCCCAGTGTCAAGAAATTTATGATCTTGTATCTATGGTAGAAAGACTTTTCAATTTAATATTAAAAATCTAAAAGATTAAACAATACTTCTTTTGCCAAAAACAGTTTATAAATTCCTGTAACTACAATTAAATACCTACATAGTTTTCTAACTTGCCTGGTATTTAAAATTAAACTGATTAGTAAGAAAGATACATAAAATAAATTGTGACTATTGTTCGCATTTGGAGTTTATCTGAAATACAGGCATAGTGAGAGAAATTGGTCTTAGTCTTACAAGAAGATATCTTTGGATTTCTAACAAGCTTTAGATAAGTATGTGGACAATCTGGAAGATTTGATTTGATACAGATATACTGTGCATATACTAGTGACAGAAACATTTGTAGCTTTAGCCGTTCAAAATGAACTAAATTTTAAAATTAGCATTATAGAGAGTGGCAAGTATTTTCCAACTTTGATTATATAAATAATCCCATAGCATTTATTAAAATTATACATAAGTACAAATTCTTATGTATTAATTAAATTAAGTGATGAAATATATATTTTATATAAAAAACACAAGGAATAAGTGGTTCATTCTATTCTTTATGTGTATTAATACACGTGTATTGTTATATTTAGCTTTCAGATGTGCTCCTACTTCAATTTATATTAAAACTGCGTGCATTTAATATTTATAGTCACTAAACGAACATTTCTTTAATATTATGAGATTGTTAAAAATAAGGCGCCACCTTTATTTTCTAAATATTCAATTGCAATTGTAAAATAATTTACATCATATTTAAATCAGGTTAATATACAAATTTCATTCTCATAACGTTAATAAATGAATGCTTAAAACCATCGAAAGTGGAAGGAATAGGTGATGCATTCTACTCTTTGCATTTGTAGACATATGAGTATTGTTATAAATAATATCCTTATGTGTTGATATTTTTTAAATTTTTTTTATTAATAGGCAGATATATAATCGATGTGTTGTAATTTATTGCAAACATATAATGAAGTAGATATTCATTTAATAACTATGTTGTTATGTTCAAGTTTTCTTTGTATATAAACTCTAGCGCAATATTTTATTCTTACCTGTCATGTTATCATTTTTATCTCTCAATCAAGGATTTAATAGAATTTTCTCATCATGAAATTACTAAGAATTTGACTACTGAGAAATAATTTTACACCATTTATCAAAGACAAATATCAACTTTTTAAAAAAAGTACCCCTTTTCCAGCTTCCCACCCTCCGAATGTTTATATATAAATATATACACACACACACAAATTATCATTAAAATAATATATGAAAAAAAAAGATAATAAAAAAATTGATGACTAAAATTATAAGTAATAAGTTTTATACACTTTAAAACATAATCTTTGGCCACTATAAATAAGACTTCTCCAACAATTTTATAGTGGAAAAGCGAAAAAGACATTATTCACTAGATTTGCCAATTGCGAATAAGGATGTTTGGAACTTGAAAAATCTTGTTTTCTCAATCTGGTTTAAATCGTAATGCGAATTTTTTTTTCCAAGTGTCAAAGCATCGGCCGTGAAGCGAGCCCGCAAACCCGGAACAACTGCTTGTAAGGCAGCTGTGCTGGCCACTCGATGACTAACGCTTGACTTTTTTCTTATTAATTTATAAATGCTTCAACTGGGTAGCGTATTCAAGATTGCCAGACAAATTTCAATAAGTACCGTTTTTTTTTCTTTCAAAATTTATTTATAAAGGAAAAAAAAGCTGAGAATTACTGAGACAATTTTTTTTTTTATAAATTAAAAACAACAATAATAAGAAAGCATAAAAATCAATCAAAAACATTATAAATATTTATTTTAATAAAAAAAGGTAATATATATATTAATTATTTACACAGCTTCTCTAATAAATATTTAAAAAAGAAAAGAAAACTTTAAATTGCTATAAAATAAATAGTGATATCCGTTATTTGAGGAACACGTTATTACAACCTATACAGAATAAAAGACATTGTGATAATTACAACATATCATTAAACATTCAGCTTGAATTTTAAATTAAGCATAGCTCAACGTATATGTTAACAAAGGGAATATATCACTCTCCCTTGTTAAACAACATCCAAAAACCGCAGCTCTTTACTTGACTGCCATCTAGTGTAAGCTTGAGTAATTAGCGATTACTCATATAAAATCCAGGTATAGCTGCAGTAAAGCGAAAAGAGCATTTATCTTTGTGTTGCAACGATAGTTTAAAGTGAATAAACTTGGTTTTTTTTTAATAGGGCTAGGATTTTTTTTTCAAATAGTCAGATCATAGTCAATCCAGATAACTATTCAACTTTGATTTGCAAATGGATATCTAGTTAGTTTGGTAAAATAAGGTAGAAACAATGAGCACATTAGCTAGCACTATCTTCTTTACTATTTCTTTGTAAAAAGCTGTTTTAGAAAGTCCTTTGTCCTGTGGTGACTTATTAAAAGATTATTTTATCTTTCTTTTTTTTTTTTATCTATGAAAAAGATAATAACAGTTTAAACAAATCTATATTAATATAAGTTGACAATAAACTTAATATTATTGTTGACTTACTATTGTTTTCGGAAATATCATAAGATCTTAAAGATGGAAGACCAAAATCAGCTATTTTAACAATAAACCGGCTATCAAGCAAACACAGATGTGACGTCAAATGACCATGATATTTGATAGGACTTTCATGTAAAAATATCATACCCTGCAAAGATTAATAACATATCAATATATACGTATATATATAACAAATTTGTTTTATAAATGGATATTTTTTAGAAAACCCTTGATCACAACAATCATGTTTCAATAAATATATAAATGGCAATTAATTATTTTTATTATAATAGGATTTGATGCTTTCATTCAATCTTACTTATAGATTTTAAACTTAATAAAATTTAAAGTATATATTTTTTATATAGCTATAAGCTAGTTTCAATATTTTTTGACCTCTTTTTACTCACCAACATGATCTTATATATTTGAAATTATAATTAATACTCATTTGCTCTTATATTTCATACAAAAGTTATAGAAATTGGACAAAAGAAAATTTAATTGCGTTTAACCAATCATGTCTTTTTAAATCAAATCACACATAGCTTTTTATATGCTAACAAGTTATTAAAAAATGAGCATTTTCTAATTGCTCAACAAGCTTTGTGATAAATGCTGGCTTTTGGGTTGGTATTTTTAGATCTAGTGTCTGAAGCTATCCTAGTGCCTCTCTGAGGAGTGCCAAAGCATGAAACCATGGTCAGAGGTTAGGGGGGGGTTTCTTGACAGAGATATTTTAAATGCTTCCTCTGGCTAAGCATTTATCACAAAGCTTGTTGAGCAATTGGCAAATGCTCATTTTTTTTATATCTTACAAGCTTAAGAGAATTGGGTCATGTGATCTATGACTCTTATTTTGACTATTTATAGTCTCTGCCTTAAGTCTTATGCAAGGTTTTATTGCTAAGCCTACTAATATATGGTATGGCTGAAGATCTCTCAGCCCCATATAGCTATTTGAGTTGGATATCTGGGTTTGAAGTCATGTAGGTGTCTGAAAATTTCAGATTTTCCACTCAGTAGATAACTTTTAGATAAATGCTGGCTTTGGGTTGGTATTTTTAGATCTAGTGTCTGAAACTACCTTTGTGCCTCTCTGAGAAGTACCAAAGCATAAAACCATGGTCAGAGGTGGGGGGGGGTTCTTGATAGAGATATTTTAAATGCTTTCTCTGGCTAAGCATTTATCACAAAGCTTGTCGAGCAATTGTCAAATGCTCATTTTTTATATCTTACAAGGTTAAGAGAATTGGGTCATGTGATCTATGACTCTTATTTTGACTACTACAAGTTATTGTTTTGTATTTGCAGATGAATATTCTACAAATTTATATATAATTACATAACTACTCAGTATAGAAAGTGCTGTATCAATAGTGATTGATGTAAATGAGATAAAAATTGTCATGCAAACTCCTACATATATATGTTCTTATATATTTTGTCCCATAACAGGTTGAATTAAATAGAAAATAAATGGTCCAGTGATAACATTTGATTATGAAAAATGGTAATTAACCATTGATTTCTATTCCTGATCATAGTTTATTCTAGTATCATAATATTTAGCATCATAGTATAAACTTTAATGAGGTTTTTAAATACTATTAAGATGCAGAATACATATATATCATTAAGTAAAAAGCATATTATATTATTTCTAAAACAACATATTGCTTGAATAAATGAAACAGAATCATGTTATGCTGTAATTTATATGATGTAAAAATATAACCACACCCGCACTGAACGTCCAGAAATAATAATGTTTATTAAAGATATTGCAATAATAAAATATCTTGTCATGCATCAAAAGTTCACATTTAGGGAAACATTTAATAGCATTTTACATATGCTGTATCATGAGAGGTTACAGATCGAACTAGCCAAAAAATAATTTCATTCTTTTATAATCGAATCAAGTGATGTTGGCAACAATCCAATAATGTTGTAAATGTAATCAAATAGCTAAAAGATCATCATTTAAACATTGTCCATTATTTTTGTTATCCGGATAGAAATGTATACCATATGTCTTTGATCATCATAATTAAAATATATCTGTAAGGAAGTTAACAGGAAATTATTGTGCCCCTTAGATATGATATAACAATTATTGGAGTCTCGTTTCTGAATATATCATTACTTTTAATTCTCATTACCAGACAGCTGTTATATTAATAGCACTGCAATTTTCAAAATTGCAATTACCTTGAAACTATAACAAATTTCCAAAAAAAGTTCACGTCTGCCTATTGGCCCATCCTATGACTTATAATAAGAATCTCTACTATCATTGCTATTATATTAAAATTATTTCTAATTAATTGTTTTTCATCAAAATTTTCTGATGATAAACATTGTAATATGTTTTGCACCTGTATCTTGCTATACTATATCTACAATAATGACTATTCCCAAAATTGTACACTTCTTATTTTTTAATCACAGTGTGAATTGGCTTTATGGAGATTGACCAATATACTTCACTGAAGGTTAAAAACAAGATTAATTTTAAGTATGTTATAAGATGTGTAAACTTTTTGCTGAAGTGCCTACTTCATAACTTTACCAAGTTCAGTTTGTTTTTATATTTTTTGCAGTTCATATACTATCTGCTAATAATATTGATGATTTTTATATTTTATTTACTGCCTTTTATTTACATGTGGCTGTATCACTTTCTTTTAATTAATGCAGTCTTTATGGTGTACAATGAATATCTACCCACAAACAAGCCGCACATTTATGTGTGTAGTACATAAATGACCTAGAAATATGTTATATAATTTTTTATTACATACACACACATATATAGATATAACTATAATATTAAGCAAGTAAATTCACAAAAAAAAAAATTTGCCCAATTTTTTGTTTGCCTTGCAGATAAACTTTACCACCTATAAGTTGCTAAATTTAATTTAATGTAGACAGTACTTAGAAAGTTCATCACTCCAAAAAAATTATATATTTTTAATTCTGTGTAATTTTAGTATATATATATATTGTGCCAAGGACAAATTGGCACATATATATAAAATAATTTTGTCTAAAAAAAATTTATTTATTATTAAAATCTTTCGTAAAAGCGTTTGAAAAAAAAATAGAGATTAATTGATTAAAAGGGGAGAGAGGGAGTTTTGTTTAGAAAAGATAAAACTAAGAGTTCATAAAAGTTAAAGAGTGTTATTATTATAAATTAAAAGCTTCAAAATACAAATCTCTTTTCATTCGAATTGAATAAAAAAAAAAGGTATTAAAACTAGTTTTGATGTGTAGAATAAAATTATATATGTGCATGCGAATGTAAAATAAATGTATCAGTATTAAATATTACAAATAAATGAAAAATATATTTAAAAAAAACACAGCGGTGGCTACTAAAGATATAAAAACAACACGTTTTGAAATAGCTACTACTAATCTTCAAAAACACGTTGTCAAAGGATTAGTTATCAATGAAATTTCAACAACACTCATTTGCCGGAGGATATTAAAACAAAAAACACTTTGCAGATATAAATAGCTAGATTTTTATCGGAGTTTTATTCAGTCTAGTTTCCAGTGACAGTCTTGTTCAGTTCAGATAACAGTGCAGTTTCTATTATGTATCCAGAAACAAAAATGCATTGTTGAGCAGCTTTTGGAAATATACGCTCATGCTTCAGCCTTTTAGTCCAACAAGATCATCAAAACCTGCCTGTGAAATAATGTCTGCATAACAACTCAGAAATCCTCCGTCAAATGTTCAACTGTCTTCAAGAATAAAACCAATGGATTCGCATAAAATCTCTTCAAGAAATGTCCAAATCTAACCGGTTAGATATAATCCATCAGAAGCAGCAGAAGCAGCCAACAACAAGCAATATCCCCGTTCCAAAAATCCTAGGTAAACATTTATTTATTATCATTTATACATAGTAGCCACTGCTGTAATTCGTAAATATTCAAGATTCAAATTATATGAACTCTATCATACATAAAATGAACTATTGATATGTGTGTTTAAGTTTCAAATGCTATTAATGCTTTATTATTATATTTGTGAATGATATATGAGTTAATATGTGCGTGATCATTATATCAGTGTTATTAGTTAAATTAGATAAATACCAGTGTTCTACTATTAAAATCTACAAGAATATTTAAACTAGTTTAGAAATGTTAATTTAGAATGTGTGTGTATTATATTAGATTTATAAAGATGTTTAAATTTAGTCAATAAATGTTGGGTAATAAATTATCTTTAAACTTAATTAATGTTAATTAAAATAAAATGTCTTCAAACTTAAACTTTATTTGTCGGTCAATTCTTTTTACCAACCTTTTTATTAATTCTTTCCACCACTAATTTTGTATAATTTTGTTATTGAATTAAAATTAGACTGAGCTAGTTTTAGGGAATGTTTCGAGCGCTGGATTATGAGCCTACTGCCCGAATACATTAGTCTTCAGACTAGCTGGTGCCCTGGGGTTTACCCCAAAACAAATAAAGTATTTGGATAGTAGGGGTTTGAATCTAGCAGCCAAGATGGGCCATTGTTGATAGTTAAAGCTATCAATAAGATCTCCCATTTTGCTCGAACGTGCCGGTTCGTTCACGTAACCTTTATAAGATTATAAATGTATTATGAAGGAGTTTGAAACCGGCCAAAACTTATATATACGTATAAGTAAGTGGTTTCAGTGGTTCGACCCGGTACATAAATGGCTTTTCCCAACGTTTGGGGCTGGACCTAAGAAACAATAGTAAATAAATGCTTTGTTTCTTGTTTAAAAAAATTTTTCTATACAAAAGCTAAATTACGTATGTTAAAGCGTTTTAATTTTAAAAAAAAAAAAAAGAATTGACCGAAAACTTTGTTTTCTTTAAATGAAGAGAGATTTATGCTATTTACGTTAGTTGAAATAAATCATTATGTTAAATCAGAGACAGTTGGGTGTTTGGGCAGAGTTAAAGCATTAAGATCGGGTAGAGAAAAATGGACAAAGGAGGGGTGGAGTCAGCATGTATTTCCAGTTTAGTAAGAAATAAATAAAATAGAAATTAGTAAACTTATGAGCGTGAATAAAATATAATATTAAAGAAAAATAATATAAAAAAGTAAAGTTTAAAATTATAAATATGACAAGAAATAAACCTAAAATGGAGACTCAAGGTAAAAAAACAGACAATGTTCCCAGCAAGGAACAAAATAAAACCGAAACTAGTGAAATAGAAAAGGTCCCCAGTGAAGAAAAAATAGAAACTCAAGTGAAAGAAGTAGAGAATGCTTCTAGTGAGGAACAAAAAGATAAAAACAAAAAAGAGGTTGAGCAAAAAGAAGAGAATAGGGAAGTCATAGCTTTATTAACTTGCATGTTTGAAAAACAAAAAGAAACAGCTGAAGAATATAAAAAAATAGCTGAAGAGCTTAAAAACCAAAATAATGAAATGAAGAGTAAATTGGAAGGGCAAGCTGAAATGCTTGAAAAGTTAAAGGACCAGATCGAAATGGGCCAGAATAAAATAAAAGAAGAAATTAGGGAAGAAATAGAAGAGATTAAAACACAAGTAGAAAATCAAATAGAGACCGCTTACCAAGTAATTGAAAAAAATAAGATAGAAGATAGAAAAGTAATTGAAGAGATAAAAGTCGGAATGATGGATTTAGCTTGGAAAGTAAATCAAAAGAATAGTAAAAATAGTTCACAAATGGAAATAAAACAGTGTGACCACTTGAGTGCAAACACGCACATTATAAACAATCCGGCAATCGTGAACCAGTTTTTGAAAATACGGATATTTTCTGGCCATCAAGGTGAAGCTCCTATGGAGCATTTAAATAGTTTGGAGCGCTATTTCACTCTGAATCAATTAAGTGAGGAGGCTATGATCACAATAGCTTGTAGCCATTTACAAGGGGGGTCTCAATCTTGGTGGGACTCTTTATATAAAAAACCCGTCACTTTTGCCGAATATAAAATTGCTGTTTTAGCTAGTTATTGGAACGAAGATTATCAGGAAAATCTTCGTCACCAGATCTCGCAAGATAAATGGCGACCTGGTGAACCATTCGTTTCTTTTTTTAGAAGGCAAGTGGTGAAATTACACTCTTTAACAGCAGACCCACTATCTGAACAACAAATTGTCAGGATAGTCCGCCATAGTTTTCCTCATAATGTTGAGCAAATGCTCATAGGAACTGAAAGGAAAACAGTGGAACAAATGGCGGAATTGTTGAGCGCTTTTGACAGAGCTAGACCAACTTTTGACACGAGAGATAGGGGATTCAAACCCCAACTTAGAGAGCTGGCTGTAAACGCTGTAAGATATAGACATAGGTCGAATTCGGGGAGTCCCCGGAGGAGACGTTATTCTAATAGTCCCGAGAGAACAAAAATCTTTCGAAGAACTGACAGCGATCCTGACATCTCTCATACTAGATTTAAGGAAAGGCCCAGGGGTGATTCTCAATCCCCCAGCATGAATGGCTATATACAGAAAAAAAATATAATAAAGAACCACCAGACAAAAATTAAAAATATGTAATCTGACGGATTCGCTGGCTTGACCTAGTTTATAACGACCATGGACTCGGAATAATGGAAAATGTTTAACAAAGTTTAAGGAAATAAATGTAAAAACGAGTATCAAGATAGTTTGAATAATTAAAAATGATTAAAGTTAGTCTTAGTAAAATAAAATAACAATCTTAGAGTTTAAAATGTCAAAGCATCTATAAAACAATTTATGTCAAAACCCTCGATTATGTCTTATCGATTATATTGATATCCCAGCTCATAAGTCTAGAACATAGCGGAGCATGACGCAAACAAAATAAATGTGTAAATCAAAATAGACCAGCAAAATGAAAATGTTTTTTTTTTAAAAAAAAAAAGGAGAGTAAAAATAATAAAACAATTTATGTCAAAACCCTCGATTATGTCTTATCGATTATATTGATATCCCAGCTCATAAGTCTAGAACATAGCGGAGCGTGATGCAAACAAAATAAATGTGTAAAATCAAAATAGACAAGCAAAATGAAAATTTTTTTTTTTTTTTAAAAAAAAAAAAAGGGAGAGTAAAAATAACGCTTTAAAAATAAAAATGAAATAAATAAGTGTATAATGAAAGTATTAATGAAAATAAAACATTATCAAATAAAATTAAAAAAAAAGTGTATTAAATTAGGATTGAGGTGTGTGCGAGTATTTGGGCAAAGAAATTAAAAGTTGGTTTAAATCAGCACAAAATCTATCTGTGTGTTTGAATTGCCTTATACTTTGCTGCCTACTTCTCTTAACATTACATTTATTACCTAATGATGAAAATAAAAACTAAAAATGCACTCTAGAAAAATAAGAATTTGAAGTGGTCAATACTTAGGAAAAGTGATCAATGCACATATTAATTAAGAAAAATGTTCGTAAATAAATAAGTAGGTCAAATAGTTAAAATAAAATCGATAAAATCAAGTTAAATAAATAAGCGTAAATATATCTGTAGTAAATAATAATAAAAAGTGACTCGTGATAAACTAATAGATTTTTTTTTGTTTTTGGAATACACGCACGGTAATAAAAGGAAGTAAATAAATGATTTAAAGTCAAGTATATATATATATCAGTGTAATGATGAATCGTAGTAAAGTAAGTTGTTTTTGAATATACGCAAGTTAATAAAAGTTGAGTAAATAATGAATCGTAATAAAGTAAAATAGTTTTTCTGAATACACGCACATAGATAAAAAAGTTGAGTAAGGGTTGAAAATAATATTCGAGATTAGATTAATATAAATAAATATGAAAACTGATGTCCGTGGTAGTTTAGAATAATATTGTGAGATTAGATTAATACAAATGTTAGAATAATGTTCATATGAATTTAAAAATAATGTTGTAAGATTAGTAATAAAAATATAAAGTCAATCTAAGGTGTATTAAGAGTGTGTAAGTATACATGTGTATATACGCGCACATACACTGGTAATATTCGGTAAATATGATACCTCATGATGCGTATCTTAAATGTATTTATCCAGATATCCTTTTAGGTTATTTTCTTGGCACTGCTGCACCTCATGATGCGTGCAAAAAGGGATTTATTTATTATAGATTCCCTGTAAGCAAGTCCAGTAATAACTCGATATCTAGAATATTAGTAGGTGTAGAATTATGCTGCACGTATACACATGTGTAGGAATTTATCTAGAGCAAAAGGGAATGAGGGTAGTATAGAAATAAATTTAGTTAAAGATACATTTAAAGCTGCCGACTGGATAAGTTTTAGTACCTGTAATGGACTTGTCAGGGATCATTCCTCTTTCCAAAGCGTAAGTCGAAAATGGACAGTTGAAAATTCCTGCCATTTCGCAGTGACCCTTTCTTTTTCCAAGTCCGATCAAGAGAATCGGCAAATGAAGTTTCGATTTTATACACGTGTAAGTCGGTGTAAGTCAGCGAATCTGCTTCTGCGTCGTTTCCAAAAGATCCCTGTGCCACAAAATTAGTTTGTCCCGGTGGTCATTATCCATGATTTAGATCATTGTGAGCAATGTATTCGGCATAGATAGAAGGAAAGGATAGTCAAAACAGATTGCCCTTGGTATGTAAAGTGAAAGCATTATGAAAAGCAAACTTAGAAAAAAATAAATGAATAAATCTTTAGAATCAAGAATTAAAGTTGCAAGAGATAAAATGGTCAAAAATGATGCATTTTACTCTAAAACGGAGGGGGTGTAATGTGCCAAGGCCAAATTGGCACATGTATATAAAATAATTTTGTCTAAAAAAAATTATTTATTATTAAAATCTTTCGTAAAAGAGTTTGAAAAAAAAAAATAGAAATTAATTGATTAAAAGGGGAGAGGGGGAGTTTTGTTTAGAAAAGATAAAACTAAGAGTTCATAAAAGTTAAAGAGTGTTATTATTATAAATTAAAAGCTTCAAAATATAAATCTCTTTTCATTCGAATTGAATAAAAAAAAGTATTAAAACTAGTTTTGATGTGTAGAATAAAATTATATATGTGCATGCGAATGTAAAATAAATGTATCAGTATTAAATATTATAAATAAATGAAAAATATATTTAAAAAAAACACAGCGGTGGGCTACTAATTAAAGATATGAAAACAACACGTTTTGAAATAGCTACTACTAATTAAACAATCAATCAAAAAACACGTTGTCATAGGATTAGTTATCAATGAAATTTCGACAACACTCATTTGCCGGAGGATATTAAAACAAAAAACACTTTGCAGATATAAATAGCTAGATTTTTATCGGAGTTTTATTCAGTCTAGTTTCCAGTGACAGTCTTGTTCAGTTCAGATAACAGTGCAGTTTCTATTATGTATCCAGAAACAAAAATGCATTGTTGAGCAGCTTTTGGAAATATACGCTCATGCTTCAGCCTTTTAGTCCAACAAGATCATCAAAACCTGCCTGTGAAATAATGTCTGCATAACAACTCAGAAATCCTCCATCAAACATTCAACTGTCTTCAAGAATAAAACCAATGGATTCGCATAAAATCTCTTCAAGAAACATCAAAATCTAACTGGTTAGATATAATCCATCAGAAGCAGCAAAAGCAGCCAACAACAAGCAATGTCCCCATTCCAAAAATCCTAGGTAAACATTTATTTATTATTATTTATATGTAGTAGCCACCACTGTAATTCGTAAATATTCTAGATTCAAATTATATGAACTCTATCATACATAAAATGAACTATTGATATGTGTGTTTAAGTTTCAAATGCTATTAATGCTTTATTATTATATTTGTGAATGATATATGAGTTAATATGTGCGTGATCATTATATCAGAGTTATTAGTTAAATTAGATAAATACCAGTGTTCTACTATTAAAATCTACAAGAATATTTAAACTAGTTTAGAAATGTTAATTTAGAATGTGTGTGTATTATATTAGATTTATAAAGATGTTTAAATTTAGTCAATAAATGTTGGGTAATAAATTATCTTTAAACTTAATTAATGTTAATTAAAATAAAATGTCTTCAAACTTAAACTTTATTTGTCAGTCAATTCTTTTTACCAACCTTTTTATTAATTCTTTCCACCACTAATTTTGTATAATTTTGTTATTGAATTAAAATTAGACTGAGCTAGTTTTAGGGAATGTTTCGAGCGCTGGATTATGAGCCTACTGCCCGAATACATTAGTCCTCAGACTAGCTGGTGCCTCGGGGTTTACCCCAAAACAAATAAAGTATTTGGATAGTAGGGGTTTGAATCTTGCAGCCGAGATGGGCCACTGTTGATAGTTAAAGCTATCAATAAGATCTCCCATTTTGCTTGAACATGCCAGTTCGTCCACGTAACATTTATAAGATTATAAATGTATTAGGAAGGAGTTTGAAACCAGCCAAAACTTATATATACGTAAAAGTAAGTGGTTTCAGCGGTTCAACCGGTACAATATATATATATATTAAACAGGCAAAACTCTCCATGGTGATCATGTAATATATATATTAAAATAATATATAGATATTTATTTATTTGTATTTTTTACATTCATCATCATCATTTTCAATCATTATCAATCCTAATGATTAAAGGATAAAAGTCTCTCTAAGTTCAATTCATCTTCTTTGATCTCTGGATTTTCTTCTCCACATTATCCCAGCACACTTCCTTATTTTATCCATCCATATCACATGTGGTCTATTTCTAGATTTTTTACTACCTCTTGGAATGCAGTTTAAGATTTCAACAATCCATCTATTATCATTTTTTTTTAGAAATACGTCCCACTTAACTCCATTTCAGTTTTTTAATTCTTCCAATAATGTCAGTCACACTTGTTTGTTTTTTCACCCATATATTCATTTTTGATTTCTTTTTGACACTTCTAATATATATCACTTCATACTTTGTTGAGCGGTCTGAAGTTTCTGTATTGCTCGTCTCTTAAGTGTCCAAGTCTCATGGTAAATAAGAACTGATAACACATATTTATTAAAAATCTTCCTTCCCAAACACATAGATATATTTCTTTTTAATTTTAAGTTATTTCTACCAAAAGCACTCCAACCAAGTTTAATTCTATGATTAATTTTACGCATTGTTTCCATCTAGACTAATAATATGACCAAGATATTTGTAGTTGTTAACTTCTTCTAACTCATTATTATCAATCTTTATTTTCAGCTTTTGAGAAAATCCATTGAACATTCATTTAATCTTTTTAACATTTACCATTAATTCTACTTTATTACTTTTATTTGAAAACTCTTGCAACATTTCCTGAAGCTCTAAAGCATTATTTGCAAAAACAACTACACCATCTGAAAAATCTAGATGATTTAAATAATCTCAATTTACTTTTATTGCTTTAGCTTTCCATTTTAATCCACGAAATACTTTTTGCAAAACTATTGTAAAAGTTTTGGAAATATGGAGTCACTCTGTCGGACACTCTTTTGAATGTTAAATTTTTTTAGTATTATTATGTAGCCTAATTGTTGATGTTCCATTTGTATAAATATTCTTTAGACTACGACAATATCTTGGGTCTATACTTTGATGATCCTATGTTTTAATCACTGAAAAAATGCTTATAGAATCAAATGTTTTTTCATAATTTACAAATCTAAAGCATAATGGCAATTCATATTCAATGGTCCTTACTATAACTCCTCTCAATAACTTAACAGCAAACTTTGGATTTTAACCAAACAAAAGAACAATCAGGATTTAAAAGTGATTTTCATATGGTAAATCATATCGGATATGAAATCACTTTTAAATCCAGCTTGTTCTTTTCTTTGGTTTAAATCCAAAGTTTGCTGTTGACAAGTTGTAATTATTTAAAGTAAAAATTTTGTATCGAACTGATAAAAGATTGATAAGTCTATAATTTCTAATATATTCTTTACCATCTTTTCTAAATATTAATATTAATACTGCATTGATATATTTTTATCATTTAAACGTTTGGTATATAATTTTGTCAAAACCTTTTCTACCTCTTTACCTGTTTCTTTTAAGATATCGATTGTAATTTCATCATTATCTGGAGAGCTTTCCCTTTCTTTATAATTTAAATATATGTCTAGGTTCTTCAACTAAAATCCTCAGCAATTCAGAAAATATAATAGTAATAGGAAATATTTTCCTTGGTTTTTATTGCTATATAATTCTTGATAGAACACTTTTACACATTTCATGATGTCACCTATCTTTTTAATAAAAATTCTATTTTTTTTCTTATTATAGAAGTAACTTTCCTACCAATACTAACATGTTGTTTTACATTCTCGAGACTTTTTTTTGCACCATTTTACAAAATTCGAGATACACAATTCTTCCTAACACATCATTTTCATATATTTTCATACCCTTCTTTTCTACACAAATTGTCTTGTTTCAATAGAAATTTCATTGGTTAATCGCTGCCTTTTTTGTACCAAGTATCTTTATTGCAGTTTTTAAAAATGTATCAGTTATCTTCCAATTGATTTCGTTTAAATCTGAATCATTTTCAAAATCTATTAATATTTGAAAAAGATTTATAAGTTCTAATTTAAATTTATTGGAATGTGTCTGGAGATTACAATGTTAACTGTGAAGATTATTTTTCTTAGTAATTTTTGTTTCTCTAGTTTTACATTAACAAGTAATTTATATCTGATTAATCGACGATCATTTTCTTTAATGAATTTCTTAAGAATATTACAGTCTTGAAATACACATTTTTTGTTAATAAAATTATAATACAATTCTGCTTTATCTTCACTTGGATGTTTTCATGAACATTTTTGTTTAACCTTTTTTTAAAAAAAAAATTCATAATATAAAGTTTTTCTTTTTCTGCAAACTCCAGAAATCTATGATCTCTCTCAGTTCTATCACTATAACCAAATTTACTTAATGCACTTTTATCTCTCAATTGTTTACCAATTCTATCATTAAAGTCACACATGGCAATTTTAAAACGTTTTATCTGATCAAAAGGTTTTAGTACATTCATATAAAAACATCATATTTTGCCATCACAAAGAGAACTTGTTGAATCACAAACCTGAATTATCTGCATTTGATATATGCTATTAAGGAGAATAACTAATCTTGCCATCCTATCTGAAACATAGTCAGTCTCCACAATGTTGTCCTTCCATTTTTTATTTATAATAAATCCTCTAGCACAGAACAGTCCACTTTTTAAATCAATTGACTGTTCATCTTTCTTCTAACTTCACAAAGTTCAATAATATCCCATTTAATATCAGACAGTTTATCTTCCAATTCTTGAAATTTTTCTTCACTTGTAAGTGATCTACAGTTATAAGTATCTAAATAAAATGTTATCATTTGAGTTCACAACCAGAAAATTCTTAGATCCTTGGCTTTCATCTACCAATCATGTCTTAGCTTTCAATTTTACAACAACCTGGCAATAAGGGTGATGTCCCACCTTTGTCTGTCATGATTGTAAATATGTATTAAAAAATTTCATTCACACACACATTCATTTTGCCTTCAAGAAAACAACTGATATTTTCGTTAAGAACTATCAGACAACTAAGAAGAAAGTCCATGGCATTTCTTGATCTTAAAGGTAAAAAGCCAATGTGTTCATGAGCAGACAGTCCATGTTCATATACTATATGAATAATTACTAAGTAATATCAGTTGCAGCAACAAGAATGTATGGAGTGGACATTAGGAATTTGCTCTGCTTGGGTCCTTTAAGGCCTCGAAGAGGAATCAAAAGCATATTCGTTCAGTTAACAGCAAATTTCTTTCTGCAGCCTTTTTAAATATTATAACCATTTAAGTATTTATGGTAATTTTTTCATTGATAATTTTTTATTAAAAAGAAATAATAGTAATAATTTGTTTCTTTTTGGGGGAGAGGGTTGACTTATGTATCTGATTTGCTTACTAACTATTTTATTCATTAAATACATAAAAAAAAGCATTGAATCAGTAAATGAAAGAAAAAAGTGTAAATGTTGGCCTCTACAGTTATATCAGTGAAGCCAATCATTTTTAATTATGTTAAAAAGTTAAAAGAAAGCAAATAAAAAAGATGTTCAATATCAATTCTTTATAATATTTATAAAAAATAAAACTATTATGTCAAGTGCTGGTGGCCTAGCGGTCGGCGTATCTGCCTTTCAAACAACCGGCTCAGGTTCCTTTCCGGTCAACGCTTTGACATATAAAAAAAAAAACAACAACAAAAAAAACTATTATTTGCTAAAGTAATTTAATAATTTACTAAGAAGAATCATTCTGCCTATCAGAATTGAAAGAATAAAAAGGCAAAACAAAACAAAAAAAACATCTTTGTCACCACTAATATTATTAAATGAATTTTTCATGAAAAAAGATGGGTTTCTCCTGCAATCTAAACTATTAGATTTCAAGTTTTAATATTGTACAACTTCTCAAACATTATATAAGTATTGTATTGCAAAAAAGCAAAAAAGTTTGATGTAATTTTCTATAATAAAATAAACAAAGACAATCCAAAACGAGTAGTCGAGAGATCAGCGACAGCTGCTTTCCAAGCAGTTGTCCCGGGTTAGCGGGTTCGCTTCCCGGCTGATGCTATGACATATGAGAAAAAAAAAACAATCCAAAAGAGTTTTATAGGAGTTTTATTTCATTGACTTATTGAAAGTCTTTTTTAATTCCAAAGCCTTTTAAAAATTTATATTCTGAATATTTAGTTTTTTATTTTAAAATTTGACCATCTGGTCGAGAGTTTATAATATATACATTGAGAGACTATAATAAATTGTTAAGTGAATTACGCAAAAAGAGAAGCAACATTACGTCACAAAATCAAATAAAATAGAGGCAAATATTGGATATGCAGAAAATGCATCAATTGTTGTCATCTTTTAACCCAAATTATAAACTAATTAATAATTTACAAGAGAAATATGATAAATTACACCCAAATCCAGCAAGATAACTTAACAAAAGATAAAAAAGTTAATACCTGATTTATAGTTCACATCAAAAACAACGATTAACTATGCAAAGCCTCATACCTCATACGAAAGGTATTTCTACAATGTTAAAAGCTCAAAACAAGTTTGTATTCAATTTACATTTTAAACATAAGTTTCGTGACGCTGAAAATAAAATAAAAACATATAAAAGTATTATTATGAACAACATAAAAAATATATAACTAAAGAAGAAATACATGAAGAGATTAATAAATTAAAGATAAAAATAATTCTTGCAAAATATGCAATCCCTTCATCTATTTATAAACATTTAGATTTTTTTTATACGTCAAAGCATTGACCGGGAAGCGCACCCAAGCCGGCTGCTTGGAAGGCAGCCACGCTAACCGCTAGGCCACCAACACTTGACTAAACATTTAGATTTTGTCTTAAATACCAGAAATATGGAAGTTTGTTATCAGATATATCATAAAAAATTGATTGGCCACATATTTATTGTAATAAAATAAACAACTAAACAGATATCAAACATAGAAACTTAAGCCATCTAATTAATTGCAGATATTATTTCCAAAATATTAAATAGAATATTGCTAAAAAGATTACATCAGTTGATAAATAAAAAGCCATCAGTTGCACATCGTAATATAAAAGAAAGAAAAAATGCAAATGCGGTTTTGAAAATTCAAGAAGCAATTAGGTATTTCAAAGAAGTAAAATTGATGGAATATTTTAATATAAAATGATTTTAAATCAACTTTTGATTTAATGAATTGTACTTACATATTTAAAGTCTTAAAACAATTGTTACCTGGATACAAATATTTAGTTGTTAATAAAAAACTACGTAATAACTGAAACCCACAAGCTTATTATGTACCTGTGTCTATATATGTAATATATAGAGTATATGAGCACAGACCTTCACACGACCCACCACTCTCCACTCTATCTCATAACACTGATACCCTTGAACACATATGTCAAAAAGACAAATAATCACCAATATACATATTTCATGCAAAACCAACAATCATCAGTTGGTCCAGATTACCATCTCCACACATATATGCCATAAGTGCTCAGATATATATATATATATGTAAACATAAATTTAAATTTAATTTTGAAAATGTGAAAATTCTTCATGAAGAGAGAAACCATAGTAAAAGAAAAATTAAAGAGGCAATTTTTATAAACAGGAATAAAACGCATTTAATAAATCGACAGGCTTCTAACTTTAAAATACGAGATTCGTGGAATTTGAATTGATGACGTTTGCTTCCGCTTTTGGTTTTTGAATTTAATGGCAGTTGAGGCAGGTTAGAAAGTAACCGAAAGTACTTGCGCAGATTTAAGGATTGTTTGTAATTGTTTGTAAACCGTTAAAAATATGATTTCAATTATAATTACAATATTGTTTTTAATTAACGGATATTTTATTTATTTTACACACACACATATATATATATATTAAGACAGCCATCCTCATACCCTTAATAGACAAGCTTCAATCTATTCCACACTCCAACTCTTCAACCGTCCATCCAATTGAAAATCTGATGATGGAATGCTCAAAGGCCACCCTGAGGCCAATATTCTTGTCACACCCATGTTGACTTAAGGTCAATCTGACCCCTCATGCACAGGACATAATCCATATAATAAAAGGGATGGGTAGACATCTCTGCTATGTAATAATTGAAACACCCAAGCTTATTATATACCTGTATCTATATATGTAATATATAGACTATATGAGCACAGACCTTCACACGACCCACCACTCTCCACACTATCTCATAACACTGATACACTTGAACACATATGTTGAAAAGACAAATAATCACTAATATACGTATTTCATGCTTAACCAACAATCATCAGTTGGTCCAGATTACCATCTCCACACATATATGCCATAAGTGCTCAGATATATATTAAGACAGCTAATCCTCATACCCTTAATGGACAGGCTTCAATCTACTCCACACTCCAACTCTTCAACCGTCCATCCAATTAAAAATCTGATGATGGAATGCTCAACAGTAGAATCTGAATTAAGAATTATATATGATATTCAGATGTTTTTTCAGCAGAAAAAGGAATACCACAAAGATCACCATTAGCTGCACTGCTCCTTATAGTATATATAGATCATATGGCCAAAGATATTTCAAATCATGTGGCCTTTATCTTCCACATTTGGTGTAAAGACTTTGGCAATAATTTTTATTGATGATGAAATAATAATTTTTCAGAATATATATAACATTCCAATTATTATAAATATCCTGAATAGTTTTCAGAGAGAATCAGGATCCTGTATACAATCATTAGATTATGAAGCTTGGCAACTGGTTACAGGGAGAAAGATACGATCTAAATACAAGATAATTCTATCAGTGTTTATAGGAATCCAACTTTATACGCCAAAAACAGTGTGAATAAATACTTAAACAAGATAGTAATTGATAAAATTAGCTCACAAAAAATCTTCCTCATCAGTAAAGCGTTATGAAATTACTAGAACAAGAATTTTTAATGCCATTATTACGGGAAGATTAATTTTAAACATATAAATATTCGGACATTTATAAAGAAAAGTTAGATGTGTTATTTTAAATATTGGCTTTATTCATGCTTTCAGTAAAATGGTACCATAATCATAGCTATATTATATTACTGTTATTAGTGGTATTTAAGTATACTTGCTTATATTCAAATTCATTTTAATTTGTTGTATAGTTATGCAAATTTTATTTGAAGTGTTCTTAGAGAGCCTATTTCTTCGACATAGAGGCGCTTGTAACTTTTTTATTTATTATAAATTGATCTTTAGCTATGGTCAAAATCTCTTTAATTTTTTTTCTTTTTACCCTCCGCTCAGTACAAACAATTTTTGCTTTAGCTAAATCGAATTTATGGCCAGGGTATTCTTCGTATTCTCTGAAAACGGAAGAGTATTCGCTACTTCTTTTAGTTCTATTATATAATTATGGTGGGTCAATCTTGTCGATAGACTGGCTTTTAATTCATCGTAGTAGGCATACAGGCAATTGGCTTGGGTGCAAGAGATTTTGTAAACTATTTGATGAGCCGATTCAGTGGATAATTTATCTTTCAAATTGTTCAGTAATTTATTTAACGTTGAGGGAGAACTAAAACTTATATTAAATTTCTTTGAACAAATTCTTTTTAATTTGCTGAACATTTATATGTTTAAAATTACAAATGCAAAGAAAAGAGATGATACTAATATAATATTAAATAAATTAAACCAGATAGCAAAGTATTATATTTGTGAAATAAACTCCGTACTTGTTACCAATTTTAATATTACAATCATCGATTGGTTCAGGAAGCTGCAATCCTATTAATCCAGAGGCGAACATATATGGATATATTACAAAGCAAATGTTTAAGTCCATCCTCAATTCTAATTTAATTAATAAAATTAAAAAAAGATACAAGATTACTTTAAAGTGATTTATTTTTATCATATAACGACTTGCAGGATGATTTAAACTTAAGTCGCTTAGTCAACTTTAAATATAACGATATATAAAAAAAACAACAACTAATAAGCAGTGGTCAATATTTTTGGACAAAAGGGTCAGTGATTAAAATTTTGAAGAATCTTCACAAAATATATGCTCCTCAATCTTATATCAAATATAGTTTCAAGTTATTAAATGGCGTTCTATAAACAAAGGTTTCTATAAATGGTTGACTAAATATGAATTTGGAACTTCTATGTATTTTTTGTAAAATAAAAGAGCTCTTTTTCACTTGTTTGAAGAATGTGTATCATTTAAACTTTTAAGATTACAAGTATTATGCTTTATGCATAAATTTAAAAAGAGAGATAAATAATATCAAAAGATTTCAACAACACAATTCGATGATTTTGCTGCATGCTCTAAAAACAATGTAGACAATAAGATGTGAAGTGATTTTTGATAACAAAAAATATAATTGTTTTAAAACACTTGATAATAATTGGAATAAATACTTTAATGGCTACATCAGATTTTCCCAAAAAAGATAACAGAAAAAATTTGGTCAAGTGTTAATCTGCTTCCATGTGAGTTATAGAAGTAATAAACTGAAAAATTAAAATAAGTATTATTAATAATACCCTGATGTGTTGAGGTGAAACTTTTCTATATAATAATTACTGTAGGCTTTCTATATCATAATTTCTGCAGGCTTAGTCAAAGTTTTGTTACTTCATAATCATAGCCTCTTTAGATTATTAAAGTCATTATATGCAGATGTATGCAAAACTATCTCCCATATTACCCATTTTCTGGAAATGGCAAAACAGTGTCTTTTCTTTTTATTGAGTTAATATCACTGGTGATAAAACAAGCTTCCTTGATTTTTCTCTTGATGTCATTCCTTTCTATGCATAATATATCAGCCTTGGAGGGTTCAAATCTGTGGTTGAGCTCTTGCTGATGATCAGCAAAAACGGAACTGCCTTCTTTTTTGGTTATTGCGCGTGTGTATTTGTGTTGAGCTAATCTATTGTTAATTGTGGCACGAGTTTAATTAAACAAAAAAATTATAAATAAATGAATAAATATGCAAATCTATAATTTAAGACTTATATATAAATAATTGGTTAAAATGTATACAGTATAATTATTTAATATTCAATTTTATTTATTAGTGCAGTGATCAGTAAGTAATTTTAATACGTCCTAATCTTAACACCATTAAATTGGAAAATTTCACTAACTTTAATATATAGAAAGAAATTAATGGATGTAAAATGAATAAAGAAACATCTTCAAGCTCTCAAGATGCTTTATAATTGAATTTAGGTACAAAAGATAAGACATCCATTCTTATTTTTCAAAAGTTTTTAATCATGTGCTTTGGTTTGAGATTATTTCTATACTCAATTTGAGTTATTATAACTCTATTACAGTACACGTGTAGGTGTAAATCCCTACTGTTTAAAAAACGTAAATGATTATTGTTTTTGTTAATATTTTTACTTAAAATAAAAAATAATAGATAATTAAAAAGAAACACGATAAGATAAGAAAAAAATATTAAAAGTATTTATTTTTAACATTCATTTAAATCTTTGAATGAAATGAAGGTAGCTAATTGTTAAAAAAGATCCAATCATTTAATATTTTTTAAGTTAATTGTTTTTTTCTTGTTTAAAAATATTACTAGTATTTGGAAGTTAAAAAGTTAGAAGTACGGAAAGTTATTTTCGAAAAAAGTGATGACACGTGACATATGATTAGAAGAGTATAAAATAAAACAGATGAAGGAATACTCAACATTTTCTGTAGAATGAATATAAAATAAAGTGGGCATATACATATCTGATTTTAATGAATAATATAAAGTAAAAAGATGAAATGTCAATATTTTGTACTAAATTTTGAAAGTGATAAAAGAGTAATGAGTCTATAATTTTTAATATTTTTATTCTAATTTTTTTCAAATTTAACATCACTACTGTACAGTCACATTCTTCTAATCATCTGATATGATTTATCATTTAGCTATCTAGTATAGAGCATTATTAATACTTTCACCATGTTATTTAATTTCCTGGATGTTTTCTATTTTTTATAGATTTAACTGCATGTCTCCCACTCTCTATGTAATATAAATATATTTCGCATTAATAAAATTTCTGTAATTTTAGGAGCTACTTTGCTTTTTATTTTTTATTACAATATAAAAAAAATACCTTTATATAATCATCTTCGGTAGTTTTAGTAACTAATAGATTGCAGATGGTAGTGTTTAATAAATCCCCTACCCAATGCTGCCATATCCAATATCACCTATGGCTGACATCAATGAAGAGCTTTGGAACTTGTAACAGTGAACTTGGATTTTTAAAAAATAATTCATATTCCTTCCAGAAACCATAAACTTGAAACTAATGTGAAATATTCATAGGACAGCACTAGATAGCAATTTATTAAATACTAAAATCTGATATTTATGAGTTACATTAGGAAGCATAGAGGTGTAAAAAAAATGCTATTGAAACAGCAATGAGTAAGCTGAAGTCATGTGATAAATCACGTGATATTTTTATTGGTTTTAACATATAAAATTGTAGAACTTTTACAGACATTTCATAAGGACAGATTTGTTTTTGTATCTCCGAAACAACTTTTCTTGTAATACTTTTGAGACTTATTTTTTTATAATTTCTTTTTGCTAGGTCATAACTACTTTTCTTTATGCCATTTTATTCTACCATTTTAAAAATATCTTATAATCAATTTTTTTAAGTAAATCATTTAAATATATTTTATATTTTGATTGATTGCTTATTTTTTTGTATAAGCAATTTGTATAGCCTTTATTCCCAGAATTTCTTTATCTTATTGAACTCTTCAAATCTAAGATATCATCAACCTCTATTAATATTTTAAAAGAACGTATTAATAATTACCTTGGCTAATGATTTTAGAGATCTTTGTTATATAAAAGCCATAATTTGTTTTTGCTTATCAATATTAAATATAAAAAAAAGGTTAATTTCATACATTCATCTTACCTTCAAGCATTTGAAAGGAAAACCACGATTTTATCTTTAAAAAAAGCCAGAAAATTAGTTACGATTGTTGGGTGAGAAGTTAATTTCTATTTATTTATTATCTAAATAATCACTTAGCAATAACATCTGCTATGACTAGAACATATCGGAGAGGTCATTAGAATTTTGCCCTAATCAATGTCTTTAAGACTTCAAAGAGGTATCAAAGAACCTCCTTTTAGTTTAATAGAAATTCTTTTTTATGACCATATCCATGTTTTTGAAAACATTGCACTGTAATAAATATTTAATTAATTTTTTTTCATTGAATGATATAAATACACATACTTACTTCAATGATATCCTGAATTAGGGAATATCTAATTTGCCAATCAACTGTTAGTGGACTGTGCTGAATTATATCCTAAAAATATTGGTTTTTATATATGTTTAATTATAAAAAAAATATTGGTTTTATGTAAACATTGATTTTTAGAGAAATTAACAAAAAAAAATCCCTCTGCAAATAGCTTGTTCAACTATGCAGACGCTTAAATGAACCAAAACAACATTTATATTTTAGATACTAAACACATAAAAACTTGAAATAATTAAAAAATAAAATAAAAATAATAAGAAAGCTATAACTATTGTGAGTTTAAATACATAAACAAAGAAACTAGAAAAGTTCACCACCTAAAATATATGTTGGTAGAAGAGGCAAATATTCAAAGAATGATTAATTAAAAATATAAGCAATCCTTAAAATTTATACATTCCTCAGCTAATAATCTATTTGTAAACTCTCAAATATTTATAATTCTCTGAGTATAAGTTATAGTTTGAACAGAAGTTGATATTTTGAAAAAATCTGAAAGTTGATTGTATTATTTTATAACTATCAATAAAATAAAAAACTAACAGCTCACGTAGAACAATATTTATCCAAATGATTCCTTGAATCTCTGGAGAAAACATAGTATATTGTTAAGTCAAAGAGCTGAAAAAATGTTAAAGATGCTGTACTTATTTATACCAGCAAGAATTAGTTATTACATATAATATCTAATACTTACTACTTCATAGCATATGTAATATTGCTAAATGTTTATATATATATGAATTCATAGTATTAGTTATTAGTTCCGGGGGGGGGGACGACTTTCATGTAGCAAAAATATGATAGCTAAATTGTTTCAATACAATAACAAATACTTTCTTAAAACTTCTTTCTCAAATCATAAAAAAATGTGTGTGGTAAGATTTAAAATCATCATTTTTTTTCCTTTGTTATTTTCTCCTCATTATGAAATTCTATTGGTTGAGAAGTTTTAAAAAATATTTTATTCTCCAATAGCTTTTTTCAAATATTGATAATTTTTATTTATGCTCTTAGGCCTTTTACCAAATTACAGAGCAATTAATAACCCTAAACTAATCCTAATAATTTTCATGAGAGAATACTTATATCAAACCAACTTCACCAATAAACTATGCATCAGAAAGATATATTTGGATCTTATTAAATAATAATAATAATAATAATAATAATAATAATAATAATGATGATAATGATAATAATAATAATAATAATAATAATAATAATAATAATATATTTTATAACTCTGACTCACTTATCATTTTCAATAAGTTTAATCTCTGTGGTATCTCACATGAACCCTGTGACATAGCTAAAATTTATATCTAAGTAGATTCCCAAATGAGATCATTTTTTACAACTCCATAGGACTTATCCACTGTAATGCAATAAGGAATACTGCATATATGCACATGGACAGAAAGTATGCATTAATATGCATTTGGATACACAACTTTCAATGTTCTTTCCAAAATATTTAACTTGTACACAGTCTATTCAGCATTCCTCACGCAGTTAAAGTAAATCCGCATTCTTTGGTTTAAGAAGCCTTATAAGTAATATAAATGAATAATGTTTTTTAAATAATACTTCAATTGTTCTGGATTTAATTTTAATAATATAATAATAACTATTCATATAGTTATATTTGTTAATGTGAATATAATATTAACTAGATGATTCATAATTAACATATTTAAACAGCTCTTTCATAATGTCTGTTTATGTATTTATTTAAAAAAAAAACCCAAAATATTAATGAAGTTACATCACTATTATTTAAATAATTACGATGTAATGAGATTAGCTATAAATTTATTTCACTTTCTATTTGACAGGTATGTAAATGAAAAAATAATATATTATTGTACTGAGCTGGTATCTGAAATCTATATGAAGTTAAAATAATATATATATAATATTGATATATCACCAAATTTTAATATATACAGCAGTTTAAAATTAAGTTTAACGGAAAGAGTTTAAAAAATAGTAGTCTTATTTATTTTTTATTTAACAAACTCATAATCGATTTTGATTAATGAATAAAATGTAAGACATAGTAAAAATTAACAGTAAGGATAACATAAGAATAATAGTAACAATAACATCAACAGCATTGAAAATAGCATTGTTACTATGTATACTTAAAGTTTATGCCTAAAAGCTGTATTTTTCTTGAATACAAAGTTCATATATGATGAACGCGTTATGATTTGAACTGACTTTGTTTTGCAAATTGCCTGTCAATTAAGTATTGAGTGGAGTAGTGGTTCTGTGGGGATATAATACATTTTGATAACATCTCATTTATGCCACTGATTTAATATACAATTTTCCCAAATTATCCGAATTTTATATTTCCATATCTATCCTCATGCTGCATTGAAATTAATTCTGGAAATATTCCTTTCATTGGCATTAAGATTTTAATTCCAAATTAATTTTGATGCTTATTTTAATGAAATATTTGAGCATTTGTATATTCATATACAGAGCAAAACGGGTTAATTAATTCTACTCATTGTCTTTATATTTACTGACTCGTAAACATTTTTACTTAATTAAAAACTCTATAAAATTTTCACCCAAAGAGGAAAAATAAATACTTGATAACTACATTCTCTAAATTATGTAACTTTTTTCAATATAAACTCATTCCTTGAGTCAGTTAATAATATCAGAGTTCTTTATTTATAAAATTCAAATATGTATTTAATATAAATTTATATAATTATTCTATTATATACGATTCTATGTTTTTATCAAATATAAAAATTATATTGTAATTCGGTTAAATTATCCATGAATTTTAGATTGTTTTTTTCTCCTGAAATATTCTTTGAGATTTTATTAAATGTAATCATTTACTCATTCATGTGTAGTTTGTGTTGATAACGCAGCCATTTTTATGCTAAATAAAACCAATGATAGTTATCTGTGGTTTTAGTTGTCTCACTTATCATTCTTTCTTCTTTTCCACATGCAAATTATACAGTGCTTTTCTTTTAAATTTACCAAACACTCTTCAATTATTATTATTTATTTTTCTACATAATTTTTTTATAACTCATCATAATTTGTTAAAATGTTGACTAAATTTAAGACCTCTGAGCAGTGTTTTTAATTGTTAGGTTTTCTCATTAGTTACTATTGGGAAGCAATGAATTGTTGATTAAATAATGAAGTATATATATATATATATATATATATATATATATATATATATATATATATATATATATATATATATATATATATATATAATAAGATGGTAAAATGTACTTTTCTTGAAACAATGAATTATACATCAGGATGAGAACCAAGGAATCGATAAATTTTTTTTTTTTTTGCCAGATTTATTTTATCCTTTACATATGTCTGGTCAATAAAAAGTTACTACAGTGAGAAAACTAAAACAATAATTCAGAAAACTATTGCCACTCATTGCTTAACAACTGTGATATAATAAATTTTCATGAAAGTAAATTGCTTTTTAAATATAATAAATGAGAAAATATTTTTAGAAAATTCATATAAATAAATATAGGACTCAATTGTTTATATAAAGAAGATGACATTTTAAAGGTAATATTTGGAAACGGTATTCATTTGTATAATTGCAGAATAATTTCCCCAATATATTATACATTTTACACAGAGGCAAAACTCTCCGTATAGTAGCGTCACTCAGTGCACCGTGTGGCACTACTATATGGAGAGTTTTGTCCCTGTGTAAACAGCTAGTGTAAGTATAAAGAATGATGATCATATGATGTTTAGTGATATTATACATTTCTATGCTGCTTTTCTTGTTTTATTAGTTATATTGAAATTTAATTGTTATTTGTAACATAAGATTACACTCAATCTTTATTTTAGAATTCAGACATCACTTGTTTTTAAAAAAGATAATAGGGATATTATCAAAATGTCTGGCATTCTGGATAGTCCATTAACTAATCTTTATCTCATAGATGTTTGTTCTTATATAAATTAGTTTAAAAAAACTTTTCACACACATAAGATTTATTCACAACAAATTTAGAATAAATATGGCAATATTCTTACATATAAAGATCCTCTAGAACAATATTGATCAATAAGAAATAAGCCATCATCTTGAATGCAGAGGCCACAGAATTTGAGAAGATTAGGATGATCGCTGTATCGAATCTGAAATATAAACTCTCATAAATATGCATATGTAATAAAAAGAAGTAAATTATGATATTTTAAATTTATTATGGCTATTAGAAATAATATACTTCTATGATTTGTATGTAGGTTAAGTTTTCTGCCCAAAGGCATGGACAAATGATAATACTAGATTTTGGTTCAAGCGTAGTTAGCAATTGCTTTCTTCTTTCTTCAATCCAATTTGTTCTAACATCTCAATTTTAAAACTACATCACAATCTTAATGACTCTTGACAATATTAAAAAACATTGACAATAAATGTTATATATATAGTATATATAGTTAAAAACAGAATATTTCATCATAGGGAAATAACTATTGCAATTAATTTAGCTGTACCCTAGAGAAGTCATTATACCTAATTTATTGTCTAGACGTGAAACTTGGATACTCTATTGTTGCAATATAGAGACATTAAAATTTTTTAAAAGTACAATGACAACATCATAAAAACAATTAATCTGTTCGTTAACTTACTGGATGTGACACCATAGAGTTCATTAATGTAAAATCACACTATCTGTTGGTTTGAATATGTAAAACTAATGAACAATGTAAGATTTCCTAAAAGGTTATTTTACAGTGAACATAAGCATTGGTTGCATGGGAGAGGTAGATCCCTTCTATATTATAAGGATTATATTAAAGACATTTTAAAGAAATGCAATGCCAATCATTTTCACTGAGAAGATATGGCAGAGAATGAATATCGTGGGGAGGTACAATTAAACAAGGGTTTGAAGTTGAACTATTTCTTAAAAGTTTTCTGCCGAAGAAATGATAAGATATCATATAATATCATGTAAACAAAACAATGGACCGGCATTTTTTATATTTGGATATATTTATGGTTCATATATTGGTTAGTAAAGTCATTGCAAGGTCAGCATGTTCCATTAATAATTTTGTTAAAAGTAGACAGAAACCAGTCCCTACCTTGCATGAGAGTGGTGTAATGACATTATATTATAGAAATATTATTCAGTATGCTGTATATCTAGATATATTTGTGGTTCATACATTGATTTATATAATCATTGCAAAACTCGTTTCTAGAGTAGCTTTTGTTCTCTGTTTGTTTTACTTATTTTGTTATTATTTCTGGAATTAGAATGACCATACTAAGTAATCAAATTTCAGACTTTATAATACACTTCTTAAATGAAGTCTATTAAACTTACTTTATTTTCCAATATAAAATTTTCTAGACGCACCGCTTTTATTATGCATGAGTATTAATAATAATCTTCATTTAAGGGATGAAATGGTAGAGGCATAAAACACTTGGATATCAACTTCTAAAATAAGAGTTCACTTTAAATCTATATCATGCGATTGCCATTTGTTGATTTCTCAGAACAATGTAATTGCAATAATTAATTGTATATACATAATAAATAATTGTTGCGTTGAAGAAATATATAATTAAGCAGATTTCCAATTTTATAAACGCATTTACGATCAAATTCCATAACACGACGCTTATCTATTGATCTATCATATACTAAGTAATAATATCTGCCGTATATGGGTTCAACTTTTATGAAAAGTAGAACGATCACTTTTTTAAACATTCACCCGGTTTTAAAATCAAGGGCAAATAATAATTTATATAAAAAAATCAAAGAATCTATATTTTAAAATAATTCTTAAAAATAAAAAAATTGTAAAAATATTCATTTAAATATAAATAATATTATTTTTATATTTATTTAATCTTTATTCACGTTAGGAAAATCTTGATTTAAAAAATAAAAGCAAATTGAGTGATTATATTATTTCCCACTTCCTTGCAATAAGCTCCATAAACCAAAGCTTATACTTGGATCATTCATTACTAACCAAAACCTAAAATTCAATCAAAAAAAGCATGAATCCAACTAGTATCAACAAAGAAAAATCATTGTGAACCCTGGAAGGACCTTTTTAGGTTGTTGGGCTTCAGCTTAGCTGCTGTGAACATTTGCAGACACAGGAGTCTGATGAGTGATCAAGAGCAGATGTTCAGCTCCATTGACCTCAGTGTGCAGAATGATATGGACATATTATTTATTCCCATGGTGTGCATGCAAGTCAGCTTGATTTCAAGACTTGATGAATTAAATGTTGTATTGGTGGGTGTGAGTTTGCCGCTCCTTTTCCTCAGAAGTGTGGTGATAGTGGTCATAAAGGGCTTGGTTCATTTGGAGGGATGAAATTAAGTGATCATTATCTAGCCTGGGAAAACCTGCTGGGAGGGTAAAAGTCATTACCTTCACCTTGGACTTGCCACAAAGGGCTACTGCACCCCTTGATGGATTATTTGATAGGTCAGTGTTCATTTGCACTCACTATGATTAGGTTTCGTTTGTTGGTTTTAAAATTTAGTGCATTTGTTAAGCTGATTTGGTCTATTTCCCAGGCCCACCACCATTTTTTTTTTAACATGGATGGAGTTCTGTTTTGTGGGCATGGATCTGCACTCCCCCTTTTCTTCAAGGGTTGCTGGTTGTAGACATTATTAGGTATCTAGTTTATGGTCTTGGGGGCTGTTAAGAAAAGTTGCCCCTGCCCAGAGGCACGTTGCTATTCCTGCTCTGGTTGGCTGCTGTGTCTCTGATAGGCTGGTTTTGG
>JAQFVV010012426.1:8534693-8641649 GCA_028023455.1 Epiperipatus broadwayi | reverse complement strand
GAAAGCTATAACTATTGTGAGTTTAAATACATAAACAAAGAAACTAGAAAAGTTCACTACCTAAAATATATGTTGGTAGAAGAGGCAAATATTCAAAGAATGATTAATTAAAAATATAAGCAATCCTTAAAATTTATACATTCCTCAGCTAATAATCTATTTGTAAACTCTCAAATATTTATAATTCTCTGAGTATAAGTTATAGTTTGAACAGAAGTTGATATTTTGAAAAAATCTGAAAGTTGATTGTATTATTTTATAACTATCAATAAAATAAAAAACTAACAGCTCACGTAGAACAATACTTATCCAAATGATTCCTTGAATCTCTGGAGAAAACATAGTATATTGTTAAGTCAAAGAGCTGAAAAAATGTTAAAGATGCTGTACTTATTTATACCAGCAAGAATTAGTTATTACATATAATATCTAATACTTACTACTTCATAGCATATGTAATATTGCTAAATGTTTATATATATATATTATATAAAAAAGAATTCATAGTATTAGTTATTAGTTCCGGGGGGGGGACTTTCATGTAGCAAAAATATGATAGCTAAATTGTTTCAATACAATAACAAATACTTTCTTAAAACTTCTTTCTCAAATCATAAAAAAATGTGTGTGGTAAGATTTAAAATCATCATTTTTTTTCCTTTGTTATTTTCTCCTCACTATGAAATTCTATTGGTTGAGAAGTTTTAAAAAATATTTTATTCTCCAATAGCTTTTTTCAAATATTGATAATTTTTATTTATGCTCTTAGGCCTTTTACCAAATTACAGAGCAATTAATAACCCTAAACTAATCCTAATAATTTTCATGAGAGAATACTTATATCAAACCAACTTCACCAATAAACTATGCATCAGAAAGATATATTTGGATCTTATTAAATAATAATAATAATAATAATAATAATAATAATAATAATAATGATGATGATGATGATAATAATAATAATAAAATAATAATAATAATAATAATAATAATAATAATAATATATTTTATAACTCTGACTCACTTATCATTTTCAATAAGTTTAATCTCTGTGGTATCTCACATGAACCCTGTGACATAGCTAAAATTTATATCTAAGTAGATTCCCAAATGAGATCATTTTTTACAACTCCATAGGACTTATCCACTGTAATGCAATAAGGAATACTGCATATATGCACATGGACAGAAAGTATGCATTAATATGCATTTGGATACACAACTTTCAATGTTCTTTCCAAAATATTTAACTTGTACACAGTCTATGCAGCATTCCTCACGCAGTTAAAGTAAATCCGCATTCTTTGGTTTAAGAAGCCTTATAAGTAATATAAATGAATAATGTTTTTTAAATAATACTTCAATTGTTCTGGATTTAATTTTAATAATATAATAATAACTATTCATATAGTTATATTTGTTAATGTGAATATAATATTAACTAGATGATTCATAATTAACATATTTAAACAGCTCTTTCATAATGTCTGTTTATGTATTTATTTAAAAAAAAAACCCAAAATATTAATGAAGTTACATCACTATTATTTAAATAATTACGATGTAATGAGATTAGCTATAAATTTATTTCACTTTCTATTTGACAGGTATGTAAATGAAAAATAATATATTATTGTACTGAGCTGGTATCTGAAATCTATATGAAGTTAAAATAATATATATATAATATTGATATATCACCAAATTTTAATATATACAGCAGTTTAAAATTAAGTTTAACGAAAGAGTTTAAAAAATAGTAGTCTTATTTATTTTTTATTTAACAAACTCATAATCGATTTTGATTAATGAATAAAATGTAAGACATAGTAAAAATTAACAGTAAGGATAACATAAGAATAATAGTAACAATAACATCAACAGCATTGAAAATAGCATTGTTACTATGTATACTTAAAGTTTATGCCTAAAAGCTGTATTTTTCTTGAATACAAAGTTCATATATGATGAACGCGTTATGATTTGAACTGACTTTGTTTTGCAAATTGCCTGTCAATTAAGTATTGAGTGGAGTAGTGGTTCTGTGGGGATATAATACATTTTGATAACATCTCATTTATGCCACTGATTTAATATACAATTTTCCCAAATTATCCGAATTTTATATTTCCATATCTATCCTCATGCTGCATTGAAATTAATTCTGGAAATATTCCTTTCATTGGCATTAAGATTTTAATTCCAAATTAATTTTGATGCTTATTTTAATGAAATATTTGAGCATTTGTATATTCATATACAGAGCAAAACGGGTTAATTAATTCTACTCATTGTCTTTATATTTACTGACTCGTAAACATTTTTACTTAATTAAAAACTCTATAAAATTTTCACCCAAAGAGGAAAAATAAATACTTGATAACTACATTCTCTAAATTATGTAACTTTTTTTCAATATAAACTCATTCCTTGAGTCAGTTAATAATATCAGAGTTCTTTATTTATAAAATTCAAATATGTATTTAATATAAATTTATATAATTATTCTATTATATACGATTCTATGTTTTTATCAAATATAAAAATTATATTGTAATTCGGTTAAATTATCCATGAATTTTAGATTGTTTTTTTTTCTCCTGAAATATTCTTTGAGATTTTATTAAATGTAATCATTTACTCATTCATGTGTAGTTTGTGTTGATAACGCAGCCATTTTTATGCTAAATAAAACCAATGATAGTTATCTGTGGTTTTAGTTGTCTCACTTATCATTCTTTCTTCTTTTCCACATGCAAATTATACAGTGCTTTTCTTTTAAATTTACCAAACACTCTTCAATTATTATTATTTATTTTTCTACATAATTTCTTTATAACTCATCATAATTTGTTAAAATGTTGACTAAATTTAAGACCTCTGAGCAGTGTTTTTAATTGTTAGGTTTTCTCATTAGTTACTATTGGGAAGCAATGAATTGTTGATTAAATAATGAAGTTATATATATATATATATATATATATATATATATATATATATATATATATATATATATATATATATATATATATATATATATATATAAAAATAAGATGGTAAAATGTACTTTTCTTGAAACAATGAATTATACATCAGGATGAGAACCAAGGAATCGATAAATTTTTTTTTTTTTGCCAGATTTATTTTATCCTTTACATATGTCTGGTCAATAAAAAGTTACTACAGTGAGAAAACTAAAACAATAATTCAGAAAACTATTGCCACTCATTGCTTAACAACTGTGATATAATAAATTTTCATGAAAGTAAATTGCTTTTTAAATATAATAAATGAGAAAATATTTTTAGAAAATTCATATAAATAAATATAGGACTCAATTGTTTATATAAAGAAGATGACATTTTAAAGGTAATATTTGGAAACGGTATTCATTTGTATAATTGCAGAATAATTTCCCCAATATATTATACATTTTACACAGAGGCAAAACTCTCCGTATAGTAGCGTCACTCAGTGCCCTGTGTGGCACTACTGTATGGAGAGTTTTGCCCTTGTGTAAACAGCTTGTGTAAGTATAAAGAATGATGATCATATGATGTTTAGTGATATTATACATTTCTATGCTGCTTCTCTTGTTTTATTAGTTATATTGAAATTTAATTGTTATTTGTAACATAAGATTACACCCAATCTTTATTTTAGAATTCAGACATCACTGTTTTTAAAAAAGATAATAGGGATATTATCAAAATGTCTGGCATTCTGGATAGTCCATTAACTAATCTTTATCTCATAGATGTTTGTTCTTATATAAATTAGTTTAAAAAAACTTTTCACACACATAAGATTTATTCACAACAAATTTAGAATAAATATGGCAATATTCTTACATATAAAGATCCTCTAGAACAATATTGATCAATAAGAAATAAGCCATCATCTTGAATGCAGAGGCCACAGAATTTGAGAAGATTAGGATGATCGCTGTATCGAATCTGAAATATAAACTCTCATAAATATGCATATGTAATAAAAAGAAGTAAATTATGATATTTTAAATTTATTATGGCTATTAGAAATAATATACTTCTATGATTTGTATGTAGGTTAAGTTTTCTGCCCAAAGGCATGGACAAATGATAATACTAGATTTTGGTTCAAGCGTAGTTAGCAATTGCTTTCTTCTTTCTTCAATCCAATTTGTTCTAACATCTCAATTTTAAAACTACATCACAATCATAATGACTCTTGACAATATTAAAAAACATTGACAATAAATGTTATATATATAGTATATATAGTTAAAAACAGAATATTTCATCATAGGGAAATAACTATTGCAATTAATTTAGCTGTACCCTAGAGAAGTCATTATACCTAATTTATTGTCTAGACGTGAAACTTGGATACTCTATTGTTGCAATATAGAGACATTAAAATTTTTTAAAAGTACAATGACAACATCATAAAAACAATTAATCTGTTCGTTAACTTACTGGATGTGACACCATGGAGTTCATTAATGTAAAATCACACTATCTGTTGGTTTGAATATGTAAAACTAATGAACAATGTAAGATTTCCTAAAAGGTTATTTTACAGTGAACATAAGCATTGGTTGCATGGGAGAGGTAGATCCCTTCTATATTATAAGGATTATATTAAAGACATTTTAAAGAAATGCAATGCCAATCATTTTCACTGAGAAGATATGGCAGAGGATGAATATCGTGGGGAGGTACAATTAAACAAGGGTTTGAAGTTGAACTATTTCTTAAAAGTTTTCTGCCGAAGAAATGATAAGATATCATATAATATCATGTAAACAAAACAATGGTCCGGCATTTTTTATATCTGGATATATTTATGGTTCATATATTGGTTAGTAAAGTCATTGCAAGGTCAGCATGTTCCATTAATAATTTTGTTAAAAGTAGACAGAAACCAGTCCCTACCTTGCATGAGAGTGGTGTAATGACATTATATTATAGAAATATTATTCAGTATGCTGTATATCTAGATATATTTGTGGTTCATACATTGATTTATATAATCATTGCAAAACTCATTTCTAGAGTAGCTTTTGTTCTCTGTTTGTTTTACTTATTTTGTTATTATTTCTGGAATTAGAATGACCATACTCATTTACAAGTGTCTGTTGATTATTTGCTATTATTACGTTATATATAAGTAATCAAATTTCAGACTTTATAATACACTTCTTAAATGAAGTCTATTAAACTTACTTTATTTTCCAATATAAAATTTTCTAGACGCACCGCTTTTATTATGCATGAGTATTAATAATAATCTTCATTTAAGGGATAAAATGATAGAGGCATAAAACACTTGGATATCAACTTCTAAAATAAGAGTTCACTTTAAATCTATATCATGCGATTGCCACTTGTTGATTTCTCAGAGCAATGTAATTGCAATAATTAATTGTATATACATAATAAATATCTGTTGCGTTGAAGAAATATATAATTAAGCAGATTTCCAATTTTATAAACGCATTTACGATCAAATTCCATAACACGACGCTTATCTATTGATCTATCATATACAAGTAATAATATCTGCCGTAATGGGTTCAACTTTTATGAAAAGTAGAACGATCACTTTTTTAAACATTCACCCGGTTTTAAAATCAAGGGCAAATAATAATTTATATAAAAAAATAAAAGAATCTATATTTTAAAATAATTCTTAAAAATAAAAAAATTATAAAAATATTCATTTAAATATAAATAATATTATTTTTATATTTATTTAATCTTTATTCACGTTAGGAAAATCTTGATTTAAAAAAATAAAAGCAAATTGAGTGATTATATTATTTCCCTTCCTTGCAATAAGCTCCATAAAACCAAAGCTTATACTTGGATCATTCATTACTAACCAAAACCTAAAATTCAATCAAAAAAAAGCAGAATCCAACTAGTATCAACAAAGAAAAATCATTGTGAACCCTGAAGGACTTTGGTTGGTGGGTTTAGCAGCTGCTGTGAACATTTGCAGACACAGGAGTCTGATGATGATCAAGGGCAGATGTTCAGCTCCATTGACCTCAGTGTGCAAGATAATATAAACATATTATTTATTCCCATGGTGTGCATGCAAATCCAGCTTGATTTCAAGACTACATGAATTAAATGTTGTATTGGTGGGTGTGAGTTTCACCTCCTTTTCCTCAAGTGTGGTGATAGTAGTCATAAGGGGCTTGGTTCATTTGGAGGGATGGTCGATGATCATTGTCTAGCCTGGGAAAACCTGCTGGGAGGGTGAAAGTCATTACCTTCACATGGACTTTGCCACGAAGGGCTACTGTACCCCTTGATGGATTATTTGATAGGTCAGTGTTCATTTGCACACACTATGATTAGGTTTTATTTGTTAGTTTTAAATTTAGTGCATTTGTAAAGTGGTTGGTCTATTTTGAGCCACCACCATTTTTTTTTGTAACATGGATGGAGTTCTGTTTTGTGGGCATGGGTCTGCACTCCCCCCTTTTCTTCAGGGGTTGCTGGTTGTAGATATTAGGTATCTGGTTTATGGTGTGGGCTGTTAACAATTTTTCCACTGCCCAGAACAGTGCTATTCCTGCTCTGGTTGGCTGCTGTGTCTCTGATAGGCTGGTTTTGGGCAGTGTCGATCTGGTTCTTTACTTATTACTTTTTAGTTTTTACCCAAGTTGGCTTTCCAATTTGGGGCAGGTAGACCGATTGTGGTCCCTGCTCATTTGGACTGCTAATTGGGAGGCAGAGGTATTCAGAATTGTCTTGACATGGCTCGGCTGTGGTTCGAGAGTCTATTGCTTGGTGAACTTGGGCCTTGGACCTCGCTTCCTGTTGTGGTGGTTGGAACAATGCTGGACTCCATCCATTCAGCTGAAGCATTTGGGTCTTCGTTTAGGGGCCCCAGGGGTGAGACCATTGGGTGATGGTTAACTTCTCGATGGCCGGGCCATGTGGATCCACATACAGATACACATTAATCACATTACAGCAATGTTTATGGATGTAATTATTTTTGAACATATGTACATTTTACCTTATTACATTGCATCACTGTGTAATCCTCAATGGGTAAGTGTACCCAAAATTTTTGTAGTCTTTTATTAATAAAGGTTACTTTGAGAGAAAAAAAAACTATGAGAAATAGAAATATGGGATTTGAGGATAGTCTAAGTAAAATAGGAGGGGGGGGGAGGAGTTGTAGTGACCGTAAGATATAAAAAAAATTATTGCCAGAGACAGACCTTTCACTTCTAGTCTGTCTTTTCCAAGTATTTATTTTTCTTTCTTTATTTTTTAAATGCGCACAACTATTTTTCTTAGATAATTCATCAATTTCTTTTTACTACGTCTTTATCTCTTATTTTTTATATCCTTCCAGTCCAATAAATTAAATAAGTTGTTATTAAATAATGCTAATTATCATAATAATTAAACGTAAAATTAACACATTCTGAAAAATATCTAACTTATCTCTGAATTGGTTCATCTATTTTTTTGATTAGTTTCTGATAGTTCTTGACTGTCGCACAACTATTTTTTCTTAGATAATTTATCAGTTTCTTTTTCCTACATCTTTATCTCTTATCTTTTATATCCTTCCAGTCATATCTTCTTAGTATAATTTGTATTTATAAATTTTTATTAAATTCAAGTATATAAATAATATAATATGGTAATATGTTTGGACTAATTCCATCATCCATCATTAAAATGAATGTCTAGAAAATTTTAAACTTTTTAAATGCAAACAACTTGTTAGTAATAACACACAAATAGACAACACAGGTTAATAATTACACAACGTTTCGAGTAGTATTATTCTCCACTCTTCTTCAGGTGTGGCTGACCTGACCAGTGATAATATTA
Organism: Epiperipatus broadwayi; assembly: GCA_028023455.1. NCBI lineage: Eukaryota > Metazoa > Onychophora > Udeonychophora > Euonychophora > Peripatidae > Epiperipatus > Epiperipatus broadwayi. The sequence continues at coordinate 8,633,796 of JAQFVV010012426.1, read as the reverse complement.
GCATAGGAGTCGATCTCACGCCTTTAGATTCTTGAATATGAACTTTAAGGCAATGCTCTAACCAATTGAGATATTCTGTCAAAGGCACTACCTTCAGGCGAACACATAATGCTTTCATTTTTTTTGTTTTATCAAGGCATTCTTTATTAGTTTCATCATATCGCAACCATCTACTAGTGTAGAAACTAAGATCCCCTTTTCTCACCAAAAGGATCAATCTCCTGAATTTCTATCCCTTCATTGATAGAGATAGTTTTAATGTAAAGTTCTTTCACTTTTTTCAATTTTTCAGCAATTTAAATATTATTTTTTTTACATTATTTCTTTTTGTATCTTTAGGAAGTTAAAGAATTATGGATATTATAGATTTATCTGGAGAAATAGTCACTTTAGAAGCTATAATTTTTAAAGAGAAAAAAGCCTACAAATTATTATTTGAGACTTGCTTTTTGCAATTGATGATATTTAAAAAAATGACCCCCCCCCCCGTAATTTTGATGTTATAATGCTAGAATAAATAAAGCATATGCATAGAATGCTTTACACTTTATTAGTTCCGAGTAAATAAATATTCCAACTTATTTGACTTATATTGAAGTTATTTTTTTTGTCATAATTTATAAACAGAATTAGATACATTTATATTTTTATATTGGACTATTTCCATCATCTAAGATGGGTCTTGAATGTCTTTAGAAAAATGTAATTTTATATAAATATTCCAAATACATTCAACTGCTAGTAACAGCACATCAAACAGATTACTATATGCACGACATTTCGAGAGTTATTTATTATTCTCCCCTCTTCTTCAGGTGTTGCTGGCCTGACAGAACTAGCATGGAATTCAAACCCGGATTCTTAGATTTTTGAGTATTAAATTTTAAGGTAACGCTCTAACCAATTGAGCCAGAGCGATACATTAAAATTCAATGGTTTATAAAATTAAATGTAATTTTTGTAATATGGTTTACTATGGCCAGACGTCAAAGCAATTGGGAGAAAGAGCTAAAGAACACAATTATGCTATTGCTTCGAAAGATGATAGATCTGCGTTATATGTTCATTATTTGCAGTACGGACATAAAATAAATTGTATTGATAATATAAGTGTTCTTTATTATATTAAAAATGTTAATAGACTTAAAATATATGAAACAAACTATATCATGTATAATAAAAACAACTGTATTGTAACAGTCAAGTTTGTACATTCGCGTAACAGAATTCAGAATCCAAGCAAAAGAGACCGAAGCTGACCAGACTAGGACTGTGACATCCCGAGTCCGACCACACTTCAACTCGTAAGCCAGGATTCCAAGACTCAAGACCCTACGAATGACCACCTTGAAATTACACGTAGTATACCTCTTTCCACACGGCCGACATAGGTCACGGAGAAGCAATGAGACTCTGATAATTAAAAGAAAGGTTCTTAATTGACTAAAATATCACTAAATTTAATTTAACTTAATGCATAGTTTTCACATATATAGACTATAAATAGTAATTAGAATTGGATTGAATTAGATCAATAACGAAACAGAGAACGAAATACATTAAATTAATTATATATTTATTTACAATTGGCATGAAATTGATCAGTTTTACACATTTCAGCGTCGAATGTACAAACATTGGGTGGATAAGAGAACACATTCTCTTTTTATATACAATTATAAATAGCTTTATATAAATAATTTTTATACAATTCAAAATAGCTTTAGATAAATACTTTCATTTAATTTTCATAAATGGGTTTGACATGTGCCCATCTTATGAGTTGCTTTTCAATTAATACATAATTAATCACTACGTTATGTCTATAAATCTCGATAAGCCAAATCCTATTACATTTGTGGCTGGTATATAAATAATTATATTAAACTTTGATCATGAATTCATTTACTAAAATATACAATATAATTTAATAACGAGCGCATAAACCAGCTCAAGTAATGATCGATCGAACATGGCTTTCGAGAGAAAATTTCAGAATGCTGAAAGCGTTATATAAAGGTGGGAGAGTTGGCTGAAATAAGATTTTACCAATGCGCTATGGCACAGGTAAACAATAATAGGAAAAGTCGCTCTGCGGATGGATGAAATAACTTCAGGGTTCTTGCGACAAACGCCGGTACCCTGTAACCGATCGCAATGCTGCGTGAAAAGGAACATTGTGTTCAGGAATGGCGGGGGTCTTACGTGCTAACCTGGCCTTGGCTCAGGCTTCGCTACTGCTCTACCCTATAAGAGAAGATGTGCTGGCAACGCCGTGGCTCCATCTTAAGATACGTATATTACGTATAGCAGCAAAACGAGAATATTTTTATAAAATAATATCACATCCGCCAAGCAAAGAATAGTATATTTCATACTATGAAATACGAGTTAATAGCATATTAGCTCTATCAAATTGGGACCAACTCTTGCGTAGCCTGATAATAAATGTCTATGCTACTAAAGGGAATATTATTACATCTGTACTTTGACATGTTCGATCTATTAAGTTACTTATAGATAATAAATATTTAAGGAGGGAAAGTATATTTCTATGGACTTAAGAATTTAAATGTCAAATATACTTATAAATATGATCAAGGCTAAATTTAATTCTAAATAAAACTATAAGGTTAAGTTTTTAACTGGTTGATTATAAAAGAGCCACATTTCACATATTAAATCATTTAAATAATAAAAAAAATAGGATTTCGAAACAGCGCAGAAAGTTGATGCTATAAATAAATTACGCGAAGATTTTCAAATAATATCTTCTTAAAATATACATGAAATTAAGTGCTCACTGTTTCGAAATATTGGCATATAAAATATAATAAGCATTTAAAATAAAATAAGCAAAGAAATATAGACACAACCGCAGTGATATAACTTTAAATTAGACGCTTATAATGTACTTTAAATGAAAGGAAAATATAAATAACTCAGATTATTTAAACTTTAACAACATGAAATTTTGGATAGCAATTGACATATTTAAAATATTAATTAAATGGATTTAAGTTTTGGGTTACATTTAGCTTTATCATTATTTTAAAAGAAAGTTAGCTAACTTATATAGATATTATTTACATTTAGAATTACACAGAATTACACAGAGCTCTGCGGTTTGAAAAATAAAACGGTACCGGTATGATTTATCTGCAAGTTCTTGGCTGTTGGTTTGGTTTAGTTTGACTGGGCGGCATCATCTTTCCCATTATGTTAGGCTCGTCTCTTCTATCGGCATGATGGTGGTTTAGGCATTTCGACGAGAGAAACCCCGTTCTCCCGCGGAGTAACAGCAACAAGATGCCCGCTTTTAGCCGGACATGTTAAACTTTAACAATTGTGAAGACTGGCTACAACTCTCACTAACAATATGGCTGTCTCTCTTGTTAAAAAAATACAGAGTATTTATATGTTTTCCTTATCGGAATCTCCCGCCTCAAGACTCACTAAACTCAGGAATTTAATTAAGTGTTTTTCAATTTATAATTCAGATCTTAGATAACTTATGTTAGAAACATTCCATAAGCTATTATTATAATTAAGATTTTTCGTTGCAAACAATTGTCCAATTTAGATTTTAAAATAACTTAATCTTATCTAAGGAGATTTTAATTAGTAAATTTTTAACTAGTTTTACTTTTTACGAATTCCAGGTGTGGTCGTTAATGACACTTGTTTACAACCAAAAATCTTTTAATTACTTGACCAGCTTTTATTTTTAATCTTACATAGAAACTCTTTCTATTTAAAAACAACCTTTTAACATTTTTTTAAAACGAAAACATTTTTAACATATTTATTAAAAATAATTTACAAATATATTTTGATATAGCTTTTAAATATATTTTCGAGAAACTTTTCTCTGAAATATATTTAAAACAAGAAATCTTTTAACAATTTTAAAGAAACATTTAATAGTATTTTTAGATAACGGCTTTTACATATTTTAAATCATGTCTTTCTTCTATATAGCACAGATTATATATCCACATACGAAATTACAATATTAAACAACAAAATTAATAATTTACTCTTAACTTAAATAATATAATAAACATTTTTAGAAATATTAAATAATTTTAGGACGCTATAATTTTACTAATCCTATCTAATTATAGCGTTGGTTCGCACGTAAATATATAATGCTGTTTAGACAGACATGAACTAATTTTAAATTTATTAACATTTAAATAGGTTCGAACTTAGCACAGATGAGAGTGTCATTAGGTTTGATGGTGAAACGGAAAGGGATTGGAGATTTCCGTTTCATATCCGAATACTTGGGACAAAAAAAATAACAAAAAAAAAAGGAATTTACTTACAGTTGGCTATTAAATAATTTGATACGCTTTTTTTTTTTTTACTCATAATATTAAATCAATTAAGCTACCACATAGAGATGAAAACATATAAACCCAATTGCCTGCTACATTCTATACCGAGGAATTTCATACATATTAGACAATCAATTATTACAAAAAAAAAATACGACTAAATTAAAAGTTTAAAAGCAAACCACACAAAATAGAATATTGTCAAATATTTACATTAAACAAACTTTTATATCCTACTGGATATACGTTAATTAATATACAATGGGGATGTTAATTTTTTTTTTTATATATATAATAATAATAATTTATAAACTATATAATGATAAGGAAGGGTAATCGTAATAACAAAATATATATATTTTTATCTAAATAGGATCTGGTGGTACATTAATTAACTCTTCTTTATCTGACATAAAACAGCACCCGAATATAATGTCATCCTCTTCATCTGATGTCCATCCATATCCCTCATACTCATCTTCCCATCTCAGAGTCGGTTGTGCTGGGTGCCTTTCTAGACTCCGTGCAAACTCACTTCCTTCGTAAGGTATTTCATGGCTTAGTCCGAGCTCATTTTCCTTTAACTTAGAATCTCGACCATCTGGGTCGTTGCACATGGCATAAAATTCTCTTATTTCTGGTCCCAATTCCATTGTAGCGTTCTCCACTTGGATCTCAGCGTGCGAAACGTCTGGAGGTTCCTTCTTATTCCTATCACTCTCCTCCACCACTTCCTGTGTAAATTTGACATTTTTTTCATTTTTGCTAGTCTCCTTCGAAATAGCAAGTGATTCTCCCCATTCCTGGTCCTTCTTCTGTATTCCCTGCAAGTCCTCTTCCAACGCAATTTGCTCTTGGTATATAAAAAACCTATTATTTCCCAAATCAATCCGACAACTGTGCTGATTCAAAAAATCACTCCCTACTACCAAACTATATATTAACTTAGCCATAACTAAAAATGTGTGGCCTAGAGTAGTTTGACCCCACTCCAACTCCAACCATACTTGCTGTCTTTCGGTCTTGGTCTTTCGACCGTCTGCTAGGATTATGGCCAATGCTTTCATCGGCAACGTCGGTATATCAGGCATCTGTTTTTGCACCTCGGTCAGCCATTCTTTTGACACGAACGACACTTGGCTACCTGTATCCAATAATGCACATACTTTCATTTCGCCAGCTCTTACTTGCACTATAGGACATGGTTTAAGTGGAACTTCTGGCTGGGTTTCATCTAAATCAATGATTACAGATATGATGGAATCCGCCATCGCTATGTTCCTTTCTTTATCCACTGGACTCCGGTAGGAGGAACTGACTAACGGGGTCCCCTGTGGTTTAACGACGTCTGGGGTCTATAGGGTTCTTTTACTCTCGTTTGATTTCGGGATTCCCATCTAGGCGACCTACTAGTCATCATCGTTTGACATCTTGGAGGATCGATTCGCCGCATCTTCTCCGGTGGTTCTTTAGGTCCTGGTGTGAAATCAATCATTGTTAGAAACCCTACCATGTCTTCTATTGTCCTACTCCGACAACCCATCATTAGTTGTTGTATTCGATTAGGCATGTTTAGCTGGATAATTCTGATCATCTGTGTCTCGGTGAATGGGAAGGCCGTCAAGGATCGGAGGGAAGCTATCTGCCTCAGAAAAAATTGAGTATGGGTCTCCTTTACTATCGATCCATAGGTTTCCCTGAGTATACTATGGTAGATACCCTCCTGGCGCTCCTCACTCCAAAACGTTTTGTGCATGGCATCCGTATATTGCTCAAAATTTTGCGGCTTCTCATCACAACAGTCCCACCATGATTTGGCGTACCCGTATAAATAGTGTATAGATAAAGCTATCTGATCAGCCACTGGGATTTTCTGAAACCTGAAAAGTTCCCTTAAACTTTCTAAATGGGCCTTTGGGTTTTCTCCCACTTCTCCTTTGAAAGATTTTACTTGAATAAATTTTGCTAAACTTATGTGGCTACCTATTGATGGAATGCCCAGTCCAAGTGTGTCTGCAACTAACTCACTGCTATCTGGGTTGGCTATCTGCTCATTTCCTTTGCTTATGACGCTTTCTGCCTTGACATTTCTTTCCTCCTCTCTAAGAATATCTTTAGCGTCCCCCACTGACAGTTTTCTTTTGCACGGGTTCTCGGCTAAATGACTAATGGCTAGACTGTTTTCTTCCTCGGCTGCTACTTGACTTCTATAAGCCAGGCCTTCTTTTAATCCATATATTTCGTCCCGGATCTCACTATATGTGTCTTCATATTCCTGAAACTTCCTGCCAAGATCTGTCTCCATTTTATTAAACTTCTCCCCTATATCCCTCTCTTGATGCTCAACCTGCTCCCCCATGGCCTTGATTTCCTCTTGGATTTTCACCATTTCATTTTTATTTTCTGTCCTGGTTGTATCCAGCATTTCTGTGAATTCAAACTGTATTTTTTCACAATTCTGTTGGCAGCTAAAGGATACTTCCTGCAGGCCTTTACACAGCATTTCTTCTAAGTCTTTTCTAATCTGTGCTGTACCTTCCTCACATCGCCTGCCCAAAGCTTCAAAACGTCGTTCCATTTCTAGATTATTTCTATGATCCCTCTCTTCTGCATCCTGTCTATTTTTCCTATCTCTCTCTTCAAAACGTTCCATTTCTAGATTATTTCTATGATCCCTCTCTTCTGCATCCTGTCTATTTTTCCTATCTCTCTCTTCTGCATCCTGTCTAAGTTGCTTCACTAGTGACTCCATCATTGAGTTCATATTCCAGCATTCTTTCTTAAATTCTTCTATAGGTCTCTGTTCAGATCCCGTGGTGTCTGACTTTTCTGACATGGCCACGCTTTGATGTATCGATGCCTTTTCCCTAATCTGGCTCGTACTCGCTTCACCTTCCTTGTCTCCCTCTGTGCTGCTACTCTCTTCCATAATTTCTTTTCCCGATCTTAATATAATACCCCTACACATTCCTTCTTTTGCTGTTTTCCCTTCATCCCCCTCGCTCACTACTTCCCTTTCTTCTTCCATACTATTATCCATTTTAATATACTAACAAAAAAAATTTTCTCTTTTTAATGGCTCAATTTGTTTTTACTAAAGTTTCTTGGTTTTTGTTTACTTTACTAACTCGGCTAATTGCTGCACTCCACAAAGAAAACGATCTGTCTCCTACTCATCTCAACACCTATGCCTAACTCTATTAATACACCTAACTTCTCGCTATACATTCGCTTGATGCCCACCCAACATTTAACTAACAGTGAAATAAATTTAACATATATAACAAAAAAAATTATAAAATACAACTCACCCTTGGCCTCTTGCAGCTGTTTTTCTTTTTTTTAAATTTTCCACGGTTCATGGTTATAATTTAATTTACACGTCTGTGCTAGTTTCGAACCTTTAAGATTTGATTTGACCTTACATTTATTTCCTTCTCTTTCTCGTTCAATCCAATTCATAAAACATAAAACAAATAATAGACCCCCCTTTTCTCTCTTTACTCCTGATGACAAAATTTATGTGAGAACGATTTGACATTTATTCAAATCATCCTCGGGCGCCAGTCACAGTGAGCAAGAAAGTTTACACAACATATATTAGAAATCCCCTTAAAAATTCTACTATGCATCTATATAAATACTTTTTACATAATAAAATAATAATCTATTCAGAGTATGGAATTAATTGACGTTCAAACTCAGGAAAAAAAATCTATACATATACATTATTTTGGAAAACGAAAAAAAAAATTAATTCAAAATCATTAATTTTAAACAAAAGAATTTTATCTCTATACTCAATCTCCTCAGGAGTGGAAATAAGTTACTACAAACCCGGGGAAAAAAATACTACATATATATTATTCATTATTATTTATAATGGAAGGCAAAAAAAAAAACATATGTATATATTAAACGCTCTACAGAGTATTGGAATATCGAATAGTCACACGATGTGCGTTCAAACCCGGTGAAAAAAAAAATCTTACATATATACATTATTTAAAAAAAAAATTGACTCAAAATCGTTAATTTTGACCAAAAGAATTATATATATACACTCCATAATCTCTTCAGGGGTGGAAATAAGTTACAAGCCCCACGATTTTGGGCGTCCAAACCCGGTGAAAAAAAAAATACTATGTAACAGTCAAGTTTGTACATTCGCGTAACAGAATTCAGAATCCAAGCAAAAGAGACCGAAGCTGACCAGACTAGGACTGTGACATCCCGAGTCCGACCGCACTTCAACTCGTAAGCCAGGATTCCAAGACTCAAGACCCTACGAATGACCACCTTGAAATTACACGTAGTATACCTCTTTCCACACGGCCGACATAGGTCACGGAGAAGCAATGAGACTCTGATAAATAAAAGAAAGGTTCTTAATTGACTAAAATATCACTAAATTTAATTTAACTTAATGCATAGTTTTCACATATATAGACTATAAATAGTAATTAGAATTGGATTGAATTAGATCAATAACGAAACAGAGAACGAAATACATTAAATTAATTATATATTTATTTACAATTGGCATGAAATTGATCAGTTTTACACATTTCAGCGTCGAATGTACAAACATTGGGTGGATAAGAGAACACATTCTCTTTTTATATACAATTATAAATAGCTTTATATAAATAATTTTTATACAATTCAAAATAGCTTTAGATAAATACTTTCATTTAATTTTCATAAATGGGTTTGACATGTGCCCATCTTATGAGTTGCTTTTCAATTAATACATAATTAATCACTACGTTATGTCTATAAATCTCGATAAGCCAAATCCTATTACATTTGTGGCTGGTATATAAATAATTATATTAAACTTTGATCATGAATTTATTTACTAAAATATACATATATAATTTAATAACGAGCGCATAAACCAGCTCAAGTAATGATCGATCGAACATGGCTTTCGAGAGAAAATTTCAGAATGCTGAAAGCGTTATATAAAGGTGGGAGAGTTGGCTGCATTAAGATTTTACCAATGCGCTATGGCACAGGTAAACAATAATAGGAAAAGTCGCTCTGCGGATGGATGAAATAACTTCAGGGTTCTTGCGACAAACGCCGGTACCCTGTAACCGATCGCAATGCTGCGTGAAAAGGAACATTGTGTTCAGGAATGGCGGGGGTCTTACGTGCTAACCTGGCCTTGGCTCAGGCTTCGCTACTGCTCTACCCTATAAGAGAAGATGTGCTGGCAACGCCGTGGCTCCATCTTAAGATACGTATATTACGTATAGCAGCAAAACGAGAATATTTTTATAAAATAATATCACATCCGCCAAGCAAAGAATAGTATATTTCATACTATGAAATACGAGTTAATAGCATATTAGCTCTATCAAATTGGGACCAACTCTTGCGTAGCCTGATAATAAATGTCTATGCTACTAAAGGGAATATTATTACATCTGTACTTTGACATGTTCGATCTATTAAGTTACTTATAGATAATAAATATTTAAGGAGGGAAAGTATATTTCTATGGACTTAAGAATTTAAATGTCAAATATACTTATAAATATGATCAAGGCTAAATTTAATTCTAAATAAAACTTATAAGGTTAAGTTTTTTTAAATGGTTGATTATAAAAGAGCCACATTTCACATATTAAATCATTTAAATAATAAAAAAAAATAGGATTTCGAAACAGCGCAGAAAGTTGATGCTATAAATAAATTACGCGAAGATTTTCAAATAATATCTTCTTAAAACATACATGAAATTAAGTGCTCACTGTTTCGAAATATTGGCATATAAAATATAATAAGCATTTAAAATAAAATAAGCAAAGAAATATAGACACAACCGCAGTGATATAACTTTAAATTAGACACTTATAATGTACTTTAAATGAAAGGAAAATATAAATTACTCAGATTATTTAAACTTTAACAACATGAAATTTCGGATAGCAATTGACATATTTAAAATATTAATTAAATGGATTTAAGTTTTGGGTTACATTTAGCTTTATCATTATTTTAAAAGAAAGTTAGCTAACTTAGATAGATATTATTACATTTAGAATTACACAGAATTACACAGAGCTCTGCGGTTTGAAAAATAAAACGGTACCGGTATGATTTATCTGCAAGTTCTTGGCTGTTGGTTTGGTTTAGTTTGACTGGGCGGCATCATCTTTCCCATTATGTTAGGCTCGTCTCTTCTATCGGCATGATGGTGGTTTAGGCATTTCGACGAGAGAAACCCCGTTCTCCCGCGGAGTAACAGCAACAAGATGCCCGCTTTTAGCCGGACATGTTAAACTTTAACAATTGTGAAGACTGGCTACAACTCTCACTAACAATATGGCTGTCTTTCTCTTGTTAAAAAATACAGAGTATTTATATGTTTTCCTTATCGGAATCTCCCGCCTCAAGACTCACTAAACTCAGGAATTTAATTAAGTGTTTTTCAATTTATAATTCAGATCTTAGATAACTTATGTTAGAAACATTCCATAAGCTATTATTATAATTAAGATTTTTCGTTGCAAACAATTGTCCAATTTAGATTTTAAAATAACTTAAATCTTATCTAAGGGGATTTTAATTAGTAAATTTTTAACTAGTTTTACTTTTTACGAATTCCAGGTGTGGTCGTTAATGACACTTGTTTACAACCAAAAATCTTTTAATTACTTGACCAGCTTTTATTTTTAATCTTACATAGAAACTCTTTCTATTTAAAAACAACCTTTTAACATTTTTTTAAAACGAAAACATTTTTAACATATTTATTAAAAATAATTTACAAATATATTTTGATATAGCTTTTAAATATATTTTCGAGAAACTTTTCTCTGAAATATATTTAAAACAAGAAATCTTTTAACAATTTTAAAGAAACATTTAATAGTATTTTTAGATAACGGCTTTTACATATTTTAAATCATGTCTTTCTTCTATATAGCACAGATTATATATCCACATACGAAATTACAATATTAAACAACAAAATTAATAATTTACTCTTAACTTAAATAATATAATAAACATTTTTAGAAATATTAAATAATTTTAGGACGCTATAATTTTACTAATCCTATCTAATTATAGCGTTGGTTCGCACGTAAATATATAATGCTGTTTATACAGACATGAACGAATTTTAAATTTATTAACATTTAAATAGGTTCGAACTTAGCACAGATGAGAGTGTCATTAGGTTTGATGGTGAAACGGAAAGGGATTGGAGATTTCTGTTTCAGTATGAATATATACAAAACATCCATTAAGTTAAATAATAAGTGGTTAATGGATAAAGAATGGATAGTTAATTAATTAATATATGTGGCTATATATCCATTCAATATATATAGCAGAGTAATTAGTAGAATTGAGAGAAAAAAAATCACATAATAGATCGTGTCAGATATCCATTTGTTTATCTGTCTTCGCTCATGTATTGATATTGATGTCGCTGTATGTGCTTTAAATCATGGAGACATATTGAAAAGGGCAAAAAACATAATTTGCCGAAAAAGGCTTTTCTATGATAATTTTATAATTTGTAATCTTTGTTGCTTGTATATATGTATTTTTAAACATATTTGACTATTGTATTATTAATTTGTTAAGCACATACTCATGCATACTCATTACGTAATATATATATATATATAGACTATCACCTTAAGACTATGTGCCTGAACTTCGATAGTAGGGACCTCTACAAATTAAAGATTTATAGAGGTCCCTACTATCGAAGTTCAGGGGCATATCTTGTGTTAAGATTTGTAGAGGTCCCTACTATCGAAGTTCAGGTACATAGTCTTAAGGTGATAGCCTTAATATATATTTTATGACTAAAGAAAACTCAATCCCATAAAAAAGAGTTAACCTAGTATTTATTTTAGTATTTTATTTTAATATTTTGCAAAGTTAAAATATTAACTTTTAGAATGTCTATCATAAGAAAGCTTAAATTTGTAATAAATAATATAAAGATTACCAATAAATGATAAAGAGAAAAGATTTAATAAGCATAAAATTCAAATCCACACTAGATGTAAACATACACATTTCATTTACCTTCATAAGGTAGAGTTCACTTATTGTTATTAACAAGTTATTTTTAATGTTATTAACAAGATTTGTTTGGTAGATCATATCAATAAGAATTGAGATTATCAAATGTAGACGATTATTTTACTTTTTTTTGACTTTCTAACAAATAAGAGCAGTACAATAATATTGATAAGTGCATTGAAAGAGGTATATATATATATTAAAAAATAAACTTCAGATTTTTTTATAATTTGAATTATTAACTTTTTTTTTTAAACTAAAAGAATAAAAGTTGATAACCATCGTGTGTTTTAGATCTTGTAATTAAATTACAAGACTTAAAAAAATAAACTTAAACATTTAGAAGTAATTATTATATTTAAAATAAATGATTACCTGAGTTAATTCTTGTAATAAAATTTTAGTTATTTTAAAATCATCTGGCTTTGTAATATATTTAATCAAAATAAAATGACCCTAAAAAAAGTTTAATAAATCAACATATTTTATAAATGTAAAAATATAAATATTGTATTTACATATTTAAACATAAAATAATACTCATTTAATCAGTAAATTATAATGCAATCATTTTCACTGGAAAGATTCATTATTGACGAAATAGATTTATGGGCTAATTTACATTTTTTAAAAATCAAATAGTTTGATGATTACTAAATATTGTTTTCATTACATAAATAGTAAAAACTAAAGCAGTATTTAAATAGACTATTGCAGAAAAAAAGACTTTTCCAAAGTCTTTTACAGAAGAACAGTGAAGAAGACAATATGTATCAGGATTAAGAATTGTTGACTAATGAAAATTTGAGTAATTTTTCAATTCTTATTTTATTCTTTTAGCTAAGAATAGCGAGAAATCAACTACTGGCTGGGTTAGCAAAATTATCAATGAATAAATTATCCCAAGGGTCAGTAGCTCACAGTCAAAAGGGGCTTTTTGATTTCAATCTTATGGCTCTTTACAAAAAGAAATAATGTGTTTATGATTATCATGATAAAATTACAAAATTACAAAAAGAAATAATGTGTTTGTGATTATCATGATAAAATTTGTAAATAAATACTTTGATGATTCTATCTTAAGAAATTTATTGTTTTCTAATTATTGTTCAAAGGTTACAATGAATATACTAAATAGGGCATACGTGGGGCCAATCTATAAGACCCTAAGGATAAGCTGATTTTGGTTGCATTCGAGTTCATTCCATGTATATCTTGTACATAGGCCACAGTTGGTCTTAATGGGATGTTGATGAGTTTGTTCTGTCGAGAGCTTTTAGGGTGGTTTTGGGACATGAAACAAGTTCCATATGTCCTTGTATCTTCTTTTGGTGGATAGCATTTGGTCTCTATTCTTCATTTTTAAAATTTTTTAAGTAAAAGTATTTTCATCTAGGTTGGGGGGGGGGTGAGGATCTTCATATATCTGACTGTCCATAGAGCATATATTAGATTTATGGACAATCTGATCACTGCAATTGGTTGGTGTTTTAGGCAGTTTTTTAAGGACATGATTTGGTAGTAGTCTATTTTGGTATTTTTATGTAAGTGTTTCTTAAGTTACTTAATCTGAGGCAGGTAATAATTGTATGTTCAAACATTTTCTCTTGTCTATGGCATATGTTACAAATTAGGTTAATTTTTGTGATATGTCATTTGCAATAGAGAAAGGCATTTGTCAGTATTGCATCTGTGTTTATCTTTATCAGCAGGTCTAGGAATTTTGGCTCCATGTTCCAAGATTTGAAACATGAAATCAGCTTTTTATTAGTAATCCCTAGTATTGGGTCATTCACTTTGGTGTTAGGGTGGGTGAGGTCATAAATTTCCCATATCTTGCATTTTCTTTGAAAGTTTTTCCTAGTAATATTTATATATTTTTGCAAGTGCTCAATGAGTTTGTCAAACAAATCTGCTGGGGGGTGGGGCTGTCAGTTGGGAGGACAGGAATGATAAGTGTTGTAGTCATACTTTTCAATTAGGTTATATATCAAGCTATGTGCCTTTTGAATGAAGAAGGCTTGGATGGATTGCATGGATATTGAAGCAGGCAGATCTGAGTTCAATCCTAGCTTCATGACATCTATCCATAAACCCACTTCAAACCCTAGTACTAACCTTAAAATTCCGATGCAATGGGGCTTTATACATTCAATCCACACTAATTTCTATAAAGAAAAACTTATTTTATAAATGTGTAATAAAATTAATTCGTTTGAGTTTAAATTAATCAATGCTATTAATAAATTCATGATAAAATTATTCATGAATTTATATATATTACAAATGCGTGGATTGTGTGTATATATTTATAAATATTTAAATATATATAATTGTTTGAAAGTTTCATTGCATCGGGAATGTTTTGATTTTACTTTAAATAATTTGTTAAAATTTTTAGTGATTAAAAGCTACATTCTTTCCATAAGCTTTCAGATTTCCCTTTCCAAAACAATGGTTAAAGTTTTATTAATTAGAAAAAAAAAAAAGTATTTAAAGTATAAGGATTTCCTAATTAAAATCATTTTTCTGATTTTAAGAATTCATTTTCCAATTAGAAAATGAATTCAAGTTAATGAGTTTGAAAGCCTTATCGAAGGAATGTATCTAAAAACAACTAGTAGATTTTGTGACATTGATAATGAAAGAAGCGCTAGCCCGAAGGCATCAGATACAGTATAAATAGCTCTGAAAAGTTTGGAGAGGAAGAAGCCATCTTTGTTGTAGAGAAGTGCCAGTAAATTCTGTGCATCTTAAAATCATGAATTCAAATAGTGTTCCTAGCATGATGAGTGGCTAAAATGTCAGGAATCTGGCTATGGTTCCTGAAGTCCCCTGAAAATCTTCAATGAAGCTGCTAAATCCTTTCTGGAGCCATTGTGCTGCCAAAATCATGAAAAATCAATAAAATGCTGTTCAAGTAATTGACCAAATGCATGCCTATGTTTTACCAACCCAGACGTAGAAACTAAGGAACCAGCCCCAGAAGAAATGGTAATATTATTCCATAATGAACCGTAACTTTCTGGCCATTTTCAAACTTTACTTTACCCTCCCTTTCAGAGCTCTTTTCATTCTTTAATGTAATAGCCTTTATAAAACCTTTTATTTATGCTATTTTAAATTATGTTGTAATTCTAAATCTCTAGTCCTTAGATTTAATTCTCCTTTCTTACGATGGCGGTTATATTTTGTGTGATTTATTAATGTCATTTATTTTTAATTATATGCCAATAATCTTTCGACTTGATGAGCTCCTTTGTCCCATTTTCTTTGTGCAAGTAATATAATATTAATTTTGATAGTAATTCTCGCCCATTAGAACTAGGTTTATACAGTTCTATTAATCATCGAGTCGAAAGAAATTATTAAATGTTTGTTATTTTTATAATTCGCTAATAGTAAATTATTAGCTCCGTTTCTAATCTATGCCCCAGCTATTTTCTCGTGTTCACCAATATTTAGTTATTCATATATAAAGTTAAATGTTTTGAAAAAGGGTTGATAAAGAAATCAACTAAATATATTCTAATTCAAATTGTTTTTACTATCTATTAATATTCAGGAAAGGCACGATGTTTGGGACATAACTAATATAATTTTATAAATGCTTCAAAATAACTTTAGTTAAAAGCTCATTTGACTTTAATTAATTTGATCAAGTCATCACATAGAGCATTCTATAATAAATTGGATTTTATTTTTCAAACAGTGATTATCAAGTCATCATCTTCGAACATTGCTGACGTAGGGCAATCTTCCACTCCATAGGCTTGTCTGTGGTAATATTACTGTTATTTTAAATTATAAAGGAAGAAAGCAGGTTCGTAGTTATAACTCGGTCTGGCTTACCCAGTGTTCACATTTCCTTAAAGGGCAGTAAGACTTGTCAAATACAAGCCGCCATACTACTTAAACCACCGACCAGTGATTATCTTTCATTTTCATTTATAGCTCCTAATTTGTCAGCACCGTTACCTCTCTGTTCCAGTAAAGCCCACTCTTATGCTTGTAATTCGTGATGAAGTGATTTCAATTAAAGTCGAACAAATTCTCAGTTATCTCAAATTAAATAAGTTTTCTAATAAAGGTTAAAGTTATGCCCTAAATACATATCTTGCTCTTCATGAATGGATTTGCGAATGTGAAAATAAATCTCACATTCTTCTGTATAAAATAAGAATCATAATTTCCTTTACAACTGAATACCTTTATCTGCCTTTATTTTCTTGTTGGGGGCATAGACAGATAGAGCTCCATAATATTGCATAATACTTGTTGGCATATAATAGGAACTGCCATTCTTATTATAATTATAGACTCTGTTTAAGGCTAGAGGTGATCAATATAATCAACATTTAAAATTGAATAAAACCATTACTATTATTATTAAAATGTTTATAAACACACTGAAACAGTAAGGTCTGCTTTGCAGATCTTCGTTTCACCTTTTCTCACCTATTTCCTACCTCATACCTTAGTTTGAACCCCAATCTATTGTAGTGTGTCTGCAATATGCTTATATACCGAAAATCCCACCTAATTTTAAACCACGAGTACAATGCTCGTATTATATATATAAGTCATTTCCAAATAAATAAAAGATTATAGATTATGTATATGTTCACATAATTTTGATTTATTAAAAAGTAAGTTATATAAGTCGTAATTGCGCACACACTATGATATCCATTTTAAAACATATCAAAATTATAAATTGTTAAAGTTATTTTGTTTGAATCTATTTACAAATATATTACCGTCGTAATATATTTTGATTTAAAATAAAATTCATTTAATAAATATTCGTTTAGTAAATAGATTCAAATATTGCAAGTTAAAAGTAAAATAATTTTCGTTTAATTTAATAAAAGTCATTCCAAATATTTCTTTAAAATAAATGAGGGACAATAGTTTAATTAGTTAATATTATATAAGTTTATCTAAAAACAGCAGATGTCCACTTAAGGTTTTCTTTAATTAGTAAAAGTAATTTTTAATTAAATCTAGTTTGTAATCCGAATGTCGACAGGGAAATTAACAAAAGAAATTAATTAATGTTGAATTCCTTTAGACATTCGGATAGATTTAATTACAGCTGATAAGTCCGATATATTTTTGTAATGCTCCAGGGCAGTTCTATTGTTAACGTCTACTATAAAAAGAAGGGTTTTCTTTTGTTCTCCAGTTTTTCTTCTAATGTTTCTAAAAGAAATCATTCTGAGTTCTATTCTAGTAATTTGTAAATCTTGACATGACAGAGTAGAGCGCGAGAAGGCTATTTCTCTCCGGAATGGTCATCTGCTGCCGTAGACCATCGGAAGTTATCACATAAACCCCGAACTGCTGCTGCTGCCAAAAATATGAACATTTCCAGATTTTGCTGTTAAATTATATAAAAACCTGCCGACCATCAATCTACCTAAATGCTTCTCCAGAGGTAACCCTAAATTAACCCAAGAGCTCTTGTGATTCCTACTAACATGCTATAGCTATTCTAAATTGTTTTCTGAAATTTCACATAACTTTATTATGTACTTCTTTAAAGTGTTCAAATATAATCAACCATTTTGCTCTATCCTTGGGTTAATATTTTCTATTTATAAAGCTTTCTTTTATTTTATTATGATAATGTGTCAGAATCGTCTTTGACCGAGTGAATTATTCCCTTTATTGAAAGTAGGACGCCGCTATTAAGGCATATTTTAAATTTATAATTTTCCAATTTTATTATCTTGCAAATCACTCATTCGAGGGCTATTCTTTTCTTTAATATATAATATAATCACATAGTTTAAAATCTACATGTTATTGATTTTAATCTAATATGAGAGTATGTGCGAGGTCAATGATTAAATGTGTCCTCTAATGCATGATTGCATATATAAATCTATACTTACTTTTCAAACCCACAAGCATGCATTTTCCTATTTTAATTACCATGTTCTACTTTAATTACAAAGTTCATCATTGATGTCGAGAATGTGCGGACCCTTTTAAATGAATTTCTGGGAATTTGATTGGGCATTTCTCTTAATCCAAGTAAAACCCATTCAGTATGTTTTATATACACTAGTCTCGTATTGCTGGTAAATGAATTGGTTGTTGAGACCGCTTTGTTTTATTTTTCCAAGGATTCTTTACATGGCAAAGTCCGTTCTTTTCGCTTATTGCAAGTTTTCAGGCAGAGGGTGTCCCAAATGACACCCCTGGGAATTAAACGCAATCGTCACACAGTCACTAAGTTTCGGCTGTTCATAAAATACTTTCCTACGGGTTAGCGGCGAGATGCCCTCCGTAATTATTCCGGATCTTCAATATTGTTTTATTTTATATTTATTTTACAAAGCATCCGTGACTTAAACGTGTCACACCCTCCAACTTTAATAAATTCATTATCAGCAATACTGACCTCCCAATGCAACTCTATTATTATTATTCTCAAATAAATGCTTTGATCACATTCCCACTTTGTTGCTTAGTAAGCTTTTGTCCGTGCTATTCTCGAAATCAATAAATATTTTAGAACACTTAATTTCAAATATTTTCTTAAACTTGTATAATTACTCAAAGCACCTCGCACATGTTCCTATCTCTTCAAGCACATTATCGTAATGCTATCAGCCCGAGGATTAGAATATATCACTTTGCTTTAAAACCTTTTGTCATTTATTGAAATTAATGCCAATAATTATTTAATACGCATCCCTGTCTCCTTATAAGCAAACAATGGCATTATATATATAATTTATATAAATAAATTTTGTGAAATTATTTAAAACTAAATTTGATCTCTTATTTTATTTGATTCCTATCACTGTCTCAGTTTATATATATTTTTTGCATTTCTTTTGTAAATCCATAGACATTAATTAGCCACCCAAACTTCTTTTAGTATAGAGTCTTTTGTTTCTCCCTGACCACCAGGCACCGGTCAAAGGTCATACTAGCAGTGGCATCAGATGCATTATCACGTAGATGGCGCTGTGAAATTTGGGCTTTAGATTCGAACTTAGTATATCTAGAAGGCAACCCCTCCTAGAATGTTCAGTTTTGTGTCTGGGGTTTGAATTCTGCAGTGTGTTAGCAAGGTAGACGATTCTGACTGTTACATAGTAAATTTTATTTTCCAGGTCCATGGCTTGCCCAAACGTGGGGCCTCGAATATTTAAACACCCACATCCCTGTAGATCTTAATTATTTAAAACACCTACATCCCTGTAGCTTAATGTTAGCATTTTGTTTCGTATTTAATCACTCAAATCCTTTATATTTTTGATATATATAATATTTTCAAACTCTATATTATTTATTTGCATATATATTTCATGTTTTGTTTGACTTGGGCATTCAATTACTTATACTGTATAATCTAAACTTGTTTAAACTTGCTATAGTGTGATACAAGCCATCTGTATTTATCTGTATATATTGCTTCACTTAAATCACGCTATGTATGCATAGCATAAATTACGTAAATATTGTCCCAAGTGAATATTGTGACAATCTATGAATATTTCAAATATTGTATTTTCTATCAAAATAAAGTTTTATCAGCTCAATGCGCAAGATAGCATAATAATAATTTTGTACGGTAATGACTTAGATATAAGAGGCTATCGTATGGAATTCAGAAATGTAAAAATAAAATGTTGTAATCAATAAAAAAATGCGAATGTTTTAACGAGTGCCCATAGTTAAATGGAATAGTTATTAAAATTCATTTTGGGAAGCTAACAGTCTATGGATCTTTTTAACTGGTGACATGGCACTCAAGGGTAATTTCATTAAACGGAGTTACTTCTAAAATAAATTTTGTCACCAGGCTAAATTCTTTTGTATAACTTGTTTTTTTCCAACATGTGTAAATTTTTCTTAAACCAAATAATGGGATGTGAATCGGATCAATAATTATGTAAATAAAAATATATATGTATGCTAATCTTAAATAAGATGGAACGAAATAATTATACCCTGATCTCGTGAATGTTAACGTATATAAATAAAATTGCTTGAGTTTAAAAATATATATGTTAGCGAAATATTTTGACAGGTAGAATTTAAGAGATTTTTATATATACAGGCAGTTAAAAATATATATGTTGGCAGCAGATTTAAGCGAGAAATTTTAGCAGTAGTAAGAGGGAAGTAGTTGGGGTTTTAGTGATAAATGTAAAAGCAGCAATTAGGCCAACAGAACCGAGAGGGAGATAGCCTATTAGCCATTAATAAAATTTGAAGTCAAACATAATAATCGCAGAGTTAAACAAGGAATAAAAATAAATAAAATAGAGATAACCATAAAACAGTTTAATAATTTTTTTAGGATATATTAAATAGTTAGCAATAAAATAAAAGTCATCATCATTATTGATCATGGTAATCATCCAAGGCCATGGAAAATACGGATACTAATGAGGTCCATTTCCGAACTATTATAGAATTGTTTAAGCAAGGTGAAGAAAGAGTGAAAAGATGGGCAGAAGAAAGCCGAAACAGAGGTGAGGAACTTAGAGCACTGTACAGACTCCTCCCTGGGTGGCAAGAGATGGCAGATAAACTCCTGAACCAGAAAGTTGAGACAAATGATTCCGCAAAGAAGACTGATACACCAGACCTGGGACCTCGAACTCAGCCAACCAAGCTCAACACTAGAATATTCCATGAAGTAAAAAAATGTCCCAAACTTTCTTTGGAAAGAGTACTTCCATTAAATGATGTCCGGGACACAGGACATCAAACCCAGCTAACCAAGCCTCATCACATAAAAATTTTTCACGGTCAAAAAATGTCCACAACTGTATTTAGACGAGATATTTCCAGCCAAGAATGTACGAGACTTACGAATTCAAACCCAGCTAACCATGCTTACCACCAACATCAAAGTACTTAAAGAAAACCAGGAAAATATCCCATCTGATATAACAAGAATATATCGAATAAAGGAAATAGTGAAAACAATGATGGCACTGGATTTCAGCCCATGGGCCAATGAACCACCAGATAAGGCAAATAATTGCAACAGCCTAAAGCTTTAGTAATTAACAACCACTCTGGATTTCAGTCCCTGGGCCAAAGAACCGCCAGACAAGGTAAAGAGACCTGATAATCTGAGACTGCAGTCATCAAATTATAAAAGCAGTGATTACCCACCAGACCCAGGATTATAGTAGTTTTTTTTAAACAAAAAAATAAAATAAAAATGGACACATCACAGGATAAATGAGCAAGGAGATAGGATATAACCAATACTAAACTTGTAAAACGTTAAATAAAATTTGTTGAAAGGGGAAAATAATAGACAAAATGTTCGCTAGATGGTAGATTTATTAATATGATCCGGGTATATAATTCAGTTTTGTTTCTTCATTATATTTATATCCTGTACATTATGGGTTATCTTTGTAAATTTTGTTTATGCAGGCTTCATAGGTGGACACCTGTTGCAAAATCTTTTTTTTTTAACAATTTTTTTTTGTTCCATCACTAAGGGAATGTGAAACAGTAAGGTCTGCTTTGCAGATCTTTGTTTCACCTTCTCTCACCTATTTCCTACCTCATATCTTAGTTTGAACCCCAATCTATCGTAGTGTGTCTGCAATACGCTTATATACTGAAAATCCCACCTAATTTTAAACCACGAGTATAATGCTCATATTATATATATAAGTCATTTCCAAATAAATAAAAGATTATAGATTATGTATATGTTCACATAATTTTGATTTATTAAAAAGTAAGTTATATAAGTCGTAATTGCACACACACTATGATATCTATTTTAAATCATATCAAAATTATAAATTGTTAAAGTTATTTTGTTTGAATCTATTTACAAATATATTACCATCGTAATATATTTTGATTTAAAATAAAATTCATTTAATAAATATTCGTTTAGTAAATAGATTCAAATATTGCAAGTTAAAAGTAAAATAATTTTTGTTTAATTTAATAAAAGTCATTTCAAATATTTCTTTAAAATAAATGAGGGACAATAGTTTAATTAGTTAATATTATATAAGTTTATCTAAAAACAGCAGATGTCCACTTAAGGTTTTCTTTAATTAGTAAAAGTAATTTTTAATTAAATTTAGTTTGTAATCCGAATGTTGACAGGGAAATTAACAAAAGAAATTAATTAATGTTGAATTTCTTTAGACATTCGAATAGATTTAATTACAGCTGATAAGTCCGATATACTTTTGTAATGCTCCAGGGCAGTTCTATTGTTAACATCTACTATAAAAAGAAGGGTTTTCTTTTGTTCTCCAGTTTTTCTTCCAATGTTTCTAAAAGAAATCATCCTGAGTTCTATTCTAGTAATTTGTAAATCTTGACATGACAGAGTAGAGTGCAAAAAGGCTATTTCTCTCTGGAATGGTCATCTGCTGCCGTAGACCATCGAAAGTTATCACACAAACCCCGGAACTGCTGCTGCTGCCAAAAAATATGAACATTTCCAGATTTTGCTGTTAAATGATATAAAAATCTGCCAACCATCAATCTACCTAAATGCTTCTCCAGAGGTAACCCTAAATTAACCCAAGAGCTCTTGTGATTCCTACTAACATGCTATAGCCATTCTAAATTGTTTTTCTTTTATTTCACATAACTTTATTATGTACTTCTTTAAAGTGTTCAAATATAATCAACCATTTTGCTCTATCCTTGGGTTAATATTTTCTATTTATAAAGCTTTCTTTTATTTTATTATAATAATGTGTCAGAATCGTCTTTGACCGAGTGAACTATTCCCTTTATTGAAAGTAAGATGCTGCTATTAAGGCATATTTTAAATTTATAATTTTCCAATTTTATTATCTTGCAAATCACTCGTTCGAGGGCGATTCTTTTCTTTAATATAATATAATCACATAGTTTAAAATCTACATGTTATTGATTTTAATCTAATATAAGAGTATGTGTGAAGTCAATGGATAAATGTGTCCCTTAATGCATGATTGTGTATATAAATCTATACTTACTTTTTAAACCCGCAAGCATGCATTTTCCTATTTTAATTACCATGTTCTACTTTAATTATAAAGTTCATCATTGATGTGGAGAATGTGCGGATTCTTTTAAATGAATTTCGAGGAATTTGATTGGGCATTTATCTTAATCCGAGTAAAACCCATTCAGTATGTTTTTATATACACTAGTCTCATATTGCTGGTAAATGAATTGGTTGTTGAGACCGCTTTGTTTTATTTTTCCAAGGATTCTTTACATGGCAAAGTCTGTTCTTTTCACTTATTGCAAGTTTCCAGGCAGAGGGTGTCCTAAGTGTCGCCTTTGGGAATTAAATGCAATCGTCACACAGTCGCTAAGTTTCAGCTGTTCATAAAATACTTTCCTATGGGTTAGCGGTGAACTGCCCTCTGTAATTATTCCGGATCTTCAATATTGTTTTATTTTATATTTATTTTACAAAGCATCCGTGACTTAAACATGACACACCCTCCAACTTTAATAAATTCATTATCAGCAATACTGACTTCCCAATGCAACTCTATTATTATTATTCTCAAATAAATGCTTTGATCACATTCCCACTTTGTTGCTTAGTAAGCTTTTGTCCGTGCTATTCTCGAAATCAATAAATATTTTAGAACACTTAATTTCAAATATTTTCTTAAACTTGTATAATTACTCAAAGCACCTCACACATATTCCTATCTCTTCAAGCACATTATCGTAATGCTATTAGCCCGAGGATTAGAATATATCACTTTGCTTTAAAACCTTTTGTCATTTATTGAAATTAATGCCAATAATTATTTAATACATGTCCCTGTCTCATATAAGCAGACAGTGGCATTATATATATAATTTATATGAATAAATTTTGTGAAATTATTTAAAACTAAATTTGATCTCTTATTTTATTTGATTCCTATCACTGTCTCGGTTTATATATATTTTCTGCATTTCTTTTGTAAATTCATAGACGTTAATTAGCCACCCAAACTTCTTTTAGTATAGAGTCTTTTGTTTCTCCCTGAAGGTTATACTAGCAGTGGCATCAGATGCGTTGTCATGTAGATGGCACTGTGAAATTTGGGCTTTAGATTCGAACTTAGTATATCTAGAAGGAAACCCCTCCTAGAATGTTGTTTCATGTCTGGGGTTTGAATTCTGCAGTGTGTTAGTGAGGTAGATGATTCTGACTGTTACATGGACCTGTAAAAAAAATTTACTATGTAACAGTCAGAATCGTCTATCTCGCTAACACACTGCAGAATTCAAACCCCAGACACGAAACTGAACATTCTAGAAGGGGTTGCCTTCTAGATATACTAAGTTTGAATCTAAAGTCCAAATTTCACAGCGCCATCTACATGACAATGCATCTGATGCCACTACTAGTATGACCTTTGACCAGTGCCTGGTGGTCAGGGAGAAACAAAAGACTCTATACTAAAAGAAGTTTGAGTGGCTAATTAACGTCTATGGATTTACAAAAGAAATGCAGAAAATATATATATATAGACCGAGATAGTGATAGGAATCAAATAAAATAAGAGATCAAATTTAGTTTTAAATAATTTCACAAAATTTATTCATGTAAATTATATATATAATGCCACTGTCTGCTTATATGAGACAGGGACACATATTAAATAATTGTTGGCATTATATTCCCACAACTGACAAAAAGACTTTAAAACAAAATGATGTATTCTATTCCTCGGGTTAATAGCATTACGATAATGTGCTTGATGAGATAGGAACATGTGCGAGGTGCTTTGAGCAATTATGCAAGTTTAAGAAAATATTTGAAATTAAGTGTTATAAAATATTTATTGATTTTGAGAATAGCACGAACAAAAGCTTACTAAGCAACAAAGTGGGAATGTGATCAAGGCATTTATTTGAGAATAATAATAATAGAGTTACATTGGGAGGTCAGTATTGCTGATAATGAATTTATTAAAGTTGGAGGGTGTGACACGTTTAAGTCACGGATGCTTTGTAAAATAAATATAAAATAAAACAATATTGAAGATCCGGAATAATTATGGAGGGCATCTCGCCGCTAACCTGTAGTAAAGTATTTTATGAACAGCCGAAACTTAGCAACTGTGTGACGATTGCGTTTCATTCCCAGGGGTGTCATTTGGGACACCCTCTGCCTGAAAACTTGCAATAAGTGAAAAGAACAGACTTTGCCATGTAAAGAATCCTTGGAAAAATAAAAAAAGCGGTCTCAACAACCAATTCATTTACCAGCAATATGAGACTAGTGTATATAAAAACATACTAAATGGGTTTTACTCGGATTAAGATAAATGCTTAATCAAATTCCCCGAAATTCATTTAAAAGGGTCCGCACATTCTCGACGTCAATGATGAACTTTATAATTAAAGTAGAACATGGTAATTAAAATAGGAAAATGCATGCTTGTGGGTTTAAAAAGTAAGTATAGATTTATATATGCAATCATGCATTAAGGGACACATTTAACCATTGACTTCGCACATATTCTTATATTAGATTAAAATCAATAACATGTAGATTTTAAACTATGTGATTATATTATATTAAAGAAGAGAATCGCCCTCAAACGAGTGATTTGCAAGATAATAAAATTGGAAAATTATAAATTTAAAATATGCCTTAATAGCGGCGTCTTACTTTCAATAAAGGGAATAGTTCACTCGGTCAAAGACGATTCTGACACATTATCATAATAAAATAAAAGAAAGCTTTATAAATAGAAAATATTAACTCAAGGATAGAGCAAAACGGTTGATTACATTTGAAGATTTTAAAGAAGTACATAATAAAGTTATGTGAAATAAAAGAAAAACCATTTAGAATAGCTATAGCATGTTAGTTAGGAATCACAAGAGCTCTTGGGTTAATTTAGGGTTACCTCTGGAGAAGCATTTAGGTAGATTGATGGTCGGCAGGTTTTTATATAATTTAACATCAAAATCTGGAAATGTTCATATTTTTGGCAGCAGCAGCAGTTCCGGGGTTTGTGTGATAACTTCCGATGGTCTATGGCAGCAGATGACCATTCCAAAGAGAAATAGCCTTCTCGCGCTCTACTCTGTCATGTCAAGATTTACAAATTACTAGAATAGAACTCAGAATGATTTCTCTTAGAAACATTAGAAGAAAAAACTGGAGAACAAAAGAAAACCATTCTTTTATAGTAGACGTTAACAATAGAACTGCCCTGGAGCATTACAAAAATATATCGGACTTATCAGCTGTAATTAAATCTATCCCAATGTCTAAAGGAATTCAACATTAATTAATTTCTTTTGTTAATTTCCCTGTCGACATTCGAATTACAAACTAGATTTAATTAAAAATTACTTTTACTAATTAAAAAAAAACCTTAAGTGGACATCTGCTGTTTTTAGATAAAACTTATATAATATTAGCTAATTAAACTATTGTCCCTCATTTATTTTAAAGAAATATTTGGAATAACGTTTATTAAATTAAACGAAAGTTATTTTACTTTTAAATTGCAATATTTGTATCTATTTACTAAATGAATATTTACTAAATGAGTTTTATTTTAAATCAAAATACATTACGATGGTAATATATTTGTAAATAGATTCAAACAAAATAACTTTAACAATTTATAATTTTGATATGTTTTAAAATGGATTTCATAGTGTGTGCGCAATTACGACTTATATAACTTACTTTTTGATAAATGTAAATTAAACAAATATAATTCATAATATTTTATTTTATTTGGGAATAAGTTATATATATAATACGAGCATTGTGCTCATGGTTTAAAATTAGGCAGGATTTTCGGTATATAAGTCTATTGCAGACACATTACGATAGATTGGGGTTCAAACTAAGGTATGAGGGTAGGAAGTCGGTGAGAAAAGGTGAAACGAAGATCTGCAAAGCAGACCTTACTGTTTCACATTCCCTTAGTGATGGAACAAAAAAAATTGTTAAAAAAAAAGATCTTACAACAGGTGTCCACCTATGAAGCCTGCATAAACAAAATTTACAAGATAACCCATAATGTACAGGATATAAATATAATGAAGAAACGAAACTGAATTATATACCTGGATCATATTAATAAATCTACCATCTAGCGAACATTTTCTATTATCTTTTCCCCTCTTTCAACAAAATTTTATTTAAAAAACTAATAGTTTAACACTGTTTATATCCGATCTCCTTTTCTCTTATCGTCTGACGTGTCCATTTCTTTTTTTTTGTTGTGGTTTTCTTTAAAAAAACTACTATAATCCTGGGTCTGGTGGGTGGTATACAAGGGGTTTTAGGCTTCTAGCATTATAAGTCCCTCTTATGGTCCCATTATCCTCCAGTAAATATGCATTTGGGCTGTTTACCTGTTTTATCACATATGGCCTTTGATACAGTGGGAAAAACTTCTTGTATTTATACTGGTCCCGGCTACTGGGCTTTGGAGTTCTGACCCATACATGATCCTCAACTTAAAATTGGTAGGACCTTGTTTCCTTTAATTGTTTTTTTTCTGCCCAGGCTTTCAGACGATGATGAACTGCTCGCCTGTCCTCTTCTCTGTCAACTTCTTGATCATCCTTGGGCAGGGGTATTTTAATTAATGGTTGCTCTGGCTTACCAAAATGAAGACGCATTGGTGTTAGCCCTGTAGCCTCATTAATGGTTCCATTAATATACTGAAAAATTTCTTCCGTTCGGTTGACCCAGCCCCGGTGGTTACCATGGATGTATGTCTGAAACAGCCAGTTAATTTCCCGCATGACCCTCTCACAGGGGTTGGATTGGGGGTTTCTAATGGATGTCATCACATGCCTGAGACCTTGACTCTTTATCCAGGTCTGCCATTCTTATGAAGTGAAAGCCAAGCCATGATCTGAGAGTATTGCTTCAGGCTTGCCGATAGTCACAAATTGCTTGCACTGTAATGCTCTAATGCACTTTTTGAATTTGCCCTTATGACCGGGTAGGCCCATGCATACTTAGAAAATATGTCGTAGGTGACAAAAAGATACCGACATCTACGATAGGATGGTAGTGGCCCATAGTGGTCTACTGCTAATACCTTGTTGGGTCCCGATGGGATAATGGAAGCAGGGGTACCACTGAAGATCTTATTTGGGGGTTTTCTTTTAGCGCATGTATTACAATTCTGGAGGGTATGTAATATATCACTATACATCTGAGGCCAATGAAACTGCCGCCTCATGGCTTCTTCGGTTTTTCTGGGACCATAATGCCCCACCAGGCTGTGCATATAAGTGACTAGTGGGCTTCTTAAATCAGGTGGTATGAGAATTTTCCCAGTCCATTTTGCAATCTGTATCTCCTTTTTCCCCTACCTGTGGTACATTCTTGAGCAGGGTTTCCTTGCCTTTGGACTTCTTGCATTAAATCTCTATACAAGGGTTGCTTTTCCTGCCAATACTGCAAATTCTTAAGTTTCTTTTCAATTTCCTGGTCCAACACATTAGTCATGATTATTAATGGCTGGTCTGATATCATAGGGTTGCAAGGTTTAACTTCCACAGGGTGACGACTCAATACATCGGCCACAATATTTTCAGGGACTGGACAATAAATTATCTTGTAGTGGAATTTCTGCAGTGACAAGCTCCATTGTATAAGGCGATCATTGTTTAGATAACTTTTATTCAGAAATTCCAAGCATGGGTGGTCCGTAATTATAATTACTTCTGATCCCAGCAATATCTGCTTGAATTTGCTGCATGTCCATACAATGGCTAAAGTCTCTTGTTCAGTGACAGTATAATTTTTTCTGCACCTTTTAATGTATGGCTACTGAAGTACAAGACCTGATGTTGGCCTGCTTGATTAACCTGGAACAGTACAACACCTAGATCTTTCTTTCTGCTGTCAGTCTGCAAATAGAATGGGCAAGTGAAATCAGGATAACATAACATCAGTCTGGAGGAAATTGTCCTTAATTTTCTTGAAATCTTGCTCATGCTGTTCATTCCATTCCCACCGATGGTGTTGCTTCAATAGTTCCAGCAATGTAGAGGTATCTTTTGCAAAGCCTGGATAGAACTTATGGTAGTAATTGCAGAGGCCTAAAAAGAATCTAATCTGCTTTCTATTGATAGGCCTCTGGAAGTTCTGGATTGCTTCTACCTTATCCGGCTGGGTCCGAATTTCTTGTCCATTTATGATGTGTCCCAAAAAGGCAATTTCTTTTAGAGAAAAGTGACTCTTTTCTAGATTCACAGTAATATTCTTTTGGGCACATTCAGAAAAGAACTGCTTCAGGTGCTCCAGATGTTCCTGAGGGTTGTGCGATACAATGACCACATCATTGATATAGCACACTAATTTTTTTTTAGATCTTTGGATAGAACTTAGTCCAAGCACCTCATTAGTCCAGCGCCACTGTTTATGAGCCCAAAAGATACTCTCTTAAACAGATGTGTTTGCCCATTGCGATGGAAGGCCATGTATTTTCTGTCTTGGGGGTGTAATATCATCTGCCAATAGCTAGCAGTTAAGTCTAATGTGGAAAAAATATTCTTTGTAGATAATTTGAGAAAAACTTCCTGTACAGGTGGTGGGATATCTTGTTCCGGTATCATGATATTGTTGAGCATTCTGGCATCTAAACACAGTCTTATAGACCCATTTTTCTTTTTCACAACCACTAATGGGTTATTATATGGCAATGATCCTTTCTCAATTACCCCCCATGTAATCATCTGTTGGATCTGAGCACTCACTTAATCTTGATATTGGAAAGGAATGGGGTATGTCCAGGCCTAGAAGTCGGTTTCCTCTAATGGGTTATTATATGGCAATGATTCTTTCTCAATTACCCCCCATGTAATCATCTGTTGGATCTGAGCACTCACTTCATCTTGATATTGGAAACGAATGGGGTATGTCCAGGCCTACAAGTGGGTTTCCTCCTTCACACGAATCCGGTGGACATAACCTTTAATATCTCCAGGGATTGGAGAGAAGACTTGATGACTTGCCATTAATAGTTGATGCAATCCAGACTGACTCTCGATGGTTTCTAGTGATGATTCTTTGACCTTATCTTTGATGGTGCTTTCATCGATGCTGGCCTCCATACACTGAACTTGGATTACAGGTAGGACATTGGCTTCATTAAAATCTATCTTCTCTTGCTGGACCATGATTGAATTTGTGGCATAGTCAAGCATACACTTATTTTGGGTCAGAAAATCAGATCTGTAACAGTCAAGTTTGTACATTTGCGTAACAGAATTCAGAATCCAAGCAAAAGAGACCGAAGCTGACCAGACTAGGACTGTAACATCCCGAGTCCGACCGCACTTCAACTCGTAAGCCAGGATTCCAAGACTCAAGACCCTACGAATGACCACCTTGAACTTACACGTAGTATACCTCTTTCCACACGGCCGACATAGGTCACGGAGAAGCAATGAGACTCATAACAAAAAAAATGGAGTTTATTAACTGTATATATTTAAAACTAATTAATGCATCGGAAATCACATATATAATATAAAGAATTTTGAATTGGATTGAAATAAATAAGATCGAGATCAGAGTAATTTATTAAATTGTATGTTTATTTTTGCAGATTAAATTTGACGATTTTATCTATATTATTCTTGCATTTTACAATTAAAATGCGCGTAGCATCTAACATTTTTGGAGAGCGCTTTAACCTTCTCTCCTTACAATTAAAATTATTTTACATTTGTTATTTTATTTGATGAAGTTAAATATTGTTTTCATCATTTGCTTTATTATCTTATTGATCAGTCACTGCATTGTAGCTATGGGGCAGATTATGCTAATCCCTCTTATTCCATGGTTTTCAGCTAAGCAATCAGACGAAGCCTTGTTTTCACATATATGTGAAACATTTAAAGTCAAATTTATCTATAATATTATTATTTCAAACTATTGTACATGAGACCGAAACTAGCTCTTGAATATGTCAGACAATGGCTGAAACTTAATTTAAGGGAGGAAGAGTTGGCAACCAAAAGAACCAATGCGCTATAGCGCTGGTAAACAGTTATACTAAATGTCGCTCTGCGGATGGATTAATATTTAGGGTTTTGTGATCAACACCGGAGCCCTATGACCGATCGCCATGCTGCTAAAGAGGGTTGGGGTAGCTAACACTATTGCCTGGAATTTGACGTCAGGTCTTATTCGTGTGCGACCCAAGGAGTGTAAGAGGGATGGCCGTTCCGAGTCCCATCTTA
Source organism: Epiperipatus broadwayi (assembly GCA_028023455.1). Classification (NCBI taxonomy): domain Eukaryota; kingdom Metazoa; phylum Onychophora; class Udeonychophora; order Euonychophora; family Peripatidae; genus Epiperipatus; species Epiperipatus broadwayi. Next base: position 8,602,186 of record JAQFVV010012426.1, on the reverse strand, counting down.
AAGAAAAATGCAACATAACGAGAAAGTTTAAATGTATAATAAAATTATCACATCCGCCAAGCAAAAGAGTTGAAATAATTTAATATTTAGCCACGAGAACGATAGCTAATCAGTGGAATCATTAGCGCCAACTCTAATATAGCATTTTTAATAATCATATGCTATACGTGGGCGTACTTTTAAATATTCTTTGCTTTCTAGTTTCAATCTCAAATAACACATTTGATTACGCGATTAATTAATAAAAACAAAAAAGGGGAAAAAAGTATATTTGGAGGGCTTTTACAAAATGAAATAAATAACAAATATACTTATTCAAGGCTTGGATATTGCTTAGTGAAAATTAAATTGAAATTTACTTTGGGTTAAAACAAGATTCCCATTTTAAAATTGCCAACAAATAATTAAATAATCAAGGTCAAAATAATAATCAGCACATAGCCAATTCTTAACAGTTATTTAAGAGGGTTTCGAAACAGCGTGCATTAAGCTACGATAAATAATTATTAAATGAAGAGGGGTCATTCTCTCTTCTCTTTATTATTAATATTGAATGCCCGCTGTTTCGAGGCATTAGCATATAATTTATATTTTAAAAAAATAAAAAAAGAAATAAAGAAACCATAGTCACAACTGCAGTGAGAAAATTGAAAATAAAATTATTAAAATCATTTAGTTAGGAAACATTAGAAAGTAGGTCAGAATTATATAATTAAATTTAAGAATAAAATTTTACATTTAGCAATTTACTTGAATTCAAGATTTTAGAATTAAAATACATTTTATAAGTCTAGACTTAAAGGAAAATTAATATATTGAACTGCAGTTAGAAATGGTGAGGTTACCGGTCATCTTGTAGTACTTGAGCTGGAGTTACGGGAGTCTTTGTGGCGGCTTGCGGCATCATCTTCTTCCCACGGTTAGAGCGGAGCTGTTATGGCGGCATACTGGTGATGGTGGTTTTTGGATGGAAGTAAAGGCCCGTCGCCTTCACTCTGGAGCTTAGCCAAGGCTGCCTGTTTTAGCCCGACATTTTCTCTCGCACAGATATAAAAATTATTGTCTTAACTGGATGTCAAAATGTTCACGGTTGCTTTTGGTTCAGGATACACGCTGGATTCCAAAGCTTAACGATGATCAAAGAAGGCAAAACTTCACAGATGTAGCATTCAAGCTGTAAAGATTTCAAGATTCAAAGCTGTCAAGGTTTCAAAAAAGTAAAGATCTAAGATGGCTCCTCCACTTTACATGGCCTTTTTAAATGATCGCCTTATCAGCCCACACACCTTGGAATTTCATCTCCATCAAGATTACAAAATTTTTAATTTGCTTATGAAATTAGTGGTTGACTTCAAACATGCTGACATTCCTTTTAGGTGTTATAACTTTTCTCTGATTATCAACTTTTAATTAAATCGAATTTTAATCAGTTTAATCCGATATTAGATTTTATTTTTAATTAGTCAGGAATTTTGTTCTGATTTTATAATTTATGTGTAAAATCCCTGCTGTAAACATATTTTTAATTAGCGAGGTCTCCAAAATAATTTAGAATCAATTAGCTAGATTATTTTAAAATTGGCTTTTCTTTTTAGAAACCTAAGGCAGGTGTGGCATATACTGATACAATTGTTTACAGCAAAAACTTTACTAAACTTTTAATTCTCCGAAAATACTTTTATTTTTAGAAAAAAAAATCTTTTTTTCTTTTTAAAAAGAAACTTGTCAGCGCATTTGCAATCAATCACCCTTTCAATGTGTTTTTACATTAAATTGGTTTATAATAAAAATGAAACTTAAAATTTAATAAATATTTTAATCACGCCACTATGCTATATATGTATATTCAATATAGGTGGATTATATTCCCACATACGAATTTAAGTAATAAATTAATAAATTGACGCTACATTATTACTGTTTAAAAATATTACGCGATAAAATTATACGCTATAACTCTGGCAATACTATTCAATTATAGCGTTCTTTCGTATGTGCGTATATAATGCTGTTTATATAGCCGTGATTGCAATTTTTAGCTTACAAATCTTAATTTAGACTTATTAAACAGGTTTGAACTTAGCACAGACGAGTGGGTTATTAGGATGGTTGGTGAAACGGTGAGGGACTTGAAGACAACCGTTTCATTTCCGTAAACTTACAAAAAAAAAACAATTAAAAAAAAATGACCTTGCTACAATCATGACTTTGAATTTTCGTTATCAATTTGTTAAATAATTTCCTATTTTCCCATGCACATAAACTTATTTACTTGCTGCGCTAAGGGATTTATTTATCAGTACCTTTATACTTACGACTCTCCTACCACCAAAAAAAAAACATACGCGCAATAAAATTAATATCAAGAGCAATATACACATTAAATCACCAATCAATCATAAAAAAAAATCATGAGATCTCAATAAATCTGAATTAATATCCAAATGGATATTCGTCAGTTAGAAGGGGGTAGACATGTTAGTTTTTTTTTTTTTTTTAAATATGCAGTATATATATTTAATGTTTTTTTTTGGGGGGGGAGGGACAGATCCTTTTTTTTTTTTTTTTTTTTAGCTAATAAATTTTTAAGTAGGATCTGGGGGTTGTTTAATACTTGGCTCGTGACTACTAAAGCCAAAACAATATCCCAACATGTCATCATCATCCTCGGATTCAGACGTCTCATTACATTCGCTTGTTGGTCTTAACAGAGGCTGACGTGGGTGCATTTTTAAGCTTCTGGCAAATTCACTCCCTTCGTATGGGATCTCGTTATTTAATTCCCAATCATCTTCCTCTAATTTCGAACCCCTTTTTGACTTCGAGTCCCGACAAACTGACTCACTATGTGTAATCTTATCTTCCTTAACCGCTGGTTCTCTTTCTATATTTGATATAACGATATCTCCATTTTTTTGACTTGTTTCGCCCAGAGCATCTAAATAACTTTCTTTATTCACTCCCTTATCGTTTAACGCGACTGGTGCAAAATGTACAGATTTCTTTTCCTTCTTACTTTCTTTCTCTGACTCACTACATGCTTCTCCACAGTTTGTACTTTGGGCTTGTCTCTTTTTAAAACTAATTTTTTCTTGGTAGACACACATTATACCTTTCGCATAATCGAGATGGCACTGATACATATTTAAAAAGTCATTTCCTATTACAAGATCATGTATTAATTTCGCCATGACCAAAAATGTATGGCCAAGAGTCGTTTTACCCCACACTAGTTCTAACCATACTTGTTTTCTTTCCGTTTTAGTTTTCCTACCGTCGGCTAGTGTGATAATCATTTCTTTTACTGGCAATGTTGGTACCCCAGACGTTCGCTCTTCCACCTCTGCTAGCCATCCTTTTGACACGAACGACAATTGGCTCCCAGTATCCAGCAATGCATCTCCCTTTACTGTATCAATAGTGATCTGTACAATGGGGCATGGCTCAAGTGGGACACCTGGACTGGTCTCCTCTGCTTCGATAATTCCTGACATAATTAATTCTGGAGTTGTGTCCCTTAAAGCATCCCTTGGACTCCGGTAGAAGGAACTGACTAGCGGTGTCCCCTGTAGTTTAACGTTTTATTTCTATAAGGTTCTTTCACCCATGTCTGATTATTTGATTCCCATCTGGTAGGCCTGTAATATGTTTGGTCATCTGTCATCATTGTTTGACACCTTGGGGCTTCAATCCTACGTATTTTCTCTGGTGGCTCTTTTGGACTTGGCGTAAAATCAATGGTGGTTAAGAAACCAGCCATATCTTCTATCGTACGTATTCTGCATCCCATCATCAATTGCTGTACTCGAGCAGGCATGTTTTGCTGTATGATACGGATCCTCTGAGTGTCAGTAAATGGAAACGCAGACAGGGATCTAAGGGAGGCTATTTGTCTCAAGAAGAATTGAGTGTGGGTTTCCTTCATCACTGATCCATAGGTTTCTTTAAGTATAGAGTGATAGATTCCCTCCTGGCGTTCCTCACTCCAGAATGTCTTCTGTATGGCTTGTGCATATTGCTCAAAGTTCTGGGGTTTTTCACTACAGCAGTCCCACCAAGACTTTGCGTATCCATGTAAATAATGAATGGCCAATGCTACCTGATCAGCTACTAGGACCTTTTGAAATCTGAAGAGTTCCTTTAAGCTTTCTAAATGTACCTTTGGATTTTCTCCCACTTCTCCCTTAAAAGCTTTTACTTGGATAAATTTAGCCAAGCCCATGGGTATATTCATTGATGATATCACTGATTCATATATCGTTGGTTCTCTATTTTCTAGTGTTAACTCTATACCACTCCTGCATGGGATGGAACCGTGTTCAGATTCTTTATCCATAATGTTTTCCATGTTGATTTTCATCTCCCTTATATTAGAAGTATCTTTTACACTATCTGTAGTCTTACTAATATCTGGTACAATGTTTGTCTTGCCCTGGTTGTAGGTTTGGGAACCAGTAGTTAAGTTACATTCTACAATGTCCATTTTTGCTTCCCTTATTTGTGTAATTTCTCTCTTCAATTCCTGGATGTCTTCTGTAATGGCATTTTCTTCTTGGGCAAAAACATGATTTCTATAACTCAAGTTTTCTTTTAACTCAGAAATCTCCTCTCTGATCTGTTTCTGTCCCTCTTCGTATTCTTCAATTTTTAGGCAGATATCTTGCCCCATTTTAGAGACTTTCTCCTCCATAACCATTTCCTGATGCTCGGTCTGCCCTCTAACATCTGTGAGTTGTTCTTTTAGTGATTCTATTTCCTTGTTGGTTTCTTCTCGGTTTTGATTTAATTTTTTTGTGACCTCTACTTGAACTTCTTCATATTTTTCTTGGCAGCTGATGGACAACTCCTGCCAGCTCCTACATAGCTTTTCTTCAAGTCGTTGGCCTTGCATTTCCATTTCTCGTCTCACTTCTACTATCCCTTCCTCATACCGTTTGTTTCCCTCTCTAATTTCCTTTCCCAACACCTCAAATCTCTGCTCCATTTCCAACTTATTTTTTTGATCTCTCTCCTCTAATCTCTGCTCCATTTCCAACTTATTTTTTTGATCTCTCTCCTCTAATCTCTGCTCCATTTCCAACGTATTTTTTTTATCTCTCTCCTCTAATTTCTGACTATTTACCTCGTCTCTCTTTATAAAAATTTGAGTCATCCTCTCCAACATAAAATTCACATCCCAATTTTTATTTTTGGACTCTTCCACCTGTTTATGTTCTACTTCATTATTTACTGGTTCTTCTGAGATAATGGCAGCTCCTCCTGTAGGACTTTCCTCATCAGGGCTAAGGCTCACTTCCCCTCCTGTGCTGCTGCTCTCTTCTGCGATCTTTCTCCCTGACCTTAACGTGATCCCTAAACATTTCCCTTCTATTTCCTTCTGTACTTCTTCCCCTTCACTCATTATTTCTTGGTCCTCCTCCATATTATTATTATTTTTTTTTTTTTTTACTCTTATTAAACTAGATCTCAAACAATACTGATTAATTTACTAAAAAAAACTTTATTGAATATACGGCTGATGGCTAAACTCCGTGAATGAAAGTGACTGGTTCACTTCCCATCCTGTTATGATGCCTAACTCTACTATGATGCCTAACTTTATACCGCTATTATTTTTATTTTGCAAGACCCGCCCATTATTTCATAACTTTAATAAATACAATTATAAAAATAAATAATAAAAGTTGACTCACCCTCGGTTTCTTCCAGCTGCTTTAAAGTTTAATTTTAAATTCGTTCATGATTGTAACAATATTTTGTTTTATACGTCTGTGCCAGTTTCAAACGGTAAAATTTATATCTGACCCACTTTCCAATTTCATTCTCATTCTTATTCAATCCAATCCATAAAGTATGATTTACATTAAAAAAAAAAAACAAACGGTTTTTTCTTTCCCTTTAAATTACAATGTTTTCCCTCACTACCCCTGATGACAAATTTATATGAGGATGACCTATAGCTTATTTAAATCATCCTCGGGCGCCAGTCACCAGTGAGCAAGAAAGCTTAACAAAATTAAACTCAAAATTTACCAAAAGTCATTTGAAAAAAAAAAATTTTTTTTTTTTTTTTTTTAGCAAAATTTTTTTATTTCATTTTATATGTATCTGATCATTGGTCTCTTCAGGGGTGGAAATAAGTTACAAGCCCCACGATTTGGGCGTCCAAACCCGGTGAAAAAAAAAATACTATGTAACAGTCAAGTTTGTACATTCGCGTAACAGAATTCAGAATCCAAGCAAAAGAGACCGAAGCTGACCAGACTAGGACTGTAACATCCCGAGTCCGACCGCACTTCAACTCGTAAGCCAGGACTCCAAGACTCAAGACCCTACGAATGACCACCTTGAACTTACACGTAGTATACCTCTTTCCACACGGCCGACATAGGTCACGGAGAAGCAATGAGACTCATAACAAAAAAAAATGGAATTTATTAACTGTATATATTTAAAACTAATTAATGCATCGGAAATCACATATATAATATAAAGAATTTTGAATTGGATTGAAATAAATAAGATCGAGATCAGAGTAATTTATTAAATTGTATGTTTATTTTTGCAGATTAAATTTGACGATTTTATCTATATTATTCTTGCATTTTACAATTAAAATGCGCGTAGCATCTAACATTTTTGGAGAGCGCTTTAACCTTCTCTCCTTACAATTAAAATTATTTTACATTTGTTATTTTATTTGATGAAGTTAAATATTGTTTTCATCATTTGCTTTATTATCTTATTGATCAGTCACTGCATTGTAGCTATGGGGCAGATTATGCTAATCCCTCTTATTCCATGGTTTTCAGCTAAGCAATCAGACGAAGCCTTGTTTTCACATATATGTGAAACATTTAAAGTCAAATTTATCTATAATATTATTATTTCAAACTATTGTACATGAGACCGAAACTAGCTCTTGAATATGTCAGACAATGGCTGAAACTTAATTTAAGGGAGGAAGAGTTGGCAACCAAAAGAACCAATGCGCTATAGCGCTGGTAAACAGTTATACTAAATGTCGCTCTGCGGATGGATTAATATTTAGGGTTTTGTGATCAACACCGGAGCCCTATGACCGATCGCCATGCTGCTAAAGAGGGTTGGGGTAGCTAACACTATTGCCTGGAATTTGACGTCAGGTCTTATTCGTGTGCGACCCAAGGAGTGTAAGAGGGATGGCCGTTCCGAGTCCCATCTTAAAGAAAAATGCAACATAACGAGAAAGTTTAAATGTATAATAAAATTATCACATCCGCCAAGCAAAAGAGTTGAAATAATTTAATATTTAGCCACGAGAACGATAGCTAATCAGTGGAATCATTAGCGCCAACTCTAATATAGCATTTTAATAATCATATGCTATACGTGGGCGTACTTTTAAATATTCTTTGCTTTCTAGTTTCAATCTCAAATAACACATTTGATTACGCGATTAATTAATAAAAACAAAAAAGGGGAAAAAAGTATATTTGGAGGGCTTTTACAAAATGAAATAAATAACAAATATACTTATTCAAGGCTTGGATATTGCTTAGTGAAAATTAAATTGAAATTTACTTTGGGTTAAAACAAGATTCCCATTTTAAAATTGCCAACAAATAATTAAATAATCAAGGTCAAAATAATAATCAGCACATAGCCAATTCTTAACAGTTATTTAAGAGGGTTTCGAAACAGCGTGCATTAAGCTACGATAAATAATTATTAAATGAAGAGGGGTCATTCTCTCTTCTCTTTATTATTAATATTGAATGCCCGCTGTTTCGAGGCATTAGCATATAATTTATATTTAAAAAAAATAAAAAGAAATAAAGAAACCATAGTCACAACTGCAGTGAGAAAATTGAAAATAAAATTATTAAAATCATTTAGTTAGGAAACATTAGAAAGTAGGTCAGAATTATATAATTAAATTTAAGAATAAAATTTTACATTTAGCAATTTACTTGAATTCAAGATTTTAGAATTAAAATACATTTTATAAGTCTAGACTTAAAGGAAAATTAATATATTGAACTGCAGTTAGAAATGGTGAGGTTACCGGTCATCTTGTAGTACTTGAGCTGGAGTTACGGGAGTCTTTGTGGCGGCTTGCGGCATCATCTTCTTCCCACGGTTAGAGCGGAGCTGTTATGGCGGCATACTGGTGATGGTGGTTTTTGGATGGAAGTAAAGGCCCGTCGCCTTCACTCTGGAGCTTAGCCAAGGCTGCCTGTTTTAGCCCGACATTTTCTCTCGCACAGATATAAAAATTATTGTCTTAACTGGATGTCAAAATGTTCACGGTTGCTTTTGGTTCAGGATACACGCTGGATTCCAAAGCTTAACGATGATCAAAGAAGGCAAAACTTCACAGATGTAGCATTCAAGCTGTAAAGATTTCAAAGCTGTCAAGGTTTCAAAAAAGTAAAGATCTAAGATGGCTCCTCCACTTTACATGGCCTTTTTAAATGATCGCCTTATCAGCCCACACACCTTGGAATTTCATCTCCATCAAGATTACAAAATTTTTAATTTGCTTATGAAATTAGTGGTTGACTTCAAACATGCTGACATTCCTTTTAGGTGTTATAACTTTTCTCTGATTATCAACTTTTAATTAAATCGAATTTTAATCAGTTTAATCCGATATTAGATTTTATTTTTAATTAGTCAGGAATTTTGTTCTGATTTTATAATTTATGTGTAAAATCCCTGCTGTAAACATATTTTTAATTAGCGAGGTCTCCAAAATAATTTAGAATCAATTAGCTAGATTATTTTAAAATTGGCTTTTCTTTTTAGAAACCTAAGGCAGGTGTGGCATATACTGATACAATTGTTTACAGCAAAAACTTTACTAAACTTTTAATTCTCCGAAAATACTTTTATTTTTAGAAAAAAAAATCTTTTTTTCTTTTTAAAAAGAAACTTGTCAGCGCATTTGCAATCAATCACCCTTTCAATGTGTTTTTACATTAAATTGGTTTATAATAAAAATGAAACTTAAAATTTAATAAATATTTTAATCACGCCACTATGCTATATATGTATATTCAATATAGGTGGATTATATTCCCACATACGAATTTAAGTAATAAATTAATAAATTGACGCTACATTATTACTGTTTAAAAATATTACGCGATAAAATTATACGCTATAACTCTGGCAATACTATTCAATTATAGCGTTCTTTCATATGTGCATATATAATGCTGTTTATATAGCCGTGATTGCAATTTTTAGCTTACAAATCTTAATTTAGACTTATTAAACAGGTTTGAACTTAGCACAGACGAGTGGGTTATTAGGATGGTTGGTGAAACGGTGAGGGACTTGAAGACAACCGTTTCAGATCCAATTATAAAATCATGGACCAATCCTTTTATAACTAGGAAAGTGTGCCCAATGGTTATTTTCCTGAAGATTATTTCTAACCATACTTGGTATGCTTCAGTCTGGTTCTTTTTCCATCAGCCAGTTTCATCTGGATGGGACGGGATGGTAACCTGGGTATACATCCGCTCTGTTCATCCATTTGTAGCAACCATCCCTTTGAAATGCAGGAAATCTGACTGCCAGTGTCAATGAGGGCAGGAAGTTCAATGGATCCCACTCCGATGTTTATTACTGGACACGACCAATAGGAACTCCACAGGTGGGGTCCTCTTCTCAGATAACCATTGACACGGGGTTCATATCCCCTAAGAGGCTTCCTTTTGTTGGAGGATGAGAGTAGTGGGGTTGTGCTAACATGGTTCTTTTGGGTCTCGTATTCCCTCCCATCATATTTTGTTCTGATTGACGATGGGGATTCCATGGGCCATAGTTGATTGTCGTCAAAAATTCTGCCATGACTTCCACATCTTTGATTCTGCTGCTGACCATAAGCCGTTGGATAGGTAATGGCATGTTCAGTTGGATTGTATGGATGATGTAGTAATCTGAAAACTTGAACACGGTGAGTGATCTAAAATGGTTTACCAGGCGAATGAAAAATTGCATGCAAGTCTCTTTGATTGCTTCATACTTCTCCTGGCAAATCGTATTTAGAAACATACTCTGCTTATCCTCACTCCAATAATACTTCAATAATGTGTTACAGTAATTGGCAAAGTCGCTCGGTTTTTTAGTCAACATGCCCCACCAATCTCTTGCATAGCCATATAAGTAATGGCTAGCGATCACAGTCTGTTCGCGACAGTTCATATTACACAGAGAAAAAAAATCCCACAAGCTATCCAAGTGTGGGTGAGGATTTTCTCCTACTTCTCGAAATATCTGAATGGTGATTATTTTATCAATCTGGGTTTGAATCCTGAGGTCTGAAATTAATGTACTGCAGGTTGCATCTCTTGTACTATTGTTGATTTGAGAAATTGGTCGATTGCTGTCAAAGGTCTGACAGCTCTGATTTGTAGTTCTGTCCTGTAGTTCTGTCCTCTTTCCAGTTTTCTAGGTAGCATTCTTCAATATTAAGTTCGAGAGCCCTTTGGTTTTTTTTTACTTTGACAATTTCGTCGAGAAGCAGCCTGTTAAATATTTTATACTCTTCCTCTTTTCTTCGGGCTTCCTCTTCATGCTCTCTTGCCCTCTCTTCACTTCTCCTATACAATTCCTCCAGATATTTCCGATTGAAATCTCCCTAAAGTCTTTTATTCAATAATTATTTTAATGTTAATGCACTGTCTGTGTAGGCAACCCGAACATATACATATGATTCGATTTAAAATTATCTTTCATTAATTCATTATCCGATATTAGTGTCAGTTCAGGGGTCTCTAATCATCACCAACCATTGAGCTCGTTTCTTGGTGCATATCTTTGTGCCGTCGATTTAGATCGTTCATTGATCTGAGCTGGTGAGTTGGGTTTGAATTCAGTTTTAACTGACTGAGTTTGAATCCGACTTGCAGTTTAGGTGGTGGACATTTTTTTTGATCGGTACATGGTTATGTTTTTGGCTGCCCAATCATTGGGGCATCGATTAATAAACCCCACACATCCTGTAGATAGTAATTATGATTTTAGTTACTCAGTCAATTGAGATCTCAATAAATTAAATGTTTCTGAAGAGAGTGATATTTTAAAATGTTGTATATATTTAAGAGAAAAGTGCATAACTGAAATGATTTAATAAAATAATATGTCATTTTGTAATTTTCTTTCTTATAATTAAATGTTTTCAAGATTATTTTTTAAATGTTCGTCAGTAAAAGATTCGTTAGTTAAAATAATTATTCAAAGAAAAGTAATAAAATAGAATATATATATATATATATATATAAATTAATTATACATGTACTATATCAGTATATATATTATACATTTGTTTATATGCATTTGTGACAGTAAGAAAATGATTGTTAGAAAAGTAGTAAGAGAAGATCAAAGGAAGGGGTAAAATAAATGAAACATTTGTCTGTGTCAAAATTAACTAGTGTTCATCTCAGTATATATGTAAAAATATCCAATATGATATCATGTTAAAAGTTTTATCAAAATATTGCTTGCTAACACATATATTAAATGTTCGCTCCGTATTCTTAGTAGCCTCAAAGCAGGTGAAGACCTTCAGACTGGTAATTATATGTCAAGCAGTCTGATGCAGTGTGACAACATGCTTTAATGACAATAATTTCTAGAGTAACCTCAAAGCATGTGAAGACCCTTCGTGTACACCAAGCAGCCAGATGCAGTTGGAAAATGCTTAATTGGTTTACACGCTCTTATGCTAGCAAGATTGAAAATGATATCAAGAAATAAAAGTTCTTGTGTAATATTAATTTTGACATTTTTTTTGTGTGTGAAAGCCTCATGCTTAGTGAAAATGAAATACTTCCATTCCTATATTTAAACTCAGGTCAGGAATGCGTCAATTGTTAATAAATAATAAATATTCATCAATCAAATTGTTTTATCAAAAATTAAGTCAGTCATATGTGGTTTGGGGGTCAATGGGTTATTTCACATGCCCTATTGATCTCATTTTGCTGACTGGTGCCCATATAAATAAATTTGTCAGCAAATTTGATTGTCAGCACAGTAGTGGGTCAGTTGTCTAAATAATAAAAACCAAATGTGTCCAATACAGAGAATTACTTGTACTACCTGCTAATATATATATATAATATTTGTATATCACTAATTATTTGTATAGTTTTTTTTCCAGACATGGGAGAACAGTTGAACAGAGGGAAAGTGAGTAATGTTTGTTTTTCTTATATTTAATAGTTTTTTTTAAATAAAATACATGTCTCATTCAAAGAATTAATAGAAAGAGCTAACCAAGAAAATGTAGGTGAACTAAAACTAAACTAAAAAAGGCAGATTACATAGATTGGGGAAATAATATGCAGCAGCTAACGAAGATAGGGACAATGGGACCAGTAGTCAGTGACCTAAGTAAATGTAATAGAGAGAAAAAGTCATTACTTAAGTATACAGAGAAAGCATGCCATAAGTTTGTGATTCACATTGTTTATTTATATTATTTATTTACTTTCAAAGATAAAGGATTGACTGATGATAGTGATGCACTTTCAACCACCTCCAGTGAATGAGAGATCACTTTTAAAAATCAGATCAATAGTAAAGAATGCAACCATCAAAGCAGGAAGACAGCTAAAGATGATCGAGAGACTTTGCATACTATCCTCAGAGAAATGAGAGAAGACAGGAAGTTAATGCTGATGATGATGGAAAGGATTCTAAGGCTGGAGGAAAAACGAGGCATCCAAACCAACCCAAATCCAGAGATCATAAAGCATCATACAGCAATAGACACTTACAAGGCCCCAAGAAGAGATGAAGATGATCAGACTACACCATCAGAAGTTGTGGATAGTAAAGAAGATGACAGTGGAGAATATGAGTCAAATCAAGAAATGGTTGCAGAAGCTGATTTAAATACAGACAGGGAAAAAGAAGATGTTCAGACCACTAGTAAAATAAAATCAAAAGTAGAAATGGAACTGACGATAAACCCTGAAATGAGTCTAAGGAATTTGCAGAGATCATCTCTTATATCTTGTGTAGAAATTCAAATTTTTAGGGGAAACCCAGGAGAAAATCCCATAGATCATCTAGACAGCATTAAAGAATTTTTTTGTCTGCACTCTGTAGCAGAGAAGAAAAAGATTATCCTAGCCAGCCATTACTTAAGAGAAGCTGCCAAGGCATGGTGGAAGCTATTAAAAAACCCACCTACCACAATCCAAGGGTATGAAAATGCCATTTTAAAAAAATATTGGAGTGAAGAAAGGCAGGAGGGCATTTTGCATAGACTGAACATTCAGAAGTATCAAGAAGACTGCAGACAGGAATATGCAACCTACTTCATCCAGCAAGTGACCACATTCAAATCCCTCACAGCCTTCAAATATGAGAACCAACACATCATCCAGATGATCAGGCATCATTTACCCCCATGGATCCAAAGAATCATGCTTGGGATGGGCCCCATGTCACTGGAAAAGACCATAGAGTTTTTGACTGCAATAGACTATGGGAACTTGACACCAACCAGAAAAGACCAAGACTATGACCATTATCAAAAGTTCAAATCATATGGGCCACCTGATCCAGGGAAACAATAGTACAACCATTAAATAAAGAGACACACACACACACATATATATATATATATGACCGACTAACATGACCATAGGGAAAATGAGACTTGATTAACGGACCTATTTACCATAAGCTAGATAATATTAAGCATAATGATCGCAATGAGACATGTATAATTTTGTAGTTTGTACAGATGATATTATTCATGCTCATGCTGTTCTCCCAGAGTCTACCAACTAGTCGAGTACACTTATGCGAATGTATCACGTATAAGTAAAGAGATTTTTTTTCATTGTTTTTTTTTTGAAGTGAAAAGAAATGAAGCAGTCGGATCTGAGTTCGATCCTAGCTTCATGACATCTAGCCATAAGCCCACTTCAAACCCTAGTACTAACCTTAAACTTCCGATGCAATGGGGCTTTATACGTTCAATCCACGCTAATTTCCATAAAGAAAAACTCATATAAATGTGTATTAAAATTAATTCATTTGAGTTTAAATTAATCAATGCTATTAATAAATTCATGATAAAATTATTCATGAATTTATATATATTACAAATGCATGGATTGTGCGTATATATTTATAAATATTTAAATATATATAATTGTTCGAAAGTTTCATTGCGTCAGGAATGTTTTGATTTTACTTTAAATAATTTGTTAAAATTTTTAGTGATTAAAAGCTACATTCTTTCGATAAGCTTTCAGATTTTCCCTTTCCAAAACAATGGTTAAAGTTTTATTAATTAGAAAAAAAGATAAGTATTTAAAATGTAAGGATTTCCTAATTAAAATCATTTTTCTGATTTTAAGAATTCATTTTCTAATTAGAAAATGAATTCAAGTTAATGAGTTTGAAAGCCTTATCGAAGGAATGTATCTAAAAACAACTAGTAGATTTTGTGACATTGATAATGAAAGAAGCGCTAGCCCAAAGGCATCAGATACAGTATAAATAGCTCTGAAAAGTTTGGAGAGGAAGAAGCCATCTTTGTTGTAGAGAAGTGCCAGTAAATTCTGTGCATCTTAAAATCATGAATTCAAATAGTGTTCCTAGCATGGTGAGCAGCTAAAATGTCAGGAATCTGGCTACGGTTCCTGAAGTCCCCTGAAAATCTTCAATGAAGCTGCTAAATCCTTTCCGGACCAATCGTGCTGCCAAAATCATGAAAAATCAATAAAATGCTGTTCAAGTAATCGACCAAATGCGTGCCTACGTTTTACCAACCTGGACATGTAAACTAAGGAACCAGCCCCGGAAGAAATGGTAATATTATTCCATAATGAACCGTAACTTTCTGGCCATTTCCGAACTTTACTTTACACTCCCTTTCAGAGCTCTTTTCATTCTTTAATGTAATAATCTTTACAAAACCTTCTTTTATTTATGCTATTTTAAATTTATGTTGTAATTCTAAATCTCTAGTCCTTAGATTAAATTCTCCTTTCTTATGATGGTGGTTCATTTACTATATTATATATATATTTTGTGTGATTTATTAATGTCGTTTATTTTTAATTATATGCCAATAATCTTTCGACTCGATGAGCTCCTTTGTCCCATTTGCTTTGTGCAAATAATATAATATTAATTCTGATAGTAATTCTCGCCCATTAGAACTAGGTTTATACAGTTCTATTAATCATCGAGTCGAAAGAAATTATTAAATGTTTGTTATTTTTATAATTGGCTAATAATAAATTATTAGCTCCATTTCTAATCTATGCCCCAGCTATTTTCTCATGTTCACCAATATTTAGTTATTCATATATAATGTTAAAATGTTTTTGCAAAAGGGTCGATAAAGGAATCAACTAAATATATTCTAATTCAAATTGTTTTTACTATCTATTAATATTCAGGAAGGGCACGATGTTTGGGGCATAATTAATATAATTTTATAAATGCTTTAAAATAGTTTTAGTTAAAAGCTCATTTGACTTTAATTAATTTGATCAAGTCATCACGTAGAGCATTCTATAATAAATTGGGTTTTATTATTCAAACGGTGACTATCAAGTCATCATCTTCGAACGTTGCTGACATAGGGCAATCTTCCGCTCCATAGGCTTGTCGGTGGTAATATTACTGTTATTTTAAATTATAGAGGAAGAAAGCACTTCCTCCTCGCTTTTCTCTCCCCTATATTATATTCGGAACACCAAAGGTTCATAGTTATAACTCGGCCTGGCTTACCCCGTGTTCACGTTTCCTTAAAGGGCAGTAAGACTTGTCAAATACAAGCCGCCATACTACTTAAACCACCAACCAGTGATTATCTTTCCTTTTCATTTATAGCTCATAATTCATCAGCACCATTACCTCTCTGTTCCAGTAAAGCTCGCTCTTATGCTTGTAATTCATAAAGAAGTGATTTCAATTAAAGTCGAACAAATTCTCAGTTATCTCAAATTAAATAAGTTTTCTAATAAAGGTTAAAGTTATGCCCTAAATACATATCTTGCTCTTCATGAATGGATTTGCGAATGTGAAAATAAATCTCACATTCTTCTGTATAAAATAAGAATCATAATTTCCTTTACAACTGAATACCTTTATCTGCCTTTATTTTCTTGTTGGGGGCATAGACAGATAGAGCTCCATAATATTGCATAATACTTGTTGGCATATAATAGGAACTGCCATTCTTATTATAATTATAAACTCTGTTTAAGGCTAGAGGTGATCAATATAATCATCATTTAAAATTGAACAAAACCATTACTATTATTATTAAAATATTTTATTAACACACTTGGTTTCTTAAGTCTTTTATTCAATAATTATTTTAATGTTAAGGCTCGCTGTCTGTGTTGGCAACCCGAACATATACATATGATTCGATTTAAAATTATCTTTCATTAATTCATTATCTGATATTAGTGTCAGTTCAGGGGTCTCTAATCATCACCAACTGTTGAGCTAGTTTCTTGGCGCATATCACTGTGCCGTTGATTTAGATCGTTCATTGATCTGAGCTGGTGAGTTGGGTTTGAATTCAGTTTGAACCGATTGAGTTTGAATCCGACTTGCAGTTTAGGTGGTGGACTTTTTTTTGACCGGTACAATATGCTGTTGAGCTTCCTGGGCTTTTGCATTTTCTGCATACTGATTAATGCAATTTTTTTCCCCAGAATAATCTGACACAAAGAGTATTGATTTTTTTTTTATGAATGTATTTGTAATTTTGATTATGGGAAGGTAGTAATTGATCTTGCTCATTATTTTGATGTTCAGTAGAGCTATCTTGCCCTGAAGTGACAGGTAAACTGTGGAGAGTTTATCTATAATCTTCTTAGTAGCATAGTTTATGTTGTTTTGGATTTCTTTTGACATGGCGGTTGCAGATTTGTGTATCACAAAGCCCAGGGAGTTTTGAAGTTGAGCTGTAAATTTTGTATTGATCCTCTTCCCAGAGCTAATTTTCCTTACAGCAGATTTCTGTTGATTTATGCTTAGACTGTATTCAGATGTGTATTTATCTAGTATTCTGAAGAGTGTGTTGAGGTGTTTTGCTGATGGCAAGACCACCAAGATGCCATCCATGTAGGCAATGTTTTTGAAGTTTTGGGATGAGCACTCCTGGCAGTTGCACTTCTAGCTCCTGAAGCAGAAGGTTTATGGGGGAATCTTGGGGAATGGAGAGATCAGAATGGAGAGATCAGGTCTAAATCTTTGTGTCATGTTTCCATTGGGAGTAATGTGTATCATTCTATTGTTTATTAGGTTGTCAAGGATGAGCATTATTTCTCTTGATATTGAGTAGTAATCCAATATGTCTAAGAGTTTGTTGACTCTGACATTGTGATTCTAAGAGAGGAAAATGCACATAATGTTTTGGAATTTACCCTTATTATATTCAGTAGAATAGTAATTATTGTATATGATGAATATTTAAATATTAGAAATTTGTGAATAAATCAAATTGTCAAAGTAATTTTTTGTTTTTATTTATTTTTAAAAGAAATTTCATTTCCCTTAGGGTGTATACAGATTCTATTATCAGCCATTCAGAAATTCGAATTTTTCAGGAACATATTTACCACCTCTTTCCCCAGTAGCTCTTGAAAGGAGGAAGATTTAATTTAAGCAAAATAATTCTTCATATTAAAAAGTTTGCCAATCTCTGAGCTATCAAAAAAAAAAAAAAAATCACTCTACTAATAATATTTTCAAGATTACTCAGTCCAGATTCGAACTTTGGTTACAGGCATATATATATGTAAATAAAATAAAACGTTCATTATGAATAAATAGTGTAATAAAAACGACTATAACAATGATAATATATTTATAAAAACTATAACAAACCACAGAAGTATTTTCACTTAGTCTCCTAACCTTTTTCAACTGTCATTTAAATATAAATATAGCGGAAGTAAACCTCATTAAGTTACGGTCACGATTCGCGAATTTTAACAGATTGTCCATAGATTATAGATGTTCTATTTCTATTTATGAAAATTTCTTCTTTAATTTTTATTATGGTTTCTCTCCTAATAAAGAATCTTACGGTTTAATTAAATATTTAACAGCAGCAGCAATAATAATAACGTAGGCTGCTACGAAAATAAATCTAAAATAATTCAACCGATTTTTGGGTACACACTTTTTTGGATTTTAATAGAATAATTTGAATAATAATTTTTTATATTAATAGTAATTTAAATTAAATTCATATTAGAAAGTGAATAGTGAGATGTATGAAATTAATACGACTGAGAGAGATAGGAGAATATTGAAACCGATATTTTGTTAGTTCAGTTTTTATTTTTTACAGTCAGTCCATTATTAAAAAATTGAAATAAAATTTATTAAATCAATATAATTTTTTTTATAATGTTACAAAAATAAGCTATTTCAGAGTTAATGATTGCAATATTGCGAACAGAAAAAAAAATTCTAATTTTTAATGATTTTAATTGAAAAAAAAAAAACCCCCAAAACTAATATACACATAATAAATAAAAATTCTTAATGTGAAGAAAGATGGATGACGAGTTTCTGTAGAATTACTAGAATATCATTAATTCAAACATCCATTATCAAAAAAAAAAAGTCCTACTATCTAAACAATATTTCAAAAGTGATTTTTAAACTTTTATAATAAATAAAACTAATCTATACATATATTTACCGACAAATTAAAAAAAAATGTTTTGAAATAAAAAAAATATATATTTTTTTACAAATCTGAAAACGTCCGGAAACCAGGTATTTTATCTATATTGTATATTTAAACAGTAACTCAAAAAAATTGTTTTCTAATTTTAATATAAAAAAGTTGATTTCTATATAAATAAAAATTAAAAGATGAGTCTTTTAAAAACTATACAACTGTTGATAAACAGGGTAACTTAAAGCAAGCTATATGTTCACTTTTCAAAAGATTACTCGAAATCAGTACTGTGAATTCCATTTAACATTTTAAAATATAAAAATGCTTTATATCCTTGGGACTTATAGATTTAATAAATATAGTTTTATATAGATGGATTCTTTATATAATTAATACCTTTTAATATTAAATGTGCTTTAAAATATATATCCAAAAAATTCTAATAGGGACAGTGCCACATAAACACAAATAGATGAAAAGTTAACAGATGGAGATTATTATATTCTATTTAAAAATGTTATGAATTTTAACTTACTTAAATCTAAAGTCTATTAAGGAATATGCTAATTTATAATGTAATAAAAATGATTAGTAAAGATTTGCATTTTAATTGAAATTTAATTATTGTGAATAGATGAAGGCTAAAAAATATGCAATAATTCTTTATGTATTTTACAAAAAAAATTAATTATGATAAGCAAAAATATTAATTTACAACAGTTATACCAAACTGAAATGACATCATATAGTAATTATTTGTTTGAACCACTTTAAGCAAAAGGGAATCAATTTTTGATTATTAACCTAAATTATCTTTAAAATACTACATTCCTTCTATGATTTTTTTACAATACTTTATTTAACTTTTGTTAACAGTTTTGACTACCTAACAGTCTTTCTCAGATAAAAACAACAATAACTGCATCATACTATTTACTTCATTTTATATATTTACATGTACAATTACTTGCTTTTATATAATATTTTAAAACACATTATATATTGTTTCTATAAAATTAATATTAAGGAGGGCATTGATAACATTTATATGAATACATTTGAAAAAAAAAAAATCACAAAACACAGTTTTAGACAAATTTTATTTTATAAAGATATATATAAATGACTTTTTTAATTTTAATGCAAATACTAAAAAATAAAGTTGAATAAAAAAATAACATTTTCAATTAAAAAAAAAAGAGAAATATATAATAAAATCAAGTTATTAGATATTATAATGAAAAAATAAATTATTAAAGGGATAACAGAAAATAACACATAATATACAAAAAGAAATTCAATAATAAAAATGGTATCACAAATTGATATTTAATAGTTTAAGTAATAAAAATATAAAGAGCAAGTAATTTCTATTCAAATAAAATTTTTTATAAAGAAGTAAAAAAAAAGTAGGAGAATTTGAAAATCGCAATTACACCATTAGAACATCAGAAATTAATATTAAAAAGCAGAAAGAAAAATTTATAAACATAAATAACAAATATAATATTTAGATTTAAAAACAAATGTTATAAAAATATCAAAGAGGATAAATAAAATTATGAATGAAAATAATAACATACAAATAGTTAACAAAAAAAATAACTTAATTATTTTGAATAATAAATATTTAAATAAAAACAAAAACAAAAATGACTTAAATAGTATTTATAAAATAAAAATGTAAACAAAAAATGTATACTAAATATGCACATAGGTAAAACAAAGATTAAATTACAATAAGAGTTAAGAAATATAAATATACTAAAAATATTATATTAATATACATGCAAAAACATATGACAGATTTAATAAAAATATTAAAAATAAACAGAAAATAAAATAAACCATCTTTATTAAAAAAACAACAACAAAACAAACAAACCATATCTTAAATGGAATAATGATTCTGAAAGAAATTTCTTATGATTAATATATATGAAGTGTACATATATATGCATATAATAAAGAGAAAAAATGTATAGTAAGTAAAAAAATACATCTAGATTAATTATATATTATACTAGTATTTAAATATTACATATTCAACCTGTATTCAGCCCATCTCTTTTTTGTGCATTTAAATGGGTATATTAAGGTACTATATATAAGGGGTCAGAATGAATCATGGTCAACATGGGTATGACAGTGGCATCAACAAGAGCTTTGAGGATTCCATCATCAGATTTTCAATGATATGGATAGTTGAAGAGTGGAGAAGATTGAAGTTCTGCCCATTAAGGTTTGTAGATTTGCTATTTTAATATAGAACTGAGCACCAATTATATATATGTGTGGGAGATGATGATTTGACCAACTGATGTGTGCTGGTTTAGGGCAAAATACGTATATAGGAGACTATCAATCTTTTCCACATGTATGTAGTCATGTTTTTCACATGTGTGTGGTCATGTGTATCGGTTATATTAGATGGAGTGAATGATTGATGAGAGCTTGAAAGTCTGGGTTCAAATCCCCTGTTAATTACATCTAGATTAAGTATATATATACTATACTGATATTTAAATATTAAATAAAAAATAATAAAATGTAAATATTAAATTTATATATTTTTTGGTATTAGTGATTATAGAACAGACATAAAAAAATATTATTAAATTGATATTTAAAATAAACACAATAAATTTTTTTTTTTAAAAGTCATATAGAGATAGCTATAGAAAAGTTTAATACACCTGGGTCTCATTTTATGAGGATTATTTTAATGTGATTTTGAAGTTATGCGATTCATGTTTCTTCTTAATATCTTTCATATTTCACTATATTTATTAGATATCAAGAAATTTAAATTATTAATAACTTATTTTGACTTGAAATACTTTTTTTTTCAAAAATATAATGTTATATTAGCAGCTAACATAAATATGGCATGAAGCTGTATTTAAATCTTAGCTTCTATATAAATAACCTACTTATACTAATGAGTAAATAATAATAATGGATTTATACTTACATATAAAAATATCGCAATAAATATTCAAAAATTTTAAACTTTTAAAACGTATTTTGTTAGATATAACAGACATAAATAATTTTTTAGATTGTTAAAATAAATAACGAAGATTTTATTGATGTTGTAAACTGAAAATAATCTTTCTAATGATAATGTATAATCTTTTTGTTTTGATTGCAATCTCATTTTTTTAATATAGGTACAGAAAACCATTAACACAGCACAAAATTGTAAGTGGTACTAGTTGTACATCACATCACGAATCTGATTTATTATCAGTTCACAAATGAATGCATATTGTCAAAATAGTGGTAATGATAAAATATGTATGAAAAAATTTAAAATTAAATACTGTAGTTAATAAAAAAAGTTTATCTTGTATTAATTTTTTTCAAATATTTGAAATTTTTTATTAGTCATTTTTTTAATGCGAATTTTAAAATAATTTTTCCTTGTTGCTTTGCTTTTATGATATCAGAAAATTACAGAATCTATCCCCCATTTTTCAAGATAAGTTAAGTCTATTTCTGTGAAATTTCTTTTGTGTGCATTTTCTGAGGAACCTATCTACCACAAAAAATGAGACCCAGGTGTGTATATATATTTAAAAAAAATACAGTATTTTGAAAACTGAGAGGAAATTATTTATGAGCTATTAAAGCATGTAATTATATGTAATTATTTTTAAATTTAAAACAATTTTGTAGAAGATAAAAATAATCTAAATTGAAAAACCGTTTGCTAAAGTAATGAATTATTTAATAATAATAGAAACCTATTTACTCAAATGGAAGTCAATCTCTGATAATGTGCTATTTCTTAAATATTATAAATCTCTGTGCCCTCTCCTGCCAGTAAGAATTTAAAAAACTTAAGTAAATCACTTAAGTTTAGAGCTACATTCTATATACTGTAATGGTCAGCAAACGTGTGACTCGTAAACATAGTGCAGAATTCGACCACCATACAGAACAGCAGCACCATCGAGTAGCGAAGCCACCCATGGTATTGAGTTCGAACATAGATTATCAGTTCCACAATACAATCCACGAAACAACGCATCTGATGCGACATTAGTAAATATTTTCTTAGGCACGGTGGTCAGGGATATGCAAGAGACTCATGATTTTCTCGAGTTAGCCAATAACCAAACTAATATTAATTAAACATTCATATTTACATAATCGAGGAAATATTATATAGAATGGGTATCGAATAAATGAAACGTAACTGCAGACGTATAGTTTAAAATTATTTATTAATACATTTTAATAACACAATCTAATAATATTTTATGGACTAACAGCTTCAGTAGCGGGATTTGCGACATGATTATATTTTAAAGAATACATTTATTTATTTAGACATTATTTTATATTGAGGATTTCAGTAGCAGTATTTCCAATACTAAAATGTTTACAAAAGGAATACATTTATTTGAAGGCGTAATCTAGCTACCTAAAATTCTCGAGTAAGTATTTCTAATGCATGCCTTGGGGAATTTATATCTTTGCAATGCAAGAGTCTAAAGTAAGATTTAAGAGTAGCGACGGACATATATTTATTTAATTAAAATATTTATTTTATGACTAAGGGCAAACATTTATTTGAGAGTGAATTATGAAGATAATGCAGAGGCGGAGTGATATATAGAATAATAAAACTAAGTAAAGGAACACGTGGTACGCTTTAGAAAGGCGATATGGAATGGCAGTATATCGAAACTGCAATGCCGTGAATGAGTTTATAAGAATGTCGGGCTGGTCTCTGCCATCGGCCCGACGAAGTAAGGTGTCACATAAGCATAACCAGGGACAAGCGGTCCGTGTTGCAGTTTTGCCGGCTGGCTGCATGACATTGTCAAGTCCTACGGGAGCACCCATTATGCCCACTTGTGTAGGATGACTGGGGTTAATTTCAACCCTGAAGAATCCGGAAATTTCATGGCAGAATGGGTCATCGCGTCTCTAAAACGTAACACATGTATACTGTATAAACGGTTATGATGAGATTTAAGTAGATTTCTGACTTGACCCTACATTACCAACATTTACTCAAGAACTCTGGAGACTCTCAAAGAAATGGCATTTTCTAGAATTATTCATTAGATTTAATAAATACAATATATATAAACTGGGAGTTATTACAACTAATATGCCAGCCATTTGCGAAGTAGTAGACCCTGCATTACAATAATGATGCACTGAATGCGTGTCGATTTATATGAAAGTAAAGTTATTTAGGAAAGTAAATATTAATGAAAATTGGACACGCATTCATTGTTTTAAGCGATCATAGATTTAAACTTTGAAATTTGAGACGATTATGAGCATGCAATAAGTAAATAATAACTATAGATAGAATGTAGATTTGAGAAATACGCACCCAAGAAAGACAGAGTGAGGTAAGCTAGATTATTAGAGAAATTTACATATTAAATTAATTATTCAGTTTTAGTTATACATATGGTAGTTTTACATTTTATAATTTAGATAAGTAGTATGAAGAAGAGCTATAGCATATTATTAGAGTACTCTAGAGTTTGAACACAGACAGGTACCTGTTTTATAAGAAGTTTTCTGATTCCATTAGTTTAGCAGCAAAAAGTTCACGAGTGGCAATTCTTTCTTGTATTTAGATATTTCATTTAATTTCACAGCAGCAGCAGCTTTGTCATTTATTTCAGGCAGCAGATCTTCATGGTGAATTTATGACGGGCAATGGAAAGTTCAGCATCCGATAGGCCATCACCCAATGGAGAATAATCTAGGTGCTTTACTTGGTCATACTTTGGCAGGAACAAATTATTTTTATATTTTTGGAGACTCAGTGATCAAAAAGCTAAAGTTTAAGTGAATGTCTCCAGCAAGTCTAAGATGGCCTCTTTTTTATCTTGATCTTTCACATTTTTGTTAAGATATTTTTAGGTTCTACTTAATCTGCCCTGAGGATAATCAATGCATTTTGTTGGTTTTTAATTAAAGAATGCTGCCATTCTATTGTTTACATTTTACGTTTACTAATAACATTTTGGGGAATTTTTATTTAATTAATCTATTATCTATCACTGACTGATGCTTTTAAATTTCAAAAACAAAAAGGGAACATAAAATTATTTTAACTTTTAATTAAATATTATATCAGATATTTTTAGAATTATTATTAAACGAAATTTAAACAAAGCAATAAATACGAACTTTATAATCCAAAATAAATGATTAAAATTATACAAAATTATATAACTAAAAGAAATCTAAATTATATTATTTTATCCCTATTTATTGCCTTTAATTTGAGATCGAAATGTGTGCATGTTTATGCTGAATTCTACATATATTTATACATTTTTGATATTGTTACACACACAACTCGATACCAAAAGTTTAAATTTGGGCGGGATAGACCGGTCAGTGAGAGATGACAGAAAAAGGTGAAACTTAAGATTCGAATACAAATCTTACTGTTTCAATACACCAACTCTTACAGACCATGCTTAAATCAGGGCTTGAGTCTATTGTGTGCCTGATGTTATAATCAGATATTCAATTATAAAAATATATTTAACCCATTGCAGGAGAAAGACAGTGTATCATTTTTAATTGTACAAATACATTTGTACAATTGAATATTTGATT
Organism: Epiperipatus broadwayi; assembly: GCA_028023455.1. Taxonomy (NCBI): domain Eukaryota; kingdom Metazoa; phylum Onychophora; class Udeonychophora; order Euonychophora; family Peripatidae; genus Epiperipatus; species Epiperipatus broadwayi. The sequence continues at coordinate 8,576,892 of JAQFVV010012426.1, read as the reverse complement.
ATAACATCAGGCATACAATAAACGCAAGCCCTGATTTAAGCATGGTATGTAAGAGTTTGTGTATATAGAATGTACACTCTATACTTAAGTGATTCACTTAAGTTTTTTAAATTCTTACTGGCTGGGAGAAAATTCTTATGGCAGGAGAGTGCATAGAGATTTATAATATTTAAGAAATAGTGCATTATCGAAGATTGACCTCCGTTTGAATAATTTTAATAATAATATAATACATTATAGTATGTATGGATATAGGTTATATATATATATATATATATATATATATATATATATTGCTTTGTATGTTGGCATATATATATATATATATATATATATATAGGAACCCGGTTATATATATATATATATATATATAACCGGGTTCCTCGAAGCTGTATTTATTTAACTGGGTTTTAATATCTTTTATAATAATTTTTGGAATCTAAACTTTAATAAGTTTAACATTTACTTTAATTTTATGGGAATGGACTGGCTCTTCAAAAAGAGGGCAGACTACCATTGGTATCTTAACCATCAATGATACCCATAGCCAGATCAAGCTATAGAAAGCATAACCTGACTATATTTCCTGACCATAGCCCACATTGACTGCTGGAATCAACTCCTGCCATCCAAAGCATTTTATTTGTTTTGAGGATCAAACTCAGGCACCAGACAACAATGTTATATAGTCAGCATGCTTTGGACAACAGGCATACAATTCAGCACTTGATATATCCCAGGCTAGCTCATACTCTGTATCAGGGTCCAGCACATTTGACACATAAAATAACTATACTCTTAAATTAATATTGCAATGACAAGAGAAAAAGAGAATAGGCCAACTAATACTTAAACAAACATTATTATTTATTTACACACACATATACTTAACATAATATAATAATAAATTTTACACAAGGAAATATAAATGATGACTTTAGACTATAGTTATAATAGTCCATTAAAATTTATTTCATTTAAAATCAAGTGTCTATTTAGTTATTTAAAGTAACTTTACCTAGGTTTTCATTTCTGTGTATTTTCCAACCAGTTGGCTTTTTGGTTTTCCATCGATGGCTTCATGGCTTTCCTTTCAGATTTCTGTTGAACAATAGGAGAGAATATGCAGCAGCTTCTACTTTATAATCTTGGCATTGGTTCCAGGTATTGATTCAGGTGGGCTAGTTGATGCCTGAGGGCTTGGAGCATGAAGCCCTGTTGGACACTCATGGCTTCTGCATTAACATTGACTGCAGCAGTAATGACTGATTTACTACTGCACTAAAATTTCTGAATGTCTGTGGGCATTCTTTATAAAGAACACAAACTCCAGCCTAATAGCAATGTGAACTGTATATCAATAACACTAATAGTAATCCTGACTATATATTACAAATCTGACTGAATTACAGATTAAAGCTGTGACTAAATGGCAATAGGTCATAGTAACTTTATATACTTTTTCTCTCTCATTGTTTCAATTTCTTATCATTATTTTTAATTTTCATTACAACTTGAATGTTTTTTCTTAATTAATTTTTACATTTTATTAATCTAATGGATTTTTACATTTGTTTTAATCTAATCTTTTCTTAGATTAATCTACTATCACTTTTATGAGATACTTTACATATTTTGCTTTTAATTAATTCAATCAGCCATCTTTTAAATTAATTCCATTTTTGAAAGTTTTCTTTTACAAACAAATTTTATTCTAACTTTCCATATTTACTTATTTTTAAAAAAGGAGAGCGTTTATAAATCTTTCCCTACCCTATTCTCAAGGCAAAGCTTTATTCACTTTTCAAGGAAAATATAACAATCTTTTTTATTTTTAAAACTACATCTTAAAACCACTTTTTAATTAATTATAACTTTATGACTATTCTTTCAAATAAATTTGATCATAATTTTTTTTTTAAATTATGAAACGTAACACAAGATATAAATGAGTTTTATACATATATCTCTCACTAGTGTTATAATATATTAAATATGTTTAGTTTTTAATTTTATGGAATTTATTACATGTATATATATAATATGAATAATAGTAATTATGTATAATATAAAAATAATAGTAATTACATTTGTAAATATATCGATAACTATATATAAAGTAAAATTATGTTTTATGCAATAAAATAATGTAATACAGTTATTTTTTAGATTTGAAAAAGATTGCTAAGTAGTCAAAGTGATCATAGAGGAGTTAAATAAAGCATTGTAAAAATGTATTCAGGTATAAATGAATAAAGCATTGTAAAAAATACATTTTGGGTGCAAATTTTTATAGATTTGTTATAAGCAATGCAATATGAATAGAAGAGGTTCCATGTATTTCTACATTATGTGTGAGCCATGTATTAAACATTAATACTTTTTATATTTGAAAACTGAAATTACAACAATTTCTAAATGTTTTCACAATAGCATTAGAATACAATTTTTCTTTTAAATAAATAAATAAATGAAAAGCACAAGTTAAAGCAAATAAAAGTTTTCTAGAAAGCCAAATAATAAAACTTCTAGAATAAAGATAGATTTAATTATCTAGTTTTCTTTGCTGATTTTGTTTCGTTATGAGAGATTAAATAAACATATAGTTAAATATATAAGGTGTGTGTGTGCTGTTGTTAAATTCCCTTGAATATAATTTTATAATTTGCAAACTTATTTGAATACTAATATGGGATGGAAAAAAATATTGTTGAATTATTTATGTAAAGATAGTATTTTTATTGAAAATGATAATAATACATATACTTGGTCTATTAATTTGAGAGACTAAGATATTTTCAATAATTTGCACACTAAATATTTGTGAATGAATGCGAGTATACACATGAGGAGAGAGACAAGTAGACATTCAAAAATATAGTGTAACGGGATTTAATATACCTTTTAGATCTATTCTAAGTCTATTTATTTATTATTTTACTTTATTAATTATATTAATCTTTGTTATGATTTTCAAGACCACATTATTCAAGCAGAGAAGTAAAATATGATCAATACTTATTACATATTAATCATACCCCCAGTCAGATCGAGATTTAATAAAAATATTAGAACAACGGTCACTTTTCCAGTCAGAGGTAACTCTCGCTGGCTAAAAGAAATATGCCACATCTCATGGTGATATTTATAATGGGTTTAAATCCTAGAGTTCCATCCAATACTTAGACTGGACCCCAAGAGATGATATTACTACACGTCTATGTCTAGCTAAGATAGGATGCACTTCCACAAGTGCCAATAACGGCTATGGGTTAATATTAAGATAAATTTTAACATACGATCCTTTAAAGCATTTCACTAATAAAATGTATACAATTATTTACATTATAAGGCTCAAAGGCATATACAAATAATAATTAAGATCAATATGACCTTTAAAAGTCCTATGCAGACGGTTCTCATGTTTGGAGAAAGTGCATGCCAATTTTGTGTGAATGATAGTTGCTTTCACCATATTACAGATATATAAATCGCTATATTATTAATTATTACATCTATATAAACTAATAAAATTCAGTGTCTTCAGGTAGCTAAAAATAAGAAACATTTTCCCCCCTGTGATATATAAATTAAATTTGTGCAAGTAATAGGCCGATTTAAAAATCAGGCTTATAATAAGTTCAAACCCTAATTTAGGTATAGTCAGTAATTATTGGTTTATTTAAAAGAATAAGCTCTGATTATAGGTGGACTACATATTGATGGGAGAAAGTGTGCATGTGTGAAGAGTAGTTGCTTTCATAATATAATATCACCCACAAGCACACACACATGCACACGCACACACACACACACATATATATATATATATGTTAAATATAAATGTTAGGATATTTAATCCAGAAATGTAGACATAAATTTAAATTATTAGTTTTTATTCAAGCTAAGCATGCTTTTAATATATTACATATCATAATCATAGCTCCTTTAAGTTTATTATGATTTGTTATTATATGTACTTGTTAGCTATTTGTTGATTGTTTTATATATATGTAAATATCTTTAGAGAACCTCCTTTTTTAAAAGAGAGACACTGGTTTCTTTTTTGTTTATAATCATGTAGAAGGTAATCAAACTTCCACATAGTGCCACTAAAGAAGATGTTAAAACTGCAAGGATACTCTCACCTGCAGTCACAGAATAAAGTTTTTGTCCAGGCCTCCTTGATCTTTATTTTTCTATCCTCTCTGTCAGTACAAATGGTATTAGCTTTGGAGAGATCAAATTTATGGCCTGATTGTTGTTCATGCTCAAAGAATATCGATGAGTACTTATTACTTCTTTTGACCCTGTTATATAAGTAGTTGTGTTGAGCCAGCCTTGTGGACAGGATTGCTTGTATCTCTCCATAGTATGCATATTTACAGTAGGTTTGATTGCAATTGATTTTATAACTTATTTGATGTGCTGCTTTCTTGGTCAGTTTATTTCTAGAGTTATTCAAAAATTTGTTTAGAGAAGAAGAGGAGTGAAAACTTATATTTTATATATATATATATATATATATATATATATATATATATATATATATATATATATATATATATATATATATATATATGTAGCCCTTTGGTTTATTCCATCTATAAACCAAATATAATAAAATGAAGTAATTGTGGAAAATTTTTTTTTTTTTTGATATAAAGAAAAGTTAAAGGTTTTTATTTGAGAAAGTAATGGTTATATAGCTCAAAAGCAACATATATAGAGACAGTTTGTGTTTGTATGAAATATCTATTACTAAAGAGTTGATGAGAATTAAGATTGAATCAATTGTCAGTAGCTTTAGTTAACAGTTTCTTTCTAGAGAACAAGTTTAGAGTTATAGGAGATTGTGGTAAATATTTATGTTTATGATTATCAGAAATTATAATTGATTTTATGCTTGCAATTATAAGAAATTATGATGAATATTTGTGTTCATATAATCTGAATAATCAGTTTGCTATTGGATGGTCTGCACATGTGTGTGTGTGTGTGATACAGATATATGGGTTTGATTTTTTTTCCTTTCCTTTATAAAAATTTGACATAATTTTCTATATTATTTAAAATGTAAATCTAAATAAGAAATTATTTAGATTCAATGAATGTAGCCTTTGTTTGACAAGAAAAATGTTAGTAGGCTTAATTTTTTAATTAGAGTTTCGTTGACTAAATTTTATAAATTGGTCATCAATGTGTTAATTAAAGAGCTCTGGTTTCAGATCAGACAAAGTTATTAAAGGGGTAACACCTTAGAAAGAGTTATTGTTCATTCTGAGTAGGGATTTTTTTTTGATTAGACTTGAAGAGAAACCACTGGGGGGGGGGTAACATCTGTTTTCTTTTTTCTTTTATCCTATAAAAACTGGAAAGAGAAAAGTAAAAGGGAAGAAACTTTTGCTGATTGAGAACTGAGCTAACTAACTAAAAAAATTAATATCTCTAAAGGTATTTTTTTTTCACCAAGTTTTTAATTTTCTTTCTCAGAATTTGATAATGAAGTTAAGTTGTATAGTAGACCAAATATGAATTTCTAATTAATCCAAAAATGGTGCATATCTCCTTTTCTCAAAATTAATTATGAAGAAGTCAACTTTTGATAAGATATTTTCTGCTGAGTGTAACAATTTATCCAGTCTGCTTATAAAATCTCCTGCAAGGAGAGAATTGTCAAATTTCTTTTATCAAATTAAAAGACCAATTCAGATTATAATAAATATATGGCTCTTTAAAATTCATTTAAAGAACTGCAGCAATCTTCTGTATAATGTTTTAAAAGTTGATTCATGTTAGTAATCAGAAATTGCTTGTTCTATAATTTGAATCTTTAAATGGAAAAGAAGAAGAAAGGAAAACAAAGTGAATTCAAATCCAGAAAAACTCATCAAGTGAAAGGTAACCAATAGAACTTTTTTAAAATTTATTAATTCTCCGGTAGCTACACTTTTGATTTAAAATAACTATCTAGGTTTTTTTATCTATCTTGATTCAAATGACTGTCTGATGTGCCATTATATAGCTATCTCAAGTAAAATGAACTAAACATATTAATTGATTAATGGACAGTGGAAGGAAAAGAAGTTTAAAGAGACTATCTCTAATGTTGATATTTATTCTTTATTTTATTTCGTTTATATAATATGTCATTTATTTTTTATTATTATTATTATATTTCATTTTGTTTATATGCTATGTCACACTCTGATCACTAGATTATTTAATTTAATATTTTGTTTATGTTTAAAATGTGTGAAGGAAAGAAAAGAAAATGATTTTGATACCATTTAAGTATAGATGCTCACGTAAATTTAGACTTAAAAGTAAAGAGAGAAATGATATAAATATTTTATTATTCTTAACAAAATTTTAATTTGTGCTTAATAGTAGATATGAAGAATGAGAGGATGGTCATAAAACCCATTATTATGCTGTGAGTGTTGATCTGTTATTGGTATAGATATTGGGTATGTTGTTGGCTTGACTGGTTAAAATTGAAATAATTCATATATGTATTGATTTGGGATCTGGTTAGTCTTTGTCATTTATCTAGGCTGGAATCGATGTATGTGTGGGCATATTTAAAGCTATAAATGCTTGTCATTACTAATGTAAAGTAATCCTACCACCCAATAGATGGGAAATAGCTGTCTCCTGATTTAGATACCATGGCAGTTGGAGGACTAAGTTTCTCTCCATTTATTTATTAAGATAGGGAATTATTAATAAAGTTACTGTTTATTTGTAGAAAATGTTTTGCATGCCAATATAGAGAGTGGGTATCTAGGCAGAAGCTCCTTACACAATTCTGGATCTTAGGAAAGATCTCTCTCTGGCTCAAGCAAATAGTTTAAGTTTGAAGTTGATACTGTTGTTGTTGTTTTTTTTAATTTCCCTTACCAAGATGTGCGCGTTATAAATACTGCATGGTGATGTGAGATATGAAGAGAGTTTTTCTTATGTGGGACAGAAGAAAATTGCCCTGAAAGGTTAAGGATTCAGTCAGATGTATATGTATGATGAAGAATTACAAAGATTTTAATTAATAAACTAACCGATCTGTATTGATTTTTTTTGAATGATGGTAAATTGAGGTCATCAGGCTGAGTGGACATACTGACCTAAGTAAGATATATACAGTCAAAATGTAAAGATCTGACAAGCATGAATGTAAAAGTGTGGGTTTTGAATTGAAACCCGTTTGCCAAATTAGTAGGGTAATTTTGTGACGTATAATCCTTCTTCATTGGAAATGTGAAAATTATTACTTGATAAAATGATTTAGAAATTTAAGATTATTTCACATTGCTAGTTAGAATAATTGAAACGAATATACTATTTTGGAATAGTCCAATGGACAATGTTTACAATAAAAGGAGGGGGAAGTAGAAATTTGTAGGTTTTCTTCTCTTTCAAGATAAGTTTTCTTAAAGCTAAAAATATACGGAATTCTGTTTCCACCGTTTGTATTTATTATTATTGTTAATTATTTATTTAATAAATGAATGGGTCAAAACAAGAAGTGAGTTATCCAAGAAATTAGTTAACTCAAACATGTATTTGAATAATAGTCCTGAATAGATCAGAAGCATATATTTGTGTAACAATATTATAATTTAGTGTGTTTTTGTTTTAATCTATATCATTATTATTTCATGTAATAAAGTTTTGTTATTGTTATAAGATTATATTGTGTTTTGCGTTTTGGTGTTTCAAGTATCTCCAGAATCTATATATCCAGCACCTATATTTAAGGTAATATTAGTTCATATTTAAATTTAATTATTCATTTTCTATTGATGATTTATTTCCAAGATCGATTTGCAGTAGTCATTATTATATTGTTCCCCTATTCGATTCACATAGTTAATTTTATATTGATAATCTGTTTCCATGATTGATTTACAGTATTAATTTTATCTTGAATATTTCGATATTCGATTAATATAATTCATTTTATATAAGTCATTTTATAGACTTCATTTTCACACAATTTATTGTTATAATTAATTTGCATAATCTGATTTTATGAATTATTTCCGTACGTTACTCTCATAAGTAAATTTTGATTGATTTATCTGATTGATGTCCATGGTTTACTTCCATATTTTACTTTAGCAAAACAAAATTATTAAGGTTATTAATTAACATAGATTAGAAATAATAGAATAAAATGACAGGGAATAGTTAAATTAAGTTTAATAAATTTAATCTTTTGATTCATTGTAATGTTGTGAATATTGGGAGCAGACATAAAATCCCTTTCCTGCTCTCGGTGTTTAGAATGATTCCCACTATTGAACTTGTATTAAAATCTATTTTGGCATATATGGGATCATATCCATTACAGTGTAATCACTTATGTGGGCACCTCTTGACAGATCTAGACCTTGAGAAAGAGCAGTTCAATTATTAATCTAAGAGCTAGTTTGGAAGTCAAGTAGCTTATTATAACAACATTATTATACTATAATAAATTATTATACGATTATTAAAACAGGGATCATGAATTGATAGTTGATCTAGAGATATATGTGTATTTGGAGAAATAAGATTAGGAATTCTCAGATTAGAGAACATAACACAGACATTCCGTGTTATATAATTGTAGCTATTGAAAGTGATAGATGCTGAGAACAAAAAAAAACAAAGTAATGGAATTAAATGAGGAGATTTATTTGTGATAAATGTTATCTAATGTTCAATTAAATAATAAGTTTCTATTATGAATATATATTATGAGTTCTCTGCATTGATTACTGATTTGTTTCCAGTCAGATATAAACGAGAACTGCATATAGCATTTTCTGTAGTTACCACTCGAGATCAAATATTTATAATAAAGTTGCGGAAGAAAGTTGTCTCATTAGTATGAATTTTATAATAAATTTATCATGAAATATTTGCATGACTAATGCTGAGTTTGAAATTAAGATCACATAGATTGAATAGTTTTATCAATATTATTGTTATTATTATTTTTTTGAGAGACAATTTAATTGCTTTCTCCATTATCTTCTATAGTCCTAAAGTGACTAATGATGATGATGATCTCTAGTGGGCATTACAATTTATGGCTGCAATTTGGTGCCCCCGGTATATATTTGATCCTAAAGCATAAAATTCAATTGACTAGCTACTTGAAATAAATGAGAGTTTATTGAGATTGAACTAAGTAAAAGAGTGCGTGGAGAAAGTTGAGGTGAATATATATATATATATATATATATATATATATATATATATATATATATATATATATATATATATATATATATATATAAACAGTGAGGATTGCCAATTCCTCTACAAGCTTTATGATAAATGCTTAGCCAGAGCCAGCACTTAAAATATCTCTGTCAGGAACCCCTCCACAACCCCCTGACCATGGTTTCGTGCTTTAGCACTCCTCAGAGAGGTGTCAGGGTAGGTTCAGACACTAGATATAAAAATACCAACCCAAATATATATATATATATGATAAACAAAACAAGTTATAAATTTTGTAACTTGCTCTTAGCTTGCATTTTATGATCACTAGATAGAGCTTTACCAATAACTCCTAACAAGCTTTGTTTACATAAACACTGAGTAAGATAGAATTCAATATCTCTTTCATTATCTCCAACCTCCAGACCATGGTTTTGAGCTAATTGTCTCACCTCAGTGGAGGGCAGGGAGAGTAGAAACTAGATCTAAATACTAACTCTACAATCAGCATTTATGAAACATGTTTCTATCAGTTTGAAAGCATGAATTTTTCAGATACATAAATATCTTCAAATCCAATCAAACAAACTAGACAGCTATATGGGTCTGAATTTAGTTCAGTTTCACCATATAGTAAAAGCCTCTGCAATCTATATCATTGCAAAAACCTTCAAGGGTACATTTATGACAAACAAAACAAGTTATTAATTTCATAACTTGCTCTTAGCTTGCATGTTATGATCACTAGATGGAGCTTTACTAATAATTTCTAACAAGCTTTGTTTACATAAACACTGAGAGAGATATAATTCAATATCTCTTTCATTATCTCCAACCTCAAGACCATGGTTTTGAGCTAATTGGCTCACCTTTGTTTGACTGGATTTTACAATATTTACGTATCTGAAAAATTCATGCTTTCAAATTGATAGAAACATGTTTCATAAATGCTGATTGTAGAGTTAGTATTTAGATCTAGTTTCTACTCTCCCTGCTCTCCACTGAGGTGAACCAATTTGCTCAAAACCATGGTCTGGAGGTTGGAGATAACGAAAGAGATATTGAATTCTCTCTCTCACTGTTTATGTAAACAAAGCTTGTTAGGAGTTATTGGTAAAGCTCCATCTAGTGATCATATATATATATGTTATTTATTAAAAAAAATGAACAATCACTGTCAAACATAGGTTTGAGGTTTTATTCTCATCAATGCAAGTTTAAAAAATATTGTACTTGATGTATAAAGATTTAATGACACTTTAATTAATTATATATTTATAGTGCTAATAAGATCTAACAATAGAATTGAGTCATTATCCCCTATGGATCTTAAGTTCTAGAGTCTTCCCCTCTACCATTAACTAAAACATTCAGGGCAATAATCAGATGATTTTATGTTCAGAAATTCAAACGAAGTTCAAGCTTTAGAAATGAGAGATGAATCAGTCTATGGATGTACAGTTCTAGGTTCTACCACTCTACCATACTATTAAAGCATGCATCGCATTGGAATAAATAACGTTTGTTTCCATTGTTTATTCTCAGCAATGATTTTTAGAAATAAATAAGCTTCATTGAGAGGAAAGGATATATATATGATCAATAGATGGCATTTTACCAAAAACTCCATCAAAGCATATGTTTGTTTACATAAACATCAGAGTAAGCATTCACTATTGTTAGTTCCACCCTCAGATCATGATTTCAAGCTGATTTGCTAATGAAAGAGATAGTGAATGCTTACTCTGACGTTTATGTTGTAACGGTCAGAAAACGTGTGACTCGTAAACATAGTGCAGAATTTGACCACCATATAGAACAGCAGCACCATCGAGTAGTGAAGCCACCCGTGGTACTGAGTTCGAACATAGTTTATCGGTTCCACAATACAATCCACGAAACAACGCATCTGATGCGACATTAGTAAATATTTCCTTAGGCACGGTGGTCAGGGATATGCAAGAGACTCATGATTTTATTCTCGAGTTAGCCAATAACCAAACTAATATTAATTAAATATTCATATTTACATAATCGAGGAAATATTATATAGAATGGGTATCGAATAATTGAAACGTAACTGCAGACGTATAGTTTAAAATTATTTATTAATACATTTTAATAAAACAATCTAATAATATTTTATGTACTTAACAGCTTCAGTAGCAGGATTTGCGACATGATTATATTTTAAAGAATACATTTATTTATTTAGACATTATTTTATATTGAGGATTTCAGTAGCGGTATTTCCGATACTGTAATGTTTACAAAAGGAATACATTTATTTGAAGCATAATCTAGCTACCTAAAATTCTCGAGTAAGTATTTCTAATGCATGCCTTGGGGAATTTATACCTTTGCAATGCAAAAGTCTAAAGTAAGATTTAAGAGTAGTGACGGACATATATTTATTTAATTAAAATATTTATCTTACGACTAAGGGCAAACATTTATTTGAGAGTGAATTATAAAGATAATGCAGAGGCGGAGTGATATATAGAATAATAAAACTAAGTAAAGGAACACATGGTATGCTTTAGAAAGATGATATGGAATGGCAGTATATCGAAACTGCAATGCCGTGAATGAGTTTATAAGAATGTCGGGCTGGTCTCTGCCATTGTCCCGACGAAGTAAGGTGTCACATAAGTATAACCAGGGACAAGCGGTCCGTGTTGCAGTTTTGCTGGCTGGCTGCATGACATTTTCAAGTCCTACAGGAGCACCCATTATGCCCACTTGTGTAGGACGACTGGGGTTAATTTCAACTCTGAAGAATCCGGAAATTTCATGGCGGAATGGGTCATCGCGTCTCTAAAATGTAACACACGTATACTGTATAAACGGTTATGATGAGATTTAAATAGATTTCTGACTTGGCACTACATTACCAACATTTACTCAAGAACTCTGGTGACTCTCAAAGAAATGGGATTTTCTAGAATTATTCATTAGATTTAATAAATACAAAATATATATAAACTGGGAGTTATTACAACTAATATGCCAGCCATTTGCGAAGTAGTAGACCCTGCATTACAATAAATGATGAACTGAATGCATGTCGATTTATATGAAAGTGAAGTTATTAAGGAAATGAGAATGTCAGGCTGGTCTCTGTCTCGGCCCGACGAAGTGCATATTAATGAAAATGTGACACGCATTCACTGTTTCAAACGATCATAGATTTAAACTTTGAAAATTGAGATAATTATGAGCATGCAATAATTAAATAATAAATATAGATAAAATGTAGATTTTAAAAATACGCACCCAAGATAGAATGAGGTAAGCTAGATTAGTAGAGAAATTTACACATTAAGTTAATTATTCAGTTTTAGTTATACATATGGTAGTTTTACATTTTATAATTTAGATAAGTAGTATGAAGAAGAGCTATAGCATATTATTAGAGTACTCTAGAGTTTGAACACAGACAGATACCTGTTTTATAAGAAGTTTTCTGATTCCATTAGCTTAGCAGCAAAAAGTTCACGAGTGGCAATTCTTTCTTGTATTTAGATATTTCATTTTCTTTCACAGCAGCAGCATCTTTCTCATTCATTTCAGGCAGCAGATCTTCATGGTGAATTTATGATGGGCAATGGAAAGTTCGGCATCCGACAGGCCATCTCCCGATGGAGAATAATCTAGGTGCTTTACTCAGTCATACCTTGGCAGGAACAAATTATTTTTATTATTTTTGGAGACTCTCAGTGATTGAGAGCAAAGCTAAAGTTTAAGTGAATGTCTCCAGCAAGTCTAAGATGGCCTCATTTTTTATCTTGATCTTTCACATTTTTGTTAAGATATTTTTAGGTTCTACTTAATCTGCCCTGAGGATAATCAATGCATTTTGTTGGTTTTTAATTAAAGAAAGCTGCCGTTCTATTGTTTACATTTTACATTTACTAATTATACTTTGGGGAATTTTTTCTTTAATTAATCTATTATCTATCACTGACCGATGCTTTTAAATTTCAAAGACAAAAGGGAACATAAGATTATTTTAACTTTTAATTAAATATTATATCAGATTTTTTTAGAATTATTATTAAACGAAATTTAAACAAAGCAATAAATACGAACTTTATAATCCAAAATAAATGATTAAAATTATACAAAATTATATAACTAAAAGAAATCTAAATTATATTATTTTATCCCTATTTATTGCGTTTAATTTGAGATCGAAATGTGTGCATGTTTATGCTGAATTCTACATATATTTATACATTTTAATATTGCTACACACACAATTCGATATCAAAAAGTTTAAATTTGGGCGGGATAGACCGGTCAGTGAGAGACGACAGAAAAAGGTGAAACTTAAGATTCGAATACGAATCTTACTGTTTCAATGTAAACAAACCTATGCTTTGACGGTGTTTTTGGTAAAACACCATCTATTGATCATAAATACAAGTGTTAGCAAGTTTAACTTGTTTTTTGTTTTTCATATATATATATATATACTCACATATGTATGGTTTTCTCTATCAGATTTGTTTTCTTTAATAGTTGGTGAATTAAACAATAAAAAGCATCTGGTGTAACTATATATCCAATAAAACACACTATTAATTTTTCAAAATTAATATTAACACATTCACTCTTTACCTACAGACATGCAAACGTACTCTTTCTCACACACCTACGATATAGCTATATACATATATAAAACACATTCTGACATGCCAATGACTTACTTTATAAACTGCTGTGTAGAATACTTCATTATTCATCTAAAAATATATACAAATATTTATATTATGTCACATTCTTTTTTTACGATATTTATGTTACAAATTTGAATACAATTCTATTTTTGCAAAATTTATTTAAATACTTAGGTGGGCTTTGAGCGTTCCACCAGCAGATTTTCAATGAAATGGATGGCTGAAGAGTTGTGGAGTGAAGTGGCTTGAATCCTGTTCATTAAAGTATGAAGATTGCTATCTTAATATAATCTGAGCAATGATTGTATATATGTGTGGAGATGATAATCTGGACCAACCGACGAGTGCTGGTTTAGCACGAAGTACAATAATGGCGATTATTTATCTTTTCAATATGTGTGTGATCAAGTGTATCAGAGGTATGAGATAGCATGGATGGTTGAGGGTCGTGTGAAAGTCTGAGTTCAAACCCCCTATAGATTAAATACAGATAGTAAAAAGCAAAGTCGACTAAGTTATATATGCTCCCTAAGAATCATTTTGAGTTTTAAATATCTTAATTAATTAAAGAACAATTTAATTAATTTATTCTAAATTATGCATATTGAAATCAGTTTAGACATGGATTTTCTTAAAATTATAAATTAATTTTTGCATCGCCTAGTAAAGATTGTGCTCAAATTTTTTAAAAGTAAAAAAAAAAAGAAGACATCAAACATTATGCTATTATAACATATAAAATAGCACAAAATAACCTGAAACTTTAATCTATACTCGAGGCAACTTATATTAATGTATATTTCAAATAATTATGGGCAGACATTTAAAATTTGAGTGTTTCCTGCTTCTATACAACACTCTCCCCCTCTCCTCCTATTATTTCTCCTCCTCCTCCTACTCCTCCTACTATTACTAATAATTTGTAATATAAAAAAAAGTGAAAAAACTGAATTTTCTCCGTGTAAAAAAGATAAAAGAGATGCTAAATTAAAAAAGCCCACGTTTTCTATCCATATTATGATTAGCAAATTTTATTTACTTATACTAAATATATAGAGATATATATTTTCTTTTACTAAAGCAATATCAGAAAAGAATATTATTGCAATAATAATTAATATTTGATTTGCATGTTGTTTTTTTATATAATAACTATGCCTTGAAAAATAATTAAATGATTAGTCGTTTAGATAGAAGTGATGGGTTAATCTCAGTTCTCTAGTTTATTACTCCACCATTATTCGAAATGGTAAAGGGACTACTTTTAAAATTTTATTAATAATAAGGATAGAAATTATAGAAAATGTTTACTTAATATTGTTATTGTGGTATTTTTGTTAAAATAAATAATTAAAAAAAAAAAAAGTATAGCAACACTTGAAAATAAATTTGAGAATCTACTATTAAAAAAAATTAAAATAGTAAAATATGTCTTAAAAATGTATTTTTTAATGTTAAAAAATGAAGTTGCTTATAATACATCTTTTAAACCATTAAGCATCACATGATCACCATCTCTTATACTACTGTATGGAGAGTTTTGCCTTGTTTAATACATCTTTTATTATTAATCTATTTTAAATTTATGGCTTTTTTTTGAAATCACAGCAAATTATTTGGAATTTTAATTTTTTCATCATAGAAGTTTTTTTGATGTGTATTATCTAAACCAAGTTGTTTGATATAATAGTAATATTGCATAATAAAGTAATTTCTAATATGTATTTTGTAAGTAAAAATTTCATGGAATAATGATATAATGCATGTATCTATCATGTCCTTTGCTTTCAGTTATTGTTTCAGAAAATGGATAGTTACTTATTATTATTAACTAAAGAGTCTAGATTAATCTAGTTTGGTCCAAAAGTCTCAACATCTGACTGTAAAAAATTATTGAAATGTAATATGGCTTGTACATCTAATGCTTGTTATTGCATTTTGCTAAATTTTTTTTAGAGTATGATAATATCCCGATTCTATATCTTGATGATCAAATTTTTAATCATTGTAGAAATGCTTAGAGAATCAAATGCCTTTTTATAATTTAAAAACCCACAGGATAAGAGCCAATTATACTCATTGGTCATTTCTATAATTTCTCTTAATAATTAATTTTCAAAAAATAAAAAGAAAGGTAGAAATACTTACTTGCAATATAGTTATTTCAGATAAAGACTCGTGAGATTTACTTCGCTTTTTAATAATAACAAATTCTTCTTTTTGTATTTTCCACCAATTTGAATGCAATTGCTTTCGTTTTCTATTTAAATAAAATAAAATTTCTGTTTATATACACACACAATAGTTTAGTATAGCGATTGAGATTTGTTATATACATATACATTTTGATTATTATATTTAAACAGCTCTATTTTTTCCCATTACATATTCAAAACAATATAACATTAGATAGTATACGAACAGTTTTACACATAATTTCTGACTAATTGCTTTTTTTTCTAGTAGATTTGCCAATATTCATACAATGGCGCTTTTTGCATATACTTTGATCAAAATATAATTTAAAAATCTTCAGCAACTATATTTATGATTTGAGTTATAAGGTAAGGTAGATAGGGACTTAAGCCAATAAACATCACATGATCACCATTTCTTATGCTTGCCTATAACTGTTATTCAAGCAGGCAAAACTCACTATACGTATTGCCACTCAATGCAAGCCAGAGTAATCAATGGATGCCAGAAGGCTTGTGCATAAAATCCCCGTCTAGTGCCTACTCATCCAATATCCCCAGACTAGTTTCTAGGTGCAGTGCTCTCAGATCCAAGGTTCCTCACTGACGAAGGCCACAAGCCAGAAACTAGTCTGGGGATATTGGATGAGGAGGCACTAGGTGGGGATTTTATGCACAAGCCTTCTCGAATTCATTGATTACTCTGGCTTGCACTAAGTGGCAATACATATGGAAAGTTTTGCCTGTTTGAATAGGTAGGGACTTTTGATAATTGCTCTATATTTTTTAATATTTATCAAAAATAAAATTCTCATATAACTTTTCAAGCTTAACTTTAATCGGATTGTAATAACTCTCTTTTCTTATACAAAAATATAAACATCCACGGAATGAGTACAGTGCAAAACAGTAATTTTTATCAGAAGAGAGCCAATTTGTCATCGGCAAATATACCTATTTACTTCTGCTTATATTGTTGGCTGGGAGTGGAAAAATTATCTGTGTTCAGATTTGGATGAAAGTTAGGAGTATTTTCAGATAGATGAAAAATTTTAAACAGTTTAGAATTTTTTTTCAGGTATCTATTGCATAGATAATCTAGCTAGACAACCAGATGTTAATCAATAAATGAGCCTTTTGCTATTTATTAACATGAGAATCATGTGAAAAAACTACTAAAGCGTTTACTAGAAGCAGTTGAATATAATCTGATGTATACAGTCTTCTTTTTCATTATGTCTCTGTGGAAGAACATAAAAAAAGTATTTGTCTTACAATAGACTATATAAAGTTGTTTTATCTTTTACTCATATAAGCTAGAACACACAAACAATTCTTGATTGTAATTACTTTTGTTAAATGTTTTTTTTTTTTTTTTGTAAAACTGTTTTAAAACGTTAATTTGATGATCACGAGTTGAATATCTGAAAGTTTTTACCAAGATTCAATTTAGTTTTAAAAAGATTATCGGTATAGAATCTTTAAACATAAAGAATAAATGATATTTATTTAATTAGACAAATTAACAATATTATTTAAATATTTAAATTAAACTAATAAATCAAAATGATTTAATTCTATTGGATAATAAATCACTAGATGGAGCTTCCCAATAGCTCTAAACAAGCTTATTTTTTTTGGATAATAAATATAAAACGAAAAGTATACACTAAAGGATAGCTTAAAAAATGTAGTAAGTTTATATAAAACCCTTTAATAGAAGATTAAACAGTAATTAAGTCAAGGCTTAAAATAGTTTTATATGCTTAATTTTTCATATTTATTATGTTAAATTTGAACAAAACCTATAGCAAAATTAAATTATTATTTTTAATCATAATTATTATTTAAAATATTTTTAATATCAATAAAAATGATGAAAATTCTTTTAAGTGGTTAAAATATAAAAATTATAGTAAAAAAAAACATACAAGCTTTTTTTTTTTACCATAAAGGTAAAGAAGAATTCTGTATTACCACATTATTTTTTAATGCTAAAACTTTAATAACTATAAAAACATATTTTACATTTATTAATAAAAATATCATTAAAAATGAAAATGTTCTCACCAAATTGTGCAAAAAGCAAGTGCATTTAGAAGTTATTCATATCCCCTGATTATATCTGCCCATTAAAAACTGAATTAAAATTTATTAATATAAAAAGCCATTAAATAGCATAAACAAAATTATACATATGATTATTATAGAAGTACTGTCACTCTGCAAAAAGTATGTTGGAAACTAAATATGGCAGGCAGCATAGTGCAGTTATCAATTGGAATGAATATGGAAATGATTGAATATTAAAAATCTACCTTCCTGCCTAAATACCCGCCCACCCGCCCGCCT
Source organism: Epiperipatus broadwayi (assembly GCA_028023455.1). NCBI lineage: Eukaryota > Metazoa > Onychophora > Udeonychophora > Euonychophora > Peripatidae > Epiperipatus > Epiperipatus broadwayi. The sequence continues at coordinate 8,558,450 of JAQFVV010012426.1, read as the reverse complement.
GCCTGCCTGTCTGTCTATCTATATATATATCTATCTATCTACATACATACATAAATACATACATACATACATATTGCTTGTTGGTCAAAATACAATCAAAAAATGAGTATCTTTACAATTTTTACCTATAATGGAAGAATATTATTACACTACCAGGAACACCAATTAAAATCATTAGAGCAATTGCTGACATTATAATGTAGGAAGACAACATATCTGTAAAAATAAAATAAAAAAAAGTATATAAATCGAATTTTTAGATTTCAAAAATACCTTCTTTAAAAATATATATAATGAAAAAGTAATTAAAAAAAGATAATGAGATAATAAAGAAAAAAGAATATAAGCATGTTAAACATGGATTTGTGAAGATTGAGCAAACCAATTTGTCAAATATAAATATTTTCACATATATTACATATTTGTCCTGCTCTTATATTAATTAATATATTTAGCGTATTAAATTGAACAAGCTAACTAACAATGTTAGGGTTTCGTCATCTTATTAGAGAAAAAATAATATAGAATCTTTTTAAAAAACAAACATCTATCTAGTATCTACAATACATTGATAGAGATTCGACGTTGTATTTTTAAATATAATAAATTAACAAAATAATATACGTCTTATTTAGTTGAAATAATGATATCATTATGAGGAAATGCTGCATTTAACTTATTGTATCTCAAAATCTGAAGATTCTTTTGTTATCTCTAGCTGAAAAAGTAAATGGAGCTTTGAAACATTATCAACCAAATTAAAGCATTTTTAAGTTGTATTCGTAATATTAAAAACATTTGGTGGATAATCTTTAAATGAGAAAAAAAGCAGAAAAATCAAAATATTGGTATTCTAGAAGACATAAAGTTCTTGCTTTTGCTTTTAGTCAGTTCACATTAAAATTCCATTATCAAGCCCATATCAGTTTAATGACTGCTTCAAGACGGCTTCTATAAATTATTCCAAATTCATTATTATACGAAAATAGCCAACGAAGTTAAAGTTTTATATATTGTTGTTTAATATCATTTTTCAAATTACATGCTCTCCCATTATTACATAAAAGTTGTATAATAAGAACATACATTAAAAGACCACTAATTAATTTTAAATATAACAAAGATTTGGACGAATAGTCAAGTCTCTCAGCAAATTAATAAAAAAATAGTATAGGAATGATTTATTTACCCACTGCCATTTTATTTTCCTGGCTAAAAAATATATCTATAGTGCTTAATTTAAAACCATCATGATTTGCTATTATATACTTATTCATCACTGAAAGCAGCCCATTCAGTACAACGTTAAACAAGTATTTTTGTTAATAATACTATTTCATCATAATTATTGGAACATCTCCCTTGACCGTTAAAATTTTTGGTTTAATTTTGTGAGCCCTCATATTTTAAAAAAAAAATCAAATAAATGTATTACTTTTACATTTTATGACTTCTACCGAAATCTCATCAAAGTGAGAAATCTCTCAGGTTTGTTTATATTACAAAGAATTGTTTTAATTTCAACGCTGTTTAAAATATCATCGTTAACATATGAGTGTGTGATATCCACTGATTTAATGAGAATTATAATTTTTCTATAGGTTCTAGTGCATTAAAAATGTTTAACCACTATAAAAAAACATTTTTTAATTAATCAATTATTTTTAAGTTTTTTTAATCTATAGTTGCATTTAAATACTTATATTATTTATAAAGCTTGCATCTCTTTTATTACTTTGAGAGTGATAATTCTATTCATTTCCCCTATTTCAAACATGTCATTAATAATAGAATCATTGTCAGAAAAACATGATTTTTTTTATTAGTAAGCCCCAAAAAACGCATTAGTATTAACTCTTAACAATTATACTTCTTAAGAGAATAGGGTTAAAACCCAAATTAAAAACTCCAGAATATTTAAAAAGTAAATTATTACATTTTAATTTACCATTGTCAAACTTCCCTCCACTCACAACTTTGACGCCATCCATTTCAGATAAATACAATAATGATTATTACTAATCATTATCGAAACTAGAGATTATCTTGAGCACAGATATAAACTTTAAACCTCAGTTAAAGAATATCTCTGATGAATAACTTCGTGTGTGTAAAATTAAAAAATCAGATATCTTAATCTTTAACCGAGGTTTAAAGTTTATATCTGTGCTAGAGATAATCTCTAGTTTCTAAAATGATTAGTAATAATCATTACTGTATTCATCTGAAATGGATGGCGTCAAAGTTGTGTGTGGAGGGAAGTTTGACAATGGTAAATGAAAATGTAATAATTTACTTTAGATAAATACTCTTCATGTAATAAAGATAAGTATGGGAGATAGTGACATGGGCCAACTGATGAGAGCTGGGTTAACACAAAATGCATATTGGGGGTCATTTGTCTTTTATTGTATCTTTATATGAATTTAAAAAGAATGTGGAAGTATGGAGATGTTTATTATATCTATAAAAATATTTAAAGAACTGATATATTTAGCAGTTGTTGAGATTTATCAAAAGTAAGTAATGTGAATACAAAAACTTACTTTTTAAAAAATTCTAGCAGTTTAACATCCTCTTTGAGAACAAGTTATATGAAGTACTGACATGTTAGCAGTTGTTAGAATTTAAGAAAAGTTTGCAATTGTTTCTAAAAATCATCAGTGAATTTTATGTCCAGCAACAACCAAAACTATAACAACCAAAAATATAGAATTAAGGCCATAGCTCAAATGATTAAAGAATTCTGTGGGCCATAGCTGAAATGATTAAAGAATTCAGAACACAGATTAAATTAAAAAAATACTACTTAGTGCTATATTAAAATAGGGAATTCTTCAAATAGACCAGTAGGAGATTTAAAAAAGCAGAATATCAGAAAAGGTGAAAATATTGAAAATTAAGAAAAAATTTGAAAAAAGCTAAACAAAATGGAGGACAACACAAATCATACAAATAATAATTTAAAGAGAAGACTAATAATAACTAATACCAAACAATCCAAGCAAAGAATAAAAAATAGTTTGACGCTCTGAAAACTTGACTTGAATTATTTGACTAAGATGTCATGATTAAAAAAAGATTTTGTGAAACATTATTCCAACTTTGAAATTCTGTATAAGATAGAAGTAAAATGTCTCATTCACTGAGATAATATAGACAAATATAAAGTATCAGTATGTAATACAAAATGAAAAGTAAAAATCAATAAAATGCTTCCAAAATAATTAAACTGATAATAAAATGAAAAATAAAGTAAAGTCTTAAATCTATAATAAAAATAATTGTTTAGAACTTGAGCAAACAAACATACTGATAAAAAATCTAGGGAAACCTTGCAATAAAAAAACCATAAAAACAAACACATTGAGACAAATTCTAAAAAAGCATTTGCTATAAAAAGCTATAAAATGTAAAAAAAAATATTGAATGAGGAAAAAAAGAGATAGTCTGATGGAGAATCCCAAGCTTTATAAACAACTATATGGAAATAAAAGAAATATTATAGAACAGATAAGAATATAATTAAAAGAACTTTATATTGGTAAAAAATTGTAGTACTGTCAATAAAAGTTCACTAGAAAATAAACTGGAATCTAGTTGTTATGTTTTTTTTATAGTCAAAGCATAATACTAAATGTAAAACACCTTTAACCTAAGATGAGTGTGAATGAAACCATTAAAGAATTGCCTCATATCTTATAGACATTTTTCATCAAAAGTGTTTATAAAAACTAAGTTTATAAACATGAGTAAAATACCAGGAAAAACTGAAATTCATAATTATTTGCTTTTACTATATTTCCTTATGTTTCTTCATTTCATTTATAAAGTGTTTTTCATTTATTTAAACTTTTAAATTTATGGCATACTCATTATGTAAAGTAATATATATTAAGGCTATAACCTTAAGACCATACGCCTGAAAAACGACAGTAGGGACTTCTATCTTTTGTAGAGGTTCTTTCTGTCGTTTGGTCCATACTATCGTTTTTCAAGCACATGGTCTTAAGGTTATAGCCTTAATATATATTAAACTATTAAAATGAATGAATATACACTTAGCACCAGACATAAAATACAGTACTAGTTTTTGAGAATTTAATTTCATAAATGATCTTGAGGTTTTATTAATTATGAACGTTTTCTTTTTTATATTAACAATGTTTAAAATATATAGATAAAATAAATTATAGACTCAAATTACCGTTTACTATTTGACAGCGAAAATTATATACAAATCCACATGGAGGTTCATTTGGTGGTGGAGTACTTCTTCCTGGCCAGAAAATTTCATTTACTTGAAAAATGTTTTTACTTTTTGAAGAATAGTTCATGACTTCCTAAAATATTAAAATGTTGATTAAATTTGTAATCAAAATTCTTATTATATTAATAAAAACTAAACAACTATTGATAACTTAGATTCATTTTATCTTTTCTTTCTTAAAAAATGTGTTAATAAAATATTTAAAAATGCAATAAAGTAATGAAAAAATAATAAAAATGATATTTTCATAATAAAAAGGTTTCCTGATTGCTTGATTTTGATAAAAAAACTACAAGACAAAAATAAATATGTAATAAATTTTTAATAAAAAATTATTATAAGAATATAAGCTATTTGTATTATTAAAAAATCATTTTAAGAAATAGATATCTTGGAGAAATAAATGCCAAATCAAATTTCCCCCTGCTTTTTATTTTCGCCAATATTTATTAACATGAACTTAATATAAGGGAGGAGGAAAACTAAAATAAGAATGAGTTTGATAAAATGTTTAAAAAGTGACATTTGTAGAAAGTTTTAAAAAAAATACTATTAAAAAAGTGAAAATAAATTTTTCATAGTAAGAATGAAGTTACTGTGCAAAATATTGCTTTCATATATTCAAAAAATTAGATAAATAATGAAGTAGCCCCAAAAAAAAATTAGAATAAAAACTGTAATGTTAGCAAAATTTTAATAAAGGTAAGATATTTTATATCTTTTTGAATAGTGTTAAATCCCAAAGATTAGTAAATATTTTTATTTTGAATTTAGTTTTACGTAAGAGGGGAGATTGAAAGTCTTAAAATTACCCCCCCCCCCCCAAGAGCATGAAAAAAAAAGTTAGATGCATATATATATTGGAAAAAATAAAAAAGTATGTTATGGAGAGAGAGATAAAAAGAAGATTGGATTAAGACATATATTAATTATCCAGAGAAAGAGAGATAAAAAGAAGATTGGATTAAGACATATATTAAAGACAAAAAATAAAAGAATTAAAAAAAAGTGGAAATGATGACAAAAAAAAAAGAGAGAAAAAGAAAATCAATAAAAGTTCCAGATTATTTTAAGAATAATGTGAAAGGCTGAAACATTTGACAGATGCACCTTAAAAATGCTTATATGACAGCCAATCAGATGTAATAATGACTGCACAGGAAAATGTCGTCAAAACACAAGGCAGAGACTTTATGAGAAAAAGATGGTTCCACCTTCTTCTCTACTTAAATTTATATATAAATAAGACAGCTTCAAGCATTTTGATCTAAGAGCATGAAGCTTTAAACACCACGTTTAATTCACTAAATATTATATATAAATAAACAACATGAAATCTTTCAATTTACTACGAAGTAATTTTCAAATCCAATGAATTGATAGTAACAAATGTAAATATATTAATTTATTAAGTGCAAGAAGATTATATAATAATAATGTGAAAGGCTGAAACCTTTGACAGACGTGCCTTAAAATGCTTATATGACAGCCAATCAGATGTAACAATGACTGCACAGGGAACTCTCAAGTCAGAACACAAGGCAGAGATTTTACGAGAAAAATATGGTTCCACCTTCTTCTCTACTTAAATTTATATATAAATAAACCAGCCTCAAGCATTTTGATCTAAGAGCCTCAAGCTTTAATTTTAAGGTATAGAATATCTATAAACCAGTTGGAATGAAGCTGCAAAAACAACTGATTTCATATTTATTATTTTATCATTATTTTAATCGGCTAGGTACATATGATCTTGGACAAAGATGGGAGTGGATTAATGTGAATGACCAGCCCACCACAGAGATTATTGGTCGAAATATTATATATATACATTTTTTTGATTCATTTATGTGTATAGATACTTGTTATCAGTATAATAGCATTAATATTTGGTTAGATTTTATTTGAAATTATATGAGCTGTAAAAGTAGTCCAGAGGCTGATATTAAAGATGCTAGATACACATGCATGCACAAACACAATTATACTTTACAAATTCAAAAGACTATTAACAAATAATCTCAAAGCAACCTATAAAATCTTTAATTAAGGTTCAAAAAATATAAAGTATATTACCATCTAGTACAAATACACAGCAACTTTTAGCTTAAATAATTATCAGATTAAGAGTATAAATAAAATTAAATACCCATTTAGCTTTCTAGAAAGAAAAAAGAATTTTAATGTTCAGATTTATGTTAGATTATAGTGGGTTGCTACTGCACTTATCAAGTTAAAAATAGTATTTATATTGTACTAAAAGCCCTGCAACTAATTTAGTTGCTGAAAGCTGTTATTTAACCAATTTACAACACAAAAGCAAGAATGGAATGGTTGCCCTAGGATTTAAGCCCTTTCTTTCTATTCTACAATGTTCCCCACTGAGTACTCTCCTGTTTATCTTATACATAAACCCTCTTCTTGAAAGTATTGAAACAAATCTCACAGGACTCCTCCAATTAATAAAATAGTTAAACAACTGTCTTACATGAATGACATATAGTAATTCTCCCATCTGAAAAACTCATACTAAGACTACAAGAGGTGATAGATGAATATTCAAAATCTTATGGTCTCAAATTTAATCTGAGCAAGTCTGCAGCTTGGAAGATGATCTCGAGACAAGATTTGTGGCCAAGCTACATAAATTCATCAGCTTCCCAATGCACTTGTCATCAGTCTCAGTGAGGAGCAATATCCAACAATCCCTTCTAGAAGCAACCAAAAAGATAACTACTTCTTTATCTGAAATATATCTTTCCATTTACAGCAAGGTCACACTTCTAAATATGATGGTGTTGACCAAGATAAATTATTATCTTCCTGTGATTAAATCCAACAAATGCTTCATATTAAGGATTGCTTCTCTATGTTCTGGATTGTTTTGGAAAAAGAAAGTGGTAGCAATAAACTACAGGTGGATGCAACAGCCCAGGGTCATTAATAGAATGGGTCTTCATGACATGTCTACCTTATGGTTCCAAAAGTTATATAATTTTTTTCCATAAATTAAAATTTAATCAAGAGAATGAAAAAATCCCTAAACTCATTATTTTAATGGACTGGCCTCCACCAACACTGAGAAGAAACTGGTTGGATCTTCAATTAAATGACCTCATGAAATGGATAACAATTGATAAAGACACATTCCAAAACAAGTTAACACACTGGCAGGCCTTTGGTATGAAGTTCACTGAATTGAAAGGTCACCTCTCAAGTTTATGTCTCTCAAATGATAAATTAATAAAGAAATTCAAAAGATGGAGCTTGGAATCGAAATATCTGGATTATATAATAAAAATCAATGTCAATGTATTACATACCAATGAGTTTTTGATTAATAAAAGAGAATTCTCATGAATTGAATCAATCTGCATAATTTATAATAGAGAAGATGAAACCATAAACCATTTCAGGTTTGGACGTGTTCAGCTAATGCAGCTCAAAAAACATCAATGAGTTGGATCAAGGTAGATAAAGCTAAATTACCTAATCTGAAAGACAGTATCAGAAAGGGATCATACCCAAAAATTAGACTGACACTCATTTTAGATTATTTGATATGGCTTACTAGATGTAAGAAAGTGCTTAATCCTGATAAATTTGATCCTATTGCCTTCATGTGGAAAAAAATTAAAACAGACAACAACAAGAGATGAACTGATAACTCCTGAGATCATTTTCTCTATGACATGGAACATGTTGGATTTAAACTCACCATATCTCCAACCAATGGTAGGACATTCCTAAAAGGGGAAAAGAGAAGAATAAAAGCTAAAGTCCAGTAATTCCAAATGAAGGAAAATGAAACCATATCAAATAAAATATATCCCAAAGATCTACACCGAAACTGTGCCAATAGTGAAGAAATAAAGTGACTGATGATTAAAAGATAACATGAACAGACTGGACAATTAAATTTAGAACTATATGTTAGAATACCATAACTGCTAAAGTAATAACCTAATTATAATAAATTATTTGAAGAAAAAAACGAGATATAAATTTTCTTACAATATAACATAAAAGCACTGAAAAAAACTTATTTAAAATTCATAAGGGTTTAAAAATATAAGATTATAAAATTCATTTAAATCTCTAATCAATTATTAATTAATTAATTTAATTATAAAAGTAATCACTATGTTCTTAAGCTTTCTGGATATGATAATATTATATGCGTTATTGCATATTTTTTATTAGATTGGGCTTTTGAATAAAAAATATTTACCTAAAAAAATGTTTTACAATTTCATGGAGATATGCAAACTCTGCCTTTGATAGAAATATTATCTCAAAGATAAAATTAAAGATGTAATAGTTAATTATAAAGCCCAATAAAAGTTACAATTAGTCAAAGCATAATGTTTATTTTAAAAAAGTTAAAAAATAGAATCACAATGATGTTAAATAAAAAGACTGAAAGTGAAATATATAATATATATGGAAATTTACAGTTCAATGATTAGTTTGTGTAATCATCCTAAAATTCATGGTTAATGTTTTATTTTATTTTTCTGACTATTATTTATCTTTTATTTTCTGGAACAGCGGAGAAAAAAGATTATATTGAAGGCGATTCCAATAGTTTCATATTGTCAACCTACAATTCAGATGTAGAGTATTATATAAAGCCTAATATCTTACTTTGTAACAGCAGTAATTCATGATTCCACTCCAGGGTCACTTTTTAAAATAAATAAAACAAGAAATACAAAAGTTATTGGATTTCTTCTATAAGAGTTTATTCTGCGAATTATAGTCACTACATATATAAACTTGCAAATAGAAAATTGATTTAAGCATTATAGGGAAGTCTAAAGACTGGTATTGAATATTATATATATGCATTCATACTATACGTACGTACAACATCTATTAAAATCTTTATTCATAAATTATTAATAGGTAGGAGACATAAAATTTTAAGGTTTATTTATAGTAGAAAATTATCGCAGTCGTTTAATTTCATTTAAATGGATAGTGAAATGAAAACTACAGGAATCTAAACATTAAATTGCACAAAGATGCGTGATGTAAATTTAACATTAATTTTATTTATTTATTTATTTAAAGTATATTCTTTATTAATAACACAAATTTTATATACACTTTTTACAAATAAACCACATGGTTTAACTATCAGATATACATAATAACATTAATTTTATAATCGGGACGAAAACTTATATAAAACTAGATGAATATTATTATGTTAAAGTCCAATACTAAAACACACAATACAGTTGATTATTAGCTCTACGCTTTTAAAATGAAAACTACTACACTATTATTATTTGAAATTTCTTTTCTTATGTAGATTAAGCAAGTATAAAAGCATTTGATGGAAAAGATTAAATTAATAATAATCTATAATTAAAACTATATCAAGTTACCAAGAAAATTTACAAAGTAAGAATGCGTTTTGAAAATAAAATTGTTTAATTCAAAATTTTCTAGTTTGTAAAATCATTTTGATACAATTGATTATCAAATAATAGCAGTGAGCGATTAAATAAAAGTATTTAGTGCTCTCAGAAGTTAATGGATCTAAATAGATCTTCAAAGAGAAAGTAAAAAAAATCTCTATATGCTATTTGATACTTTAGCCTTAAATTATCGCGTGATCTCACGAACGACGGTCTATATAAAAAAAATAAATATTAATTTGATCTTTCGTGCAAAAAACGTTTTATGCCGGATATCATAAATATATTTCTGAATATAGCTGGAAGAAAATGCACATCTGTATATACATTTAAGTTTAAATAATTATACGCAAATAAAACTGATATCCACATATATCATATGTAGCCGGATTTTGGAAGTACTGTATTACTAATTCAGTCAGGACCGATTAATGAGAAGAAAAAATGACGCAGTTTGTTATTGCAATTTATCCAGGAATATTTATTAATTAAATGAATAGAATATAGCGTGTATAATGTTAATTTTAAGGTTTATACATAAATGTATACAATGGTTTTATGATGTAGCAGTTAGTTGTCATACCATATCTTCAGAGGTTTGAATCTCAACAGATTCAAATTTGGAATATTTTAAAAATTTCAAATAGGTTAGTATTTCTTTTTCCAGATATTTATTTTTACAAACCTAAATACATTTCTAAAGTATTCAGATAATATAATAATAGTAGTAATAATTATAAAAAACAAAATTCGTAAATACTATAATAGTCTAACTCTCAAAAAAGAAAAGAAAAGAAAGACAGATAGAGAGATAAACAAAGAGATAGAGATAGAAAGAGAGAGAGAGAGAGAAAGGGAAAATAGAGAGAGAAAGGGAAAGATAGAGAGAGAAAGGGAAAGATAGAGAGAGGAAAGAAATGAGAAAGAGAGAGAGAAAGAAAAAAATAGACAGAGGAAGGAAAGGAGAAAGAGAGAGAGAAGGGGAAAGATAGAGAGAGGAAGGAAGAGAGAGAGAGAATGAGAGGGAAAATATGCTCTAGAAATGAGTTCCTGCCAGTTATTCAACCAATCTGTAAACCGCAAAAACATCCAAATATAGAACATGCTGGTTGTTTTTCTGATTACATGATATATATTTTGTTTACTTTCTGAAATACTTTAACATGATGTTTAATTGTAGCTATCCAATGTATTCTATTCTCTGCTATATATTCCAATGGCAACAATAGAGCTTATATTTTTTAGAATGTCTTTAAGATAATCCTTATATTGTTAAGGAATATATTTCTCCATAAAAATCATTCACAAATATACCATAAAATAACCTTTTAAGAAATATTGGCATTGATCATCCCTTTTACATGTTCAATCCAACAAGATGTGATTTTTACAGTAGTGGATGATCCAGAAAATAGAAGAAGATATCAGTTTTATGTTCTTGCCATATTTACATTAACAGTGCCCCAAATCTCACCTCCATAATATAAATTAGGTAAAACAACAACTTTAAATATAGCTGAGTTGCAGTGATTATTTCTCTGTGATGAAATACTTAAAGTATTTTTTAACTTGTTAAAATCAGCATCATATTGGAGTCTGCATTGCATCGAAGTCCACATTTCTACTTATAAAACTACCAAGCTATTTAGATTGATTTCCATTCTCAATTTTTATAACCATCCAAGCTAAAAGTTGTTAAGGATTTTTCTTCATCACAGGTTGATAAAGAATTTGAGTTTTTTGAGCATTAATTAGTAAATCAATAGTTTTTATATGTCAAATTCAAAACATTGAGTACATTTTGTAAATCAACTTCTGAACACCAAAAATAGCACTACCATCAGCATATTGTAAATCCAGAATCCAGGAACAAGAAGATTTTGTTTTCACTTTTAATCAATTCAAATTAAAAATTCCACCAACAAACCTGTATCATATCATGATCTCTGTTTGATTAAGAGGAATATAAACAATTCCAAAAACTACTGTTATAAAAATTGAAAACAATGTTGGATCAAGTACACATCCTTGTTTAGCACCAATTTTTATTTCAAATGCCTGGGACTTTCACTTGAAAAAATAATCCCCCCTCTCATTCTATATGAAAAATGTTATGATATGAATAAATTTTAATTGGCAATCAACTCATTTCAAACAATGACATAGATCTGTCCTATTAACTGATTAAAATGTCTTGACCAAATTAACAAAATCAATATTTATATCACTCTTTTATTCACAACATTTAACATTTTTGCCTGGCAATAAAAATTATGTTTATAAAACTTCTTGATCTCTAAAACCATATTGAATCTCCGATAAACCAGTGATCTATGATTGAAAGCAACCAGTTTAACAATAATTAAAATCATCATCTCAATTCTTGCATGATGATCAAAATACCCCTTTCACTTTTTCACAATATCATCGTTATCATATAAAAACATGCCACTGCTGGATTTATTAGGGTTGTTATACTATTTGCAGGTCCTTATATTTCTTTTAATGCATAAAAAAGATCTAGAAGGCCATAGTCAGTGAATATTTGTATTCTCATTTAAGTTTCATTTCACCAATCATTTGTAAACCTTCTGCCTTCAGAATTGTTTATTTATTATAAAATTCCACATTTAGTCTATTATTGGAAATGCCACATTTTCCTTTTTTCAAATCTCTAATTATGAGATCATTGCCAGAAAAACAGTCATGATTCCTCTTTTTAGTTAACCCAAGATTTACTTGTATTGACAGTCCTGAAGATTCAAATTAGCAATTTTAATATTTAATAGCTGTTGAAATTAAGTACATATGTATTATTTTTTTGTGAATATGATTAAACTATGATCTATTTTTTAATGCAATTATCTTTTAATTTATAGAATATATTAGTCTATGATCTGTCCAATCATGTGGCTTGTAAGTGCTTGCATAATTTGAACTTGTCTTGTATTATGACTCTTAACTGTAATGTAATATATTAAATGCTATTGCTTTGAGCATGGATGTATCCATGTTCCTTTATAGTGGTTTTGAAGTCTAAACATAAAGTGTTTGGATAGTCAATCAGTCTGTTGTTCAAAATTTCAATAATAACAAATTATTTGAATTTATAACAATATCATTATTTTCAATAATTTTTGACCAAAGTTCTACTATTTGTACCATCAGATGGTGCTTTAAAGTTGTCAAAAAGAAAAATCTGATTTCTTAATGGTATTGTTATAAGGGTTTGGAATATAGACAATCATAAAGTGAACACTAATATCATTGTGTAAGGTGGATTTAAATACCAACAGTTCATTGAGAATTCTATCAATGGAGATATTAAATTAGACTTTACTGCAAATCCAATATTCTTTCATTGACTGATCTGTTTCCCCCCCCAAAAAAACTTGTACTCATTCATCAGGAAGATTTTCACTAAGATGAGCTATATCAATCTTAACTCTTGGCAGTTCATTAGCCACTAGTATGTTCTTATTCTGGTCTTGAAGAATTTATACTAAGTATAGTTCACATAATTCATGGAACTAAATTTAGAAGAAATATTTATAGCACATCTTAAGCATTACTATTGCCTTTTACCTTATCAATACTACAAACATTATTATTACTAATGTTATGAATCACAAATAGTGAGCTAAGAAGCAGCTTAAGAGAAGTTTATGAATTTGATAAACAAAAACAAAACTAAAGGTAAGCGCTTTCGAGGGCTTATTTTACTGCTCTCATATTCATAGCTAGAGAATGTTATAAGATAGTAGAAAAGATGGGCAAAGAAAGAAGTAAAAAAATTAAAAAGGAAAAGAATTGCGTAGCCTTAGTTTTGTTTTTGCGAATTCATAAATTCCTTTTCAACTGCGTCTTAGTGACTTATCACACTATTTATGATTTATTACATTTCATAGAAGTGAAGTATAACAGTTATTTTTTCTTCTTCTTATTATTATCACTGTAATGAGTAATCTACCAGGTAAGACAATCTAGCCAGATTGTGTGAGAGAGATAATTTTTAGCCTAAACTTTCTGGGCCCTTCTACTTACATGGTATATGGTATGCACATAAATTCCTAAACAGGTCTGCCTAAAGACAAAATCTTTGCTATATGAAATTCCTGTTTCACTCCAATACTGATCCATACAGGCTCACTAGTGAATGCACTTTCTCAAGCAAAGATCATAACGTTAAGAACTAACAGTCTATAAAGCTTATTTCCATCATTGTTTTCTTAATTATTGAGAGCTTAATCTAAATGAAAAGGGAATTGGAGTCAGAAATGCTGTGCGTATTATGAATGGATGAAAATGTTGTTTCACAAACACACAATCATTTCACAATTAGTGGGCATGAAAGGATCATGATGACTAGGACTTACAATTATTTAAATGAGTGAAGAAAGAAAAGAGGGAGACCAAAAAGACTATTTGTAAGGAAATAGTCTTTACCACACGATGAACCAATATTACAAGGCAGAAGGAGCTCTCCGACAATAATGATTTATTCAGTATTAATAGTTAACCTTTATATTTAAAGGCCATTCCTCTATATACCATTTGTAGAGATTATCATTAGTCTGAGCACAATACTCAATAACAAAGTAAAAATTTTCATCATATGACATTTGAAAATTCCAGTAAGCAAAACTCCTTTTCACTGATTCTTCTGTTAGGCAAGGAAGATGGAAATATGATAAAAAAAGTCTTTTAACGCGTAGAAGGATAAAAAATGAAATAATTAGCTGTTGTACATTAGAATGAAAGTACCAAACAGAAGTTCTTCCTGTAATCTATTATATATTACTGATAAAAATGGCTTAAAATAGCATGCTAATAACTAGATGAAACGATTTATAATGAAAAAAAAAACCATTCTGAATGTAAACATTTGATGTGAAACTTCTGTTTACAGTAACCATGGAAACATAATAAATTTTTGCTTAGTTGTTTGTAGATGTTTTTTAATCTGAATAAACATAGAAGCTATATTTAATCATCCAAAAGAATGAAAATCCATCAAATTATAGTAGGGAGCAGTAGTACTACTATTAACAACATGAAGTTTTTAGTGAATTGTTTCATTATCAAAAAAAAATGCATAATCAGAAAAGTCATGATAGATATTTTGATAGCATGTAACTATTACCTTATAATCTTCTATGACAACTGATCATACCGTCAATATTATAACCATCATCTTATTATCTTTAGTATTCATAAGTTATTTAAAAACATAGATGCAGATAAGATGTAGTTTTATCTGAATCACGTTTTTTAAATTTAAGCACGCGTATTAAAAAGTAAAAATTTGTTATTTAGATATAAAAAAAAATTACGAATCAAAGGATATATAAAATCAGATAAAATATGTATAAATATAGTGTCATTTTAAATTATTACAGATTAACTTAAAAATAGTAATTAAAAAAACATACCCTAAATATATTTTCTTTAGGACATAGGTCTAGCATTACAAAATTTGGGTGTAAATTTCCAGCTGCATCAATTGACACTTCTCCCAAAAGACCTAAACAGAATAATGTTTTTAAAAATACATGATTTAGCAAAGCAATTAGATTACATATTTATAAAAGAAGACTTAACATTATTTAAAGGTACAAACTAAGGATATTAACATATACACTATCATATTTAGTTTTATTTTAACTCAATAATTTCTATTACTATTAAAAATTTTGCTCAGAAGATTAAGACACCAAAACTAAAATATTTTGTTTCCTTTGCCCAACTGGAAATCAATCTCTCTCTGCTAAATTGTTTAAATTAATGAGGAATATCGAATTATCTGTTGCATATTGAAACATAGAATGATGCATTAATCAAGTAATAGAACAAAAATTCAAAATATGTATCTTTCATACTTAGGATGTTTTATGGCAATGATAGTATACATAGTATATAATACAATTATCATGAATATAATTTTCCAAAGTATTATCTGTTATGGAAATGATAAAACAAATTCAAATATTGTTGATTCAGCCAATAAAAAATTATCAACATTTTATCAATTGAAAGTAAAGTATAAAATCGCTGTTGAACATCAATAAGTAAGCTTTTAAACAAAGTTATAATACATAAAATTGAAAAAGAAGTTTTAACTTCTACTACACAAGGATAATTAAGACCAAACATTTAATATCATAATCTTGGTAGTATAAAATTTATCAGTTGCACTTAAGAATCCAATTTGTAGCATGTACTACGTCACATTTACATTAAAATTATGGAGCTTGTGATTTAGTAAGTATAAACATTATGCAAGTACAGTAAGATAATAGCAGTTCATAATAATGTTTAAAATTAATCTCCTTTTAAAAGCTTTTTAAAAACTGTGTAAACAGTTACTCTTATTTATGGGTGTATAAACTACAGATTTGCTAAAAAATTTTGATGCTTGTGCATAATATGTTATTATAGTTTATAAATAAAAATGTTGATCTGCTTATGTGTGTAGACATAAAATTGATCTATATAGAGTTCCTTTGATATCTAATTATCTGCAGGGCCATTTTACTTTACCTGGTTAGCCACATTTCTATCAGGCTAATTTTATTTTATATTTGCTTCCCATATTTGTTTTTTTTTTTTTACAATTATCACTATATATTGGCAAATTCTTAGTCCATGAAATTTTGGTCAAGCTCATATTCTCCTTTTTAACCCGGGTTACCTAATGCTTGAAGTGAAATCTTCATTATTTTGTGTGGAGAAGTTTAGAAATAGCTTCCCATACCTCTCTCTTTTATTATTACTTATGGACCTTATTTCTATTTTCAATAGACTTGTCAGATGGTTTGGATCTGGACACACACATGAGTCTTAATAGTAGTGTATATATATATATCCACAGATGGCGTCCTACCAAAAACACCTATCAAGCGTATTTTCGTTTACATAAACGTCAGAGTAGTTAGTATTCACTATCTCTAACTATAATTCCACTTTCAGATCATGATTTCACTATTTCTATCTCATAAAGACAGGAATAAAGTTTTCCTGTCTTTCACTGACGATACAATCAAATCATATCTAATAGAACTACTCTCATTTAAAACAATACATCCATCTGTGGACATAAATACAGGTTAGCAAGTTTTTACTGCATTTTTGTTTATCATATATATATATATACAGTATATAACTGATGATTAAATAAATTGATAAAGCTTTTAATGCTTAGATAGAATGTGTTAATAAAGGTTATACATACATATATCATAAGAACCATTACTAAAAGATTATTTCAATATTTTATAATTAAGTCAAAAAGGAGAAGATAAAATTAACTGTCAAAGCTTTCTGGAAAATCAAGGTGCTCAATTAAATCATCTATAAGTAAAGTTTATTTCTGGGTATTTTTTATTTTCTTTATTTTTTTAGTCATGTATTAATACACTTTGTTATTATTAATTTAATTTGTCTGACATTTGTTTCCTGTTGTCTGTCTATCAATTGTTTATATAGATAAGAATATCTCTCCCTGATCTAGTGACAGTAATTTATTATTATGTTAGGGAATAGCTCATCATCATTAGTTAATGCCTGATCACCACAAATAATTTTTTTAAGTTCATAAGAAACCTAGGGACATTCTCAAGCGACTGATATTCAGGTTGGCTATACTGTATAATATATATTTTTTTTTTTTTTTTTTATATATATATTTATATATTTTTTTTTTTTTTTTTTTAATTTTTTTTTTTTTTTAATACACCCTCAAAAAACACAATAAAAAAATTTTCTTTTTTAAAAAAATATGATCTAAAAAATTCTTTTATTAAACAAACCACCATCCTTCCTTAAAAAATCCCCCCCTTTTTTTTAACACTCTAAAAAATTCCATGCATGACTGATATGACACACATTGATTATATTTCATATAGTAATAATCTAAGAACTATAATGAAAAACATTAAAATCACACATAAATAATACCTAGGAAAAATCATAGACATAATATGAATAAATCTTAAAACTAAATATTTATACCCTTTTACCAATTAATATTAAGTCCTTAAATCTTGGTTTCCATATTATTTGGTAGCATAACAATTGTAATAAAGAGTCCTTGGACAGGATAAAGATTTAGAAGAATATCCAGATGATTATATATACATTATTTGATAATAAATATTTTATCTGTCTCCTAAAAGTGAAATATAGTATGAAATAAACTCAGTGCTTTCTTTAATCTATGCGCTGCTGATAAAAGATTATTATTTTCAATAAATGTACTTGTGAATATTTTTTATACCAATGAAAAATAAAATATCTCATCTTATGTACTTGCTGAAATCTGCTCATCTTGTTTATAGTGTTCAATTGTTTAAACGGATTATGCTGCTCATGCTGAATTTTATTTATTGTTGAATAACACTTTATATTACTTTGCATTATTTAAATAAAAAATATTTTATTCTTTGCTAATGTTTCATTGCATGAAGCTGGATGAATCAACAGTCTTCTTCGATTGGCTAAGGTGCATTTATCAGCAGAAAATTATTATAACTTAATTTACTAGGGTTAAACTTTTTGCACTCATTTGACTTTGTTTATAGATAAATATATTACTGATTAATACTAATTATTTATTAGGCCATATATTACTATAGGTATTTACATATTAGACCTGCTGTGAAATATCATATATGTATCAATCTGGTGATAACTTTCTAACCTTGCAATTGAAAGAAAACACCTGCATGGGATCTTATGACAAACTTAATCTGTACATTTTAATAAATGACGACAAGTAACTTTATTTACTACAAAATGACGTTTAACTTTAATTAATAGAAACAAATAAACATCTATTTATATTTGAAGTGAATTGAGTTATTTGCAAAAATGACAAGAACTAATCTTATGTCATCCAAAATGATCTATAACTTTATTTACTGGAAATAAATAAACAAGTATTTACATTTTTTGTTGTTGCAAAAAATGACATTGCAACAACTAAACTTTTACCAATATACATTTATTCCAATAAAAAAAGAAAACGCAGCAGATTGTTTCTTACAATCACTGTGATGGAATGATATTTTTTATGTTTAGCAAAATGCAAATGAAAGTGTAATTATGACTTACACAAAAATATTACATGCATAAAGTTCTCCCAGATAATTATTTCAGTCTATTGCTATCTTTTGAAAATAATAGACCACATTGTCCTTGGCAATGAGCAATTCCCAAATTTTAATTAATTATTTCATTGGATAAAAGTCATTAAACAAATTAACTTGGCAGGAATGTGTATACCTTACTTTCTCCAGATGATCAAGTAGTCTTCCTAACATTTTTTCATGACATCACAACATACTTTAAATCATAAAAATAGCAAAAAAATCTAATATTTTAATAACTTTCTCCTGATCAGAATCTTTCTATTATTCATTAAAAAAATTAATTCATTTCCTTTTACGATTGTAAATGCCTTTAATTCTGTCTTTATTTAGATATTTATTTGTGCCATTGGCTTTCATCACAGCAGGTCTAATACATAAGTACCAATTAAATGTAAGAATTTGCAAAAGGTCTAGATATTCTATTTACAAATAATGAATCATTTCATGCACACATTAAATCCATAATTAACAGTGGTTTTAAAATTATGGGAATGATTCTTTGATATGGCAGATTGTTTAATAATCAACTAAAATATAAACTGTTCAGAGCTTTTGTACTTCATATTATTAACTATGGATTGATTATCCAGAATCCATTATCCAGAATCAATACTCAAAAAGGGATATTGCTAAACTTCAATCATTGAAAATGAAATTTTACAAAAAATACCAGTTTCAATAAAAACAGCATATTATCTTTTTATTCAAAGAGAAGGATAAGAGACCTAAAGTTTTTATACAAAATTATAAATAAAAAGAGTAGCTCATCAAACTCTGATATCAAATATTTCATTTAATGTAGTAGAATATAAAACTAGGTCTTCAGATCTTTTTATTTTAAAACCTCCTTACTCAGATACTCTAAAATTTTGTCCATTGTTTTGGTTATTGGATTCTTATAATAAAGATTTTTGCAATAATAATAATTTTAATTTAATTGATAAAAATTATAATACGGCTCTTGTTAAAAAATACAACATTTAATTTATTACTGTGATGATGTATGGTATATATATATATATATATATATATATATTGAATTGGGCCCACTGAATAAAAAAAGCTTATTCTTCCTAGTTTTAACTAGGTTTAATAATAATTTTTGGAATCTAAACTTCAATAAATTTAACATTTACTTTAATACTATGGGAATAAATCAGCTCTTCAAGCAGAGGGAAAAATACTATTGATAGCATAGGCATAAATGATACCAACAGTCATCAAACTATGCAAAGCATAACATGATCACATTTTCAGACCATGGCCCACCTTAACTGTTGGATTCAAATCCCTGCCATGCAAAGCATTTTATTTGTTTTGAGGATCAACCTTAAAGTGCCACCCAATCATAGATTATATAGTCAACATGCTTTGGATGACAGACACACAATCCAGCACTTGAAATATCCCACGACTAGCTCATACTCTTAACCAGGATCCAGTACAATTAACTTAACACATAAAAACAACTATACTCTTAAGTTAAAAGGGACACAGTGACAAGAGAGAGAGAGAGAGAGAGAGAGAGAGAGAGAGAGAGAGAGAGAGAGAGAGAGAAGAGAGAGAATAGACCAAATAATATTTAAGCAAACATGAATATTTATTCGTGCACACACATATCTAATATAATATAAAATAATACTATATAATATTTACATAAAATATAAATGACTACTTTCAGGCTAAAATTATGATAGTCCTTCATTAATTAAAATTCATTTAAAATAAATGTAAATTGTTTATAGGCCATTATTTAAAAGTATCATTATCTAGGTTTTCATGATTGTCAGTTTCCAACTTGTTGGCCTTTTGGTCTCCATCAATGATTTCAAGGCTTGCCTCCCATTCTTTGTATTGACAATGAGAGAGAGAGAGAGAGAGAGAGAGAGAGAGAGAGAGAGTATGCAGCAGCATCTTCTTTAGGACTTAGGCATTTGTTCCAGGTGTTGGCTCCAGGCAAGCACAGTTGATTTTAGCAGAGGACGTTGTGGCCTAAAGTTATCAAACACTCCTATGACTGTTCAACACCTTCTGCATTGATGTTGACTATAGCAGTAATTAACTGGCTTGCTACTGCATTTACAGTTTCTAAATATCTGGTTTTCTAGAGCAATGGATATCATAATAGCACAAATGAAGACCAGAATGATTCCATCACAAAATGCAGACTAGACTGATTTACTGATTACAGATCCAACATGAACTGAACTCAAACCAAACTGAATTACAGATTGAAGAAGAGAATGATTTAACAGATTGCACTCTCGACTGAAGAAAAATAACCAAGATGTAACTTTTATGCTTTTTTCTCTCCCATTGTTTATTTTCTTATTATATTTTTAATTTTGATCGTAACTTGAAATCTGTTTTTAAATAATTATTTTTACATTTGCTTTAATCTAATCTTTTGCTTAGATTAATCTTATGTCTCTTTTATGGGATAGTTTGCATGTTTTTCTTTTAATTAATTTAATCAGCCATCTCTTAAATTAATGACATTTTCAAAAGTTTTTTTTTTTTTTTACAAACTACTTTTTATTCTGTTTTTACATTTGTTACTTTTTTTATACATTTTATTATTTTAAGTTATAAAAAAGGAGAGTTTTCTTTAAAAACAAATTTTATTCTAACTTTATATCACCCACACACAATCTCAATAGTTTTATTCTGTTTTTAAATAAAAATATACACAAACTTTTTATTTTTATTTTTAAAACTACATTTTAAAACCATTCCTTAATTAATTATTACTTTTGAACTATTCTCATTTATTTGATTTTATTTTTTTTAATAAATCTTATCATTTATTTTTAAATAAAAAATATGTAACATGAGCTATATATGTGCACCTGGCAACAAATATTTCTTGCTAGTATTACAATATATATATATATATATATATATATATATATATATATATATATATATATATATATATATATATATATATATATATATATCAAAACTACCCCAAATCCAAAATTAAAACAGACCAGCATAAAAATAATATAAAAACACAACCTAAGGTTTCACTGCTACAAGCAGACTTCTCAAGTGTAAAGAACTACAAAAACTACACAATATATATAATATTAAAAACTACTCACAAATCCATTCACTCCCCATCCACCTTTAATATTAAAAGAACTCTTAAATAAGTTAATTGCTTCAGAATAATAAATTTTCAATAATAAAGACTCTTTAATTCTTCTTTTGATTTCATTTCTCTCAAAGAAGACAACCTTAGCTTCATCAAAATCAATAGTGTGGCCTGTATCTTTTTCACGGACATACAAAGCAGAACTAAGATATCTATTTTTAACTCTACTTTTATGAACCTTTATTTTTTCATTTAAACTCAAACTACTCTGACCTATGTAAACCTTCTTACAAAATAAACAAGGAATAAAATATACTACACCAGGAATAGACTTTCTATCAAAAACTTATTTTGTATTATTTAATAAATTATTCAATGTAACAACCCTTTTCCAAGCAATTTTCTTATTTCCAAACAATATATTATTTCTAAACACAATTTTATAAGAAGACAATTTAAATGGCAAAGAAATAAAATCATATTTTTCTTTAACCTTTACATCCTTACAAATATTACTATTAAATAAAATACTTTTAACAAATTTGTCAGAGTATCCAGCAATCAAATAATCTTTATAAAATTGATATTTCTGAAACAAAGCAACCCACTAGAATTATTTAATTTAATATTTCTATGACAATAATTCCTTAAAGCAGCTATTTTATGAGATACAGACTGATAGCTATCAGGTTTAATTATAGATCTTAATAAACCTGATAGCTATCAGTCTGTATCTCATAAAATAGCTGCTTTAAGGAATTATTGTCATAGAAATATTAAATTAAATAATTCTAGTGGGGTTGCTTTATTTCAGAAATATCAATTTTATAAAGATTATTTGATTGTTGGATACTCTGACAAATTTGTTAAAAGTATTTTATTTAATAGTAATATTTGTAAGGATGTAAAGGTTAAAGAAAAATATGATTTTATTTCTTTGCCATTTAAATTGTCTTCTTATAAAATTGTGTGTAGAAATAGTATATTGTTTGGAAATAAGAAAATTGCTTGGAAAAGGGTTGTTACATTGAATAATTTATTAAATAATACAAAATAAGTTTTTGATAGAAAGACTATTCCTGGTGTAGTATATTTTATTCCTTGTTTATTTTGTAAGAAGGTTTACATAGGTCAGAGTAGTTTGAGTTTAAATGAAAGAATAAAGGTTCATAAAAGTAGAGTTAAAATAGATATCTTAGTTCTGCATTGTATGTCCATGAAAAAGATACAGGTCACACTATTGATTTTGATGAAGCTAAGATTGTCTTCTTTGAGAGAAATGAAATCAAAAGAAGAATTAAAGAGTCTTTATTATTGAAAATTTATTATTCTGAAGCAATTAACTTATTTAAGAGTTCTTTTAATATTAAGGGTGGATGGGAAGTGAATGGATTTGTGGGTAGTTTTTAATATTATATATATTGTGTAGTTTTTGTAGTTCTTTACACTTGAGAAGTCTGCTTGTAGCAGTGAAACCTTAGGTTGTGTTTTTATATTATTTTTATGCTGGTCTGGTTTAATTTTGGATTTGGGGTAGTTTTGATTTTATATTGACTAGTTTAGCTTTATGCTTGTAATGTTTATATATATATATATATATATATATATATATATATATATATATATATATATATATATATATATATATATATATATATATATATATATATATATATATATATATATATATATATATATTATACTATTTAATTAATTTATGTGCAATCTATAATTGGCCTATCGTGTTGTGGAATTGTACATTAATTAAATAAATTGAATTATTATTATTATTTTACATGGATGTCCGAT